>CACVBM020001940.1:600000-767500 GCA_902728155.2 Microthlaspi erraticum | reverse complement strand
GTTATCTTTTGATTCTGAATTTGCTGTAATTGTTTTCGTATTTTTTTTAATCTATTTTTGAATGTATTTTAAATAGGTAAATATAAAATTATAATGAACAATTTTTAATTTTGATATACTTCCATAATAGTTCAAGTTTTTTAAAATGCACAAAAAACTAAACCCTACACCATCAATATAAAGCCTACACTCTAAACCCAAACCCCACATTAGAACCCTTCCCCCTAAACAACCCTACACTCTAAATCCAAACCCATATTATAACCCTCCCCCTAAACTGCACACCTGAACCCACATTACAAATTGGTTCTCGATTTGCGTTTATTTTTCTACTTTTTTAAGAAGAACTTTTTTTTCTCCCTTATAGTCTTCTCTAGTGATTCTATCTTCTTATTTTCTTCTTCTTTTTTCGTTATCATCATCATTTTTTTTTCTTCTTCTTCTTCTTCCAATTTATTTTCTTCAAACTTTTATTGTGTCTTCATATCCTCTAACACTCACTATTTTTCTTTTTCTTTTTAATTTTCTTTACACTCTTTTTCCGTTTTTTTGTCTTCCTCATTCCCTATCTCTCTCTATCTTTATAATCTTCGTCTCCTCTCACATCAGCTTATTTTAGTTTTTATTTATCTCTTCTTGTCTATTTTCTCTTTACATTCCATTATTTATTCTTTGATTTTTTTTCTTCATGTTCGAGTTTTCTTCTTTTCAAAGTTTTCCATCTTCTTTTCTATCGTCTTCTTTTCTTTTATTCTCTTGTTTTTTGTTCTTGTCTATCTTGTATTTCACTTATCAATTCATTTGATACTTTATATTTTCAAGGATTTGTGAAATATTTATATAGTTGAGATCTTTTAAAATTTTATTTGTTTTTTTCTTTTGATTCTGTTTTTGCTTTAATTATTTTGCTTTTTTTTCTATTTCTTAATGTATTTTAGGATGCTAGATAAAATTTTATAATCAACAATTTTTAATTTTGATATACTTCCATAACAATTCAAAATTTTAAAAATGCACCAAAAACTAAACCCTACACCCATCAATATAAACCCTATGATGTGTACTATGTAAACTCAGTTCCATCGGTCTCACTCCCCGAGCCGATCTAGGAACTTAGGCTGTTGAACAAAAAAAAAAAAAAAAAAAAAACCCTACACCCTAAACCCAAACCCCACATTACAACCCCCTCCCCTAAACAGCCTTACACCTTAAACCCAAACCCACATTATAATCCCTCTAAACCTCACACATGAACCCCGCATTACAAATTGGTTCCGCTTTTGCTTTTTTTTTTAAGGAAGATTTTTTAAATCGGTAATGTAGTGTATTCATAAATTTTAAAATGGTGGAAAAACTAAACCTTACACCCATTATAACGCCCCGACCACCCCTCCCGGTGAGTCACCCATGCCCTCTCTCTGGACCCGCAGGCCCATCTCGGCGTGGGCCTCACCCCTGCCCGACGGCCGGTCCGTTATTTTTGAGAGGCTCTAATGACTTGTTTACTATCCCTGCAATCAACACCCGCCCTTTCCCCGTGTTTTGGTCTCACTCACGCGATTTCGGAAACCACTTCCCGGAAGGTCACCCATTCTTCAACTACTCCAGCCCAAGCACGCTTAACTCTGGAGTTACTTATAGACTTTTGACCAAAAAGGTAAATGCACATTGTTGACATAGATAGCCAAATCAATTCTCTTAAGCCTCTCCTCATTTATCACAAACCGGGATGTTACACCCATCAATATAAAACATACATTGTAAATCCCAATCCCATTTTATCTTCTTATTCTTTTACTTTGTCTTCTATTTCTTTCAGATTTTTTTCCCTTCATTTTCTACCGTTATTTTTTAATTCTTATCCAACTTTCTAATCTCTTTTTCTTTTCCTCTTTCTTTATCGTAATCTTTTTATTTTCGGGTTTTTATTCATTTTATTATTTTATTTACAATTAACATTTTCAAATAATCACAACATCTACGATTTTTTTTTTTTTGATTTTATCTTCTTATTCTGCTCTTATGTTATTCTTCTTCTTCATTATATATGTTTTGATAGAAAGGAAACAAAATAAACTATGAGAAGTACTTATAAGTATTGATGGCAATAATTTCCCTAAAATCTCAATATATCTTTATTGAAATTTCATAAAAAGGTTAATTTATTGTTATTCTTTTTCTTTTATTATGCCATTTATGTATCTCAATTTACATCAACATCATTCTATTTATGGTTAATGGCGTAATGTGCTCAAGGTTTAGATAACGTTTAATTCTATGTTTTTCCTTCATTTTGTACTTGTCTCTCATTCTATTGATCACAAACTTATAAATTATATCTCCTTATGGTGTACGGGGAAGGGGGTTTACTGTAAAGTTAGGGTTCAAAATTTAGGATTTAAAAGTAGTTTTATTATAACAGTAATGACATTTGAAGATTTTTGAGCATTTATCATACACCAGAATGTCAGTAGTAGTTTTGGTTTACAAAACAGAGTTATCATAGAGGTGACTCACCGATAATACAATACATAGTTGGTAAATAAAGAATTGATCAGCCTAACCACAAATTACAAACTGGGTTAGGGTTTATTTGATCAGCCTAACCACATTTTTTTCTTTATTTTATTTATCTAACATCTTAATTTTCATTCTTTTTTTGTTTCATCTTCTCCTTCTTCTATTTTCTTCTTCCTTATCCTCTGGGTTTCTTCGTTTTCTCCACTCTTACGAAAGATGTAATCAAACTAAAAGTAGGATAAACAATCTTAGATGTTAATCATATTGTTCATTACTCTATTTGATCAGCGTAAAAGCAGCACAATCCCTCGTCTTTGCATCCAACTGCTTTAAAACTTCTTATCTCATCGAGCATTAAATGAATTCAGTCTTGCGACACGGGCAATATACATCTAAATGATATATCTCTCCTTAATCAGTTCAATGAGCAACAGACTGAGCACTATGGGAGAACCACGAGCTCACATCCGAAAGCTAGTTAAGAAGGACAACATGGTGGATACTTAAAAGCAAGAACATATTTTGGAGGTAAAATCACATATATTATGAAGCAACAATTACCAACAGAAGCTTAGGCCTCAAGCAACAATGTCCACAAGCTCACAAACCAGTTTTGTAAACGGCAATCATAAACCAGTCTCGCTTACCAGTGACAACGATAGGTTCTACTCAACGCAACAACAGCTCAAAGGTGGAGGGAGGTAACTTGGATTCTAAGCAACAACAACAATGGTGGAACATTATTCACTCTCTCATGAAAAAATAAGGGGAGACATGGCGATGAGCGTAAAAGAGGTTAGCTTCCACTGGACGACTTTACGAACAACGGTGGTGTCTCGGAGTAGATGGGCGACGGAAGACGGTGGCTTTGAAGATCGCACTCTCGCGGCTTCCTCCAGTATATTTCTCTTCTTTTTTGGTAAAAAACATTTCTGTAACAAACAAAAAAAACATGTGATAATTTTTATACACTCGAATCGAACTGATCACATTGTATATCTCAACATTCTCAAAAGAAGCCACTTTCTTTCCCTCCAAGAACATCGGACCATGCCCTATAAATATAGTTCTCATCGAGAAGAAGGCATTGTCGTACCCATGAGCTCCACCACATTCTTTGGCTTCACTCTTCTTCTGCTCCACTTTAAAACCCTCATCGACCAATCCTATAATAGGAGGGATCCGATCATTCTCCACATAATGCAGCCTGCTATGTAAATCCTCTTTGAGATAAATTTTCAAGTACTTGCCATTCTCAACTTCCTTCACCAGAGCTTAGGGCTTCGTTCATCTTCGCCACATATCCGCTGCGTTTCCATTCGAAGGCGGTTTAATCGCTAGCAACGGAGTGTAATACTGAACCCAGCTGCTAGGGATTTCGATCCAAGAAGCTAAATCATCAAGAACAACGACTTTCTAATCACAAGTTCCAACCATTCCATGATCACCAACCATAATCATTGTCACATCATAAAAAACCTCTCTTTTCTCTTACCCATCGATGATTCTTCCTATTAACCTATCGATGTTCACTACAGCTTCTGTGATCTGAGGATCATCAGGGCCAACTTGGTGACCTTGATGATCAGGATTTTCGAAGTAAAGCGTCATGAAGCTAGGGATCTCGGCATCATTGGTTCTGTTTTTATTTTTTTCAGACTGAAGAAATCATGAATGGATCGGATATTCCTGTGAATCTATTGTCGAACAGAGAACATATCGACTGATTATACGACTTTAACTTAAAGGTACATACGTAAGATCAAACTAAAAACGAATAACCTACATGAGAGAAGATGATATATGGATTCGAAGAAAGTATCTCACCTCTAGGTTGAAGAATTGTGGATTGTTTAGATTTTCAATATTGCTATCTATTTATATAAAACATAGTCGGTTAAGAAACCTAGGTTTTCCTTTTTTTTTCTTTCCAAATATTCTAATTTTTACATAATTGTGGCGCGTAATATGGTAGTTAGGATTATTATCATCATAAAATATTTTAAATAAAAAATATAAATCGTGAAAATAAAAAAGGAAATTATGAAGATTTAAAAATAGAATTTTCATTAAGGGTAACCGAGTAATCAACCAGCTGAGAGTTAACGTGGTGGCTGGAAACGAAATAATCACTTCGCAAATAATATATTAGATGTGTTGAATAAGTTTTTGGCTTTTTGCCTTAAGTGTGTTACATAATTTAATTTTGAGTAAAGTCAGTCTAGACAGTATGATTTATGAATTATGAGATAATGGTAAGTTGTAAAATATTTAAGAAATGCTCTGAAAATAAGGCCCCCCAAGAAAAAAAGGTTCCAACGCCAAGGAAACGAAAGCGATCTTTTAATCCAAAACTCTTTCACATACATACATGCAATGTGTAAGCAAGTTTTTAAAACACGAACTACCCAATAGATCATATTCTGATCATGACATTCAATGGACCAATGGTGCTTACTTTTGTTAATAATGTAAGTTTTTGTTTTCAGACCAAATAGGATTTGGGTCTAAACTTTAAAGTTAACAATTTTGCATAACCTTTTGTGACTCAGTACGAAGTAGGCACTGTCCATAAAGTAAGGACTTATGAAATGTTGAACATAAACACAGCAGAGTTTAACATCAAACCTAAAAATACCAAAAACTCCAAAAGAGATAAAGGGGGAAAAAAGAGAGTTGCCGTGTTGCAGACGCTAACTGTTACTTATAAAGACCAAAATAGTATAGATAGTGCAGATAGATTTGGTCAAAATAACACAAGAAGAAGACTTGTTGAGAAGCATCTTAACAGGTTCTGGTCTCTGAGAGTGATCAGTATGAGCTTTCAGTTAAACACAAGCTCACAAGTGGAAGAAGCCCTACGCGACAAGGATAGCTCCCGGAGCAACTCCAGTTTCTTCTTGTCATCATTGGATTTAGCAGTGAAACTCGCCTTCTTCAAACAAACTGCGGTTTTCAAGATATATGTCGAAAGTTCTTTCTCTTCTTGCGTTCCTTCGTAATTAATCCACTTGAAAAATTCAAGATTCGACGACAAACATCTTGGAACAGAGCTCGGTCGATTCCAGTGCGGCCGGATATAAGGCCGCGGAGGATATAGCACACAATGACACTGAGAAACCAGAAGGTTACAATGTAGAATGCATTAAAATCATCATAGAACTGAAATTCAACAAAAAATAGACCAAGGAGACTAAAAAATAAAACCCACCCGGTTGATTTTGATAGACTTTACGCTAGGCGAATCTTTGAGCAGACGCATAAATAGATCAAGCCACTCTGATTTGCATGGACACACTTCCAAAAATTTGAGTCTACTGAAGCAACTACCAACAGGATACACAACCTGCATAAAAAGGATAGGAGACACAATAAACATATATACGAGCAACCTATTACTCAAAGACCCATCAAGAATTAAGACTAAAAAGAAGAATAACTTAACCAAGAGACCAACCAAACGAATAATATTACCTCTGGAGCGGATAAACATAAAAGAATATGCTCGACGGAAGCAAGAGAACGCAGAAGCTTCTCGGGTCGGTTGAGAATAACCCCCATATTGTCCTCCACGACCTCATTCATGTTAATACTCTGGCTATTACGTGAATGGCTCCAACGATCTACAACGTGCAAGAATTTCAGACAAGGAGCATCTAACACAAGTCCCGTGATTCCGGAATCTTGACATGAGTCGAACAAAGATAATCTCTTCAAGGAAGGCACAACAATCTTGAAAGGCATAGCGGGGTTGGGATATGGAGTTAGATGTATGAACAAGTCTTCAAGAACAGGACAGTTGGGTAAAAGTCTAAGTAAAGAAGAACTCCCTTCAGAGCGATTCATATATTTGAGGGATAAAGTTTTCAGAGACCTTAGACAAACCAGATCAGGAACATCTAATTTAACGTTTAACAGTTTCAGAACCACAAGTGTTCCGCAAGTATACAGGCTTTTCGGCATTGAGGCTGTCCACGAAAAATTATAATTCATGAATTCCAGCTCCATTAGACCACGTTTCACCGCGGTTCCAACCCAAATCGCTACATCTCCATCTGTGCATTGTCGCCTTAATTTGAGATGCAGATTCTGTAGAGCCTGACCTTCGTGTGACATGAACGCTCTGTCCACAAACCGCCAAAATTTTGCATATTCATGCTCCGTAACTCTCATATCATCGAACTCAAGTCTTGGTACCAACTTCCAGAGAGACTTAAAGCGTTTGGACAAAAGCATAGTTTGCATAACATCTTTTGTCTCAAGAAACGACAATATCTTCGATAGGGTATCGTCAGGTAAAAGACTGAATCCATCCATTAGAATCTGTAAATTCAGACACGAATTAGCTGAAGACCAAAAACTAAAAAGGTTTTTTACTTTCACTTTCCGACCTGAATTAGCATCCAAAAATCAAAATAGTAACAAAGATTGGTTTATATATATTGTGTTCTAGCATATCTCCAATCCCTAATGAAACTTGAAGACGGTCGATGTTCTTAAACGACAGTGCTTCTCTTATTTTATATTTCTCGCTAGATATTAAATACTACTATTTTTATAATTAAATAAAAATATAAAAACCCTAATAACGATTATGAGCGAAAAGATACATAAAGATATACTGAAAGTTTGCTAATGAATTACTTCAAACCATGATTTCGTTATGTATATCTAGATGGGAAAGGTTCGAACCATGATTTCCACATATCATATATGCCACTAATGAATGATAAATTCATGTTTTTTAAGGAGTTATCAAAGAAAGCCATAAGAAGAAAACCAACAAGTCTTTTAACGTTGGATTTAACCTTGGGCAGCCAAATGTTGCATGACCTTCATGATTTGACAATAACTCTCTTGATTGCAAGCTCAGAGATTGAACTAGTCCTAGGTAAGAATGACAACTCCCTGAGCATCCCAAGTCTCTCTTCAGGATCAGTGGATTTGTGGTAGAAAGTTGCCGTCTTTAAACGACTAGAGTTTCCTAAGATGAATCTCACTAATTGTTTCTCTTCTTCTCTTCCTTCGTATCCCGCCCATTCGAATGTTTCAAGACTTGACTTGAGACATTCAGGAACATAACTCGGTTCACTCCAGCACGGCCGTAAATGTCCACTCTTGATTTTGTGGCACTAAGACACAAAATGGCCCCATGATTAATTAGCCGCGTTAATTTAATTAGACCCATAAAACTAAACTATTTAGTGTTCAAAAAGTATATGTTACTGTACCTGGTCTAGCTTCACAAGTCTTAGTTTAGGTGAATCTTTGAGAAGACGCATAAGTAGTTTCAACCACTCTGTTTGGCATGTACATAGCCCCAACCCTACAAGCCGGCTATATATTCTTCCTTCATGATATGCTTCCTATATGCATATTATAAGAACAAGATTTAATTTAAGTAACTATATATATAGATTCAATGTATAAAGCAATAAGAAGAGAAGAAAAAAATAAGGTTACCATGGAAGTGGATAAACATAAACCAAGTTGTTGGACTGAAGCAATAGATCCTAGAAGCTGCTTAGTGCAACTATACTCAACGTTAAGGTATGCCTTGACAACCTTAGGCATTTTATTCTCAATGCGACAAAACCCACTTGAACGGTCACGAATGTTCAAGATTTCCAAAGAAGGAGAGTCTATCACAGATCCAAGTGAATCGTCTTTACCTTTATTATGCCATGGTGTTTTATACCTTAAACTCTTTAAAGAAGGCACTTTAATTAGGAAGGTCGTCACGCTATCATCTTCACACCGCTCCACATCCAAGTCTTGAAGAACAGGACACGCGGATAAAAGCTTGTAGACAGATAAATCCTTATTATGGTATTTGATGGAGATAAGACTCAGTTTCTTGAGAGATGGGAAAGATATTGGATAACTAGCATCCGGGAGATCCGTGTTGGTTAGTCTCAATGTCGCAAGCGATTCTCCAAAGCCGAGCCTTGGAAGCAAGACTTTAGTTGGAGTAGATAAAGGTGAATAATCTGACTCGATGATCAGCTCCCTCAAACAGCTTTTGTTAGCAGCACATGCTCCTATGTCTACAATGGCACGAGCATTTTCACCGATCTTGAAACGCACTGTTTCAAGGACCGGAGCTTTGTGTGACGAGAAAAAAGTGTTGATGAACATCAACCGTCTCTTGTCTTGATCAACATCATGACTGGTGTAAAATTCGAATTCGAGTTTTGGCACAAGCGTCCAAAGAAACTGCCATCGCTTTGACAAGACCATTGTAGCCACGACATCTTTCGCAGCAAGTAACGACAATACTCTCAAGAGAAGCTCATCGGGCAACTCACTTATCCAATCCATTGACTTAAATTGTTTTCCACAGACAGACTTAACTCTCCACACCTGAAACCAACAACAAAGAGCAGTAGCTGTTGATTCTTAAACATGTGTTTCTGAATAGCCTGAAAACAAAGAGGAGATTACAACAACAAAACAACAGTAGCTGTAGATTCTTAAAACAGATGTCTGATTCCAAATAGTGATCAAAAGATAAAAAAATTTATCAATTGACGAAATCCAAAAAAACAGACGAAAGCCTCTTCAGTAAGGAAAATACCTAAAACATAGATTACTTGTGCGAAAAGTTTCGAATACTCAGTTTTAGCCACCGTTTCCTAAACCTTGAGTCGCGAGATAAATTTCTATTTCAGATGGACAAGCAAAGTTTTTTTAGATCACAATCTACGTTTACAACTGGAAAAATCAGATGCAAATCTCCTGTTTTCTAGAATCGTTTACAATATTTGTTTAACTGAAGTAAAAACCTATCCAAGATTCAAACTTATCCAAGGGTATTAATAATGATATCATAGTTGTATATCTTTTTTTTTTGACAACGGAGATGTAATATCATAGTTGTATATCTATGTAAATAAATTTGGATCAATGTGATGTATGTGATAATTTAGTCCAAAAACAAACTCTTTACAGAGAAAAATGAAGTGGGACAAAATTTCTATTGCATCGTTTCATCAAAACACATTAATCGAACATCATTCTTTTAATCGTCTCATCAGTATAGGTTACTAATAATAACTTAGAAGCTAAGCTGCTTAAGTAGTTAATTCTGAAGACAGTTTGTCGTAAAAAATCATTTCAACTTCAGGAGCAAATGTGACCCACAATAGAATCTCAAAATAGAAAGGTAACGAAGCATTCTGAAACTAGATTTAAACATCCAAGATAATCCAAAATATAAACTTTAGAAGAAACAGTGAGTCCAACCATTGGGATCAAGCAACACACAGCGATAAACTATTAAACTCTAGTCTTCTTGTACTTCCCAAGGAATTGAAGCGTACAGGTGGACGACCTCCTTGGTGACATTGACAACTCCGTGAGCATCCGAAGCCTCTCTACAGGATCTGTTGATTTGGAGTTGAAAGTTGCAATTTCTAAATGAGCAGAGTTTCTCAAGATGAATGTGGCGAGTTTTCTCTCGTCTTTGCTTCCTCCGTATTGCCTCCAGCAAAACATTTCAAGACTGGACGATAGACATTCAGGAACACGACTCGGTTCATTCCAGCACGGACGCGGAGCTTCAAGGTCCATGCCGTGCGTCTGAGATTTAAAATAGCAGAGGAGTAACGTCGAGTTCGAGTTAGACCATCATACATAAAGATTAAAATGGGTCAAAGACTGAATCTTTACATCATTTTGGGGTTTGTGAGTAAATGTAGATGTACCTCTTCAAGTACAATGAGCGTTAGCTTAGGGGTATGTTTGAGTAGACGCATAAGTAGATCCATCCACCCCATGTCGCACGTACATAGTTTCAACTGGTCAAGCTGGCTAAATATTTTTCCATCGGAACATGGATCCTGCACAAGATATGATGTAAACTATGACAGATCCGCTATACAGAAAACCAACGATTTGTGTTAGATCAGAGACCATTCAAGGATAGAATTAGAGAAGAAATGCATTACCATTGAAGTCTCTAAACATACTGAAAGTTGAAAGGCAGAAGTAAGAGAGCCAAGAAGCTGCTGAGTGTCAGCATAAGTCACATTAAGATGGGCCTCTGCAATCTTCGGCATACTACTCTCAACAGCACAAAACCCATCAGTCTGATCAATAATGTCCAAGAACTCCAAAGAAGGAGTATTTATCACTAACCCCTGAGCGTACTCTTCTATTGATACTTTACGCACGCCTAATTTCCTTAAAGAAGGCACTCTAACTACCAAAACGCCCACATTGTCACCGCAACATTGTAACACAAACAAGTCTTCAAGAACAGGACAACCGGACAAAAACTTGCAGATAAACTCATCACCTGGATACTTCATTGATAAAAGGGTCAGAGTTTTGAGCGATGGGAAAGAAACCGCCGAAGAAGACGCATCCACAAAAACCGCATTGTTTAGCTTCAGATTCACCAGCATTCTACACCCTGTGTACAAACTCCTTGGAAGTATGGCTGGAGTTGTACTATAAGAAGATCTGTCGATCTCGATGATCAGCTCACGCACAGAGCGGTTAACAGCAGGTGTAACACACGCTCCGATATCTACAGCACCAGATTTTTGACCAAGTTTCACAGAGAAGCTCTCTAGAACCGGAGCCTCGTGCAGCAGCAAAGAACTGTACATGTACCGCAAGAATCTCCAGTCTCCGCCATCTTGGTACATGCTATCATCATACTCAAGTCTCGGCACCAACTTCCAAAGAAACTGCCATCGTTTCGACAATACCATTGTGTCCACAGCAGCTTTCGTAGGCATTAACGCCAATATCTTCAAGAGAAGTGCATCAGGCAAATCACTTAGCCTACCCATACTGTATCCAAAGTTATCAGCTTCCACAGGATTTTCTGTCACTGAAAAAAGTAAAAAGACAAATTTTTTGAGAAGAAAATCTCCAGAGTACGAAAATACACTGAATCCTTGAAAATTCCCAAGCTATCAAGTTCAACAGACTTCTCTATCCAGACTAGAAACCCGAAAGCAGAAACGAAATCATCAGAAATTAGGTGTAGCTATCGTTTCCAGATCCTAAATACGGAGAGAAAACAAACGAATATTTACTAAATTGATCAGTTTATTCATTCCCAAGCTCAATAGAGGAAACAAACGAATAATACAAGCGACTCAGGATCAGTAGCTACTCGAGAACCTAGCGAAAACAGAAACCCAACACCATAGAAATTGATGCGAAATAACACTAGAAGCAGTCGATTCGATACACAGATCTGAAGAATCTAAACAGTTACTGACGGATTTTGTGAACCAATCTACTTTCAAATCCGAAACAAAATCATGCGAACGTTCCAAAAGTAAGAAAAATACCTAAAATCTTCCTTAAAGCGAAGGATCCAATACTCGATTTCAGTCACCGTCACCGATTAGTCGTTCATCAGAGAGAAACCCCTAAAGCCTGAAAATGGTTTCTCTCTCGAGCGGTACAGTGGACAGAAAGATTTTACTTCTAGAACCGTTCCCGCTAATTATTAACAAAAAATTAATATAATACTAATAAATCAGAAGTCATCTCATGGCTTATCTAATCGACGACACGTGTCCTTTCGAATTTCGTTTTTATTTTAATTTTTAAATTTTGTTTTTTTAATGCTTTTTCCAATTTCTTTTTGTTTTCTTTTTTTCCTGAAAATTCACTTCTCTTTCACGGAACGACCACGATGTAAAGAAACCGCTTTCTCACGATCTTAAAAACCCATTTTCAACTACTGTATTTTATTTTTCTAGATCTCGAAATTCATCTTTATCCTTCCAAAATCTGTGAGAAACAAATCCATGAATCAAATCTCTTCTACTGAAATCAGGTATCTTTGTATTCTGGGTTTTTTTCCTTTTCTGTTAATTGATAATCTTGCTTTAGTCTGAAATATTGTCACTGCTTTTGATTGAATGCTTGGTGTTGTTTTGGTTCTGAAATTGTTCGCTTCGTCTTACACCACAATAATGCTTGATTTCTGGGTTTTATTTCCTTCTCTGTTTATTGATAACCTTATTTCAGTCTCTAATCAAAATTTCGTAATTGCTTTTGACTCTAATCCGGGAATGCTTGATGCTGTTTGTTTCTGAGATTGAAGAAATATGTTTCATGTGATAAATAAAAAAATTCTGGTTTAGATGAATAAGTATTGATCCTTTTTTTTCTCTCCTCTCTTAATCTCTTCTATCTAAGCTTCATAGATATTACTACAAATTTCTCGATTCCTTACACTAACCTTTCGTTTTACAGTTTAATTTAATTTTTAGTCTTTGATTTGTTCATTTTGAAACTATTTTGGTTTGTTGCAGACGAATCGCCGTTACAAGAGCGAATCGCCGTTACCAGAGCTTCTCGTGACAATTTCTTTCTCGAACCAAAGCGTGAAGAAAGTGAAGAAGAAGAATAAGATATGAGAAATCCAAAAAAGTTATAAAACGTAAGTTTATGCTCCATATCAAATCCCGTTCTTTCCTCTCTGTATCTTTCCACGATGGTTGACTTAATTTTCAGATAGAGAGACAAGAGAAAAAGTGAGAAGATGGGGGAATTCGTCTGGAATTTCGGCGTCCGGCGAGAGATTGGTGTCGGCGACGAAAGATGGGGATTTCGTTGAGGCGAAGATGCTTCTCGAATGCAATCCTTGCCTCGCCAAGCACTCTACGTCTCTACCTTTCCGCTGAAGGACACAACAAGGTTGGCTTTCGATTCATAATTCCTGTTTTGCAAAATCTTCATATTTTTTTATTTTCAAATTGATTTACTTTCTTTGTCTATCATATTAGATCGTTGAAGTGTTGCTTGAGAACAGAGCTGCTGTGAGGGGGGTTTACTCTATTGCGGCCATGTATTCGATTCAGGTTTCTCGAGTGGGTTTTGGGATTTTGACAATGTTGAGCCTTTGCCTAAATTTGAGCTGATTAAGGATTAAGCTTGATTCTTTTGATTAGTCGTATCTTAATTTGAAAAATAAATTTGTATTGGTAGTAGTGATCTGTGGACTGAGTTGAATTAACCAGTGAATCACCTTTGTTTGACAAGTTGGTTCATTTTGAATCTCTCTTTTTGACTGCAGGGAGCATGTAAAGAAGAAGGAAGAAAATATGTAACAGTCGATGAGCTGCTCCGAGTGATAAATTACTCCAAAAGGCAGTGGTAAGATAACGAACCTTTTTAAGATTAAACAAAAACCACAACCATAGTTTCTTTATCATAAACCAATTTCACTGGAAATGTTACTACTCTTATCCATCTTTGTTTTATCCATCTTTGTTGAGGATAAAGAATCAATCTTTTAGCCATGATCTTTTTTGGTTTTGTGTTTATGCGTTTTAGGATAAATTATCAATTTTTTGTTCAGTTTATGCATTTTTCATGTAGAGAGTTTATCTATATTGCATTTTATTTGTTTCAGTTTACAATTTCTAAAAACAGAATCACACATCAATTTTTATAGCTATAATTCCATTGTTAATAGAGATATGTCACTAAAAAAAGATCAATTTAATCTATTATTCATAAGATTATTTGTTACAAAATCAAATGATTAGCATAGTAAAATATATTACAAGAATAAGATTTGGGGATTTAGTTAGATGTCCAGTTGTCATCGATTCAATTCATCTCAATTCTCGATTTAAGAAGATGAAAATAAAGCTCCATGCATAACATGGGCCAAATACTAGTTAAAATATATTTTTAAAGCTGGGAAGCTAAAATACGCCTCCTCAAATCACACGCGCATCACGTGTCCAAAATCCCAGTTTTCTTTGTTTTCCAGAATTTCACTGAACATTTTGAAACTGATAAAACGTTACAGAATTGGAACGAAAAAACCATAAAGATCAAGATGATAATGACGGTGTTTAGACTTTAGACAAAGCGAAGATAATATTTCTCATATTTTCATTCTTTCTTCTAGTACGAGAACATAAAAAAAATTCTGATAGCTTATCTAAGATTCATATCAAACACCAAACCAACCGAACAGATGTCATTTGACAGCAACTTCAGTCAAATGAAAGATGACAAGGCCTTGGCCAAAACGATAAATCCTTGAGCATATCAAGTTTCTTGTCGCTGTCACTGGATGTGGAGGAGGAGATGGTAACATTCTTTAAACATCTCCCGTTTCTTAAAATGAATGCTGCAACTTGCTTCTCTTCTTCTCCTCCTTCATATTTGACCCATTTCAGAGTTTCAAGACTCGTTAAGAGACACTCAGGGACTGAGCTTGGTGTCAATCCAGCAGGGGCGCGGTCTAGCGGGAAGGTCATGGCACTGACAGAATTGAAGTAAAGTTGGATTAGAACAACATATATACAGATAAAAAAAAAATATATATATATATATATATGAATAGTTGCTCAGGTTTAGATCAATGTGTAACCTGTTCAAGTTCGAGAGACTGTAATTTAGGGGAATCCCTGAGCAGACACATACATAGATTCAACCACTCTGGTTCACAAGTGCATATCTTCAAATGTATCAGACGGTGGAAGACACTGCCAACAGGATATAGATCCTGCAATAAGAGACAATCAATCATTATGTACATGTTCGTGCATTATTCATGGTGTTGTAAATAACTGATACTGAAAAGAAAAGCAGGAATGCAGATATGTGAATGGGTTAGAAGCAAAAGCTATAAGTTACAGAGCATTTTCATTTACCTTTGAGGATAGTAAACATAAATCGAGACGCTTGACTGAAGTTATTGAACCCAACATCTTGCTAAAAGACTCATAACCAACATCAACATCTGCCTTTACAATATTAGGCATTTCATTCTCAATGACACAAAATCCACCGGTAGTATCAGTAATGCCCAAGTACTTCAAAGAAGGAGCGTCTATCACAAACCCCTCTGCATCATCCAAATCTGCGTCTGTTGATTTATGCAAGTATAATCTCTTGAGAGAAGGCACTCTAGCGGTGAAAACGGTCACATTGTCACCGGGACACTGATCAACATCCAAGCGTTCAAGAACAGGACAATTTGATAGAAACCTCTTGACAAACTCATCACCAGGGTACTTCACGGAGTAAAGTGTCATGCATTTGAGGGTGGGGAAAGAAACCGGTGAAGCAACATCCACAAGAATCACGGCATCTAGCTTCAACCTCACAAGCATTCTGCACTCTGTGTACAAACTCCTCGGAAGTAGGGCCGGAGATGCACTAGAAGAGCTGTCGATATCGATAACCAGCTCGCGCAGAGAGTGTTTCTCTGCAGCTCTAGTCCACAGCGGGATATCTCCAAAATCAGAGACCTGTCTACAAAGCGCGAAAACCTTCCATAGTCAGCATCTTCATAGCTATAATCATTGTATACGAGTTTTGGCACCATCATCCAAAGCGGCTGCCACCGTTTAGACAAAACCATCGTCGCCACAACATGTTTAGTACTAGGCAGAGACGACAATATCTTCAAAAGTAGCTCATCAGGCAACAGACTTATCCTATCCATGCCCTTGATATCCAGAGCTTTCAGCTACACACAGACATTAATTTATAAGAAATTGAGGTTTTTTCTGTCACTCCAAAGTAAGAAAATACCCTCTCAAATTCCCAAACTTTAAACTTCCACTGACTTCTCTATCTACAGTAGGAACCTGAAATACATGCACGAAATCATCAAAAAATTAGGTTTAACTATCATCATCTCTCAAAACTGAATAAACCTCGGAATAAATAGAGAAAATAAACAAATTTAAAATTTGATCAATTTAGTCCTTCCCAAGCTCAATAGATTCTTCGATTGTCCAAATTAATCAACAAGCAAAACCCTAGCGCGAAAAGAGAAAGCAACCTTCATAGAAATCGACGCGAAAGAACACTAGTAGCAGTCGACTCATACACAAATGTTCGATTCCAAAGAGTGATCGATGGATTTTGTGAATCTTACTTTCAAATCCACAACAATTACACGAAAAAAATCTGAGGAAAACGTTACCTAAAACCCTGGTCACTCCGAGACCTCTCGTTCATCAGCGGAAAGATCCAGATGGTGGATTTCAATTACACGCGCATCGAATGAAGTACGAGGTTTTTCTCACGCGCCTGCGTTCCCAATATCTTTGTTTGTTGAATTTTTTGGTTTCGATTCGAAAACCAAACCGATAGGTGAACCAAGTACCACCTATATATTAGACCAACCTCACATTTCGCCGAACCAAATCATTTTGCTTTACATTCAATCATGATTTCACTCTATTATGTTCATATCTACAGTTCTAGTAGACAACGCTAACATTTTACGTTACTGAAAATCTGAGCTAATTACCCATCTATTTTCAGAGCATAGTTTATAGTAGTAAGTAGTGTAAATGTGTAATATTAAAGGTTTTAAAATCAATCCAGTGCACTTCATTAAGACGAAAACGTGTAATTAAACCAAGTAAACTATGTTAAGTGCACAATCGCCGGGAAGAATGCTTATGTAAGGTTCAGTTGCAGCACCAAGTAAAAGGTGAAAACGTGTAATTAAACCAAGTAAGACAATGGTTCTTCTGTATGTTTCTTTCGTCTAAGTATAGCTAGAGGAAGAACATGAGAAATATTCAAATAGCTAACTATAAGATTTAAGGTTCCAGACAAAACACTCAACAACCAGAGGTTACTTGACTTACTGAACAATTAGTCTAGTCAAATATGAGCTGACATGTAGGTGAGCGTCTGGGTGACGATGACAATTCCTTGAGCATCTCAAGTTTTCTGTTGGGATCGGTAGCTATGGAGGAGATGGTTACCTTCTTCAAACAGCTTCCGTTTCTTAAGATGAATGTTGCCACTTGCTTCTCTTCTTCTGTTCCTTCATAGTCTTTCCATTCAAGAGTTCCAAGACTCGTTAACAAGACACTCATGAATTGAGCTCGGTTCAATCCAGCAGAGGCACGGTCCATCCGGAAGGTCATGTTACTGATATAAATTTAGTGTGCATTAGAGATCATCATTTGTATATATATACGTACTGATCAAGGAAGCTTGTAATGTATATATAGGTACCCGTTGGAGTTTGAGAGCTTGTAAATTAGGAGAATTTCTGAGAAGATACATAAAGAGGTTCAACCACTCTGTCTCACATGTGCATAGCTTTATATGTACAAGATTGTGGAAGTACTAAAAAATATTCTGTGGTGATCAAGAATGCACACGGATTGTGATCAAGAGAAAAACAAATACCTTTGAAGTTGAAGATAAACATAAACGAAGACTCTTCACTGAAGTAATATAACCCAGAATCGTCCCGGGATGACTACTACTGACAAGAAGACCTGCCTTGACAATCTTAGGCATAGGTTTCTCAATGACACAAAACTCACTTACAACATCATGAATGTACATGATCTCTAAAAGAGGAGCATCTATCACTACACTGTCTTTCTTTTGGATAAAAGGAGAGAAGTGTGCACAGTTAAACACCAAAAATCCTTGCCTAATAAAATGAGATAAAACGTTACAGAAATGGGGAGATTAAACAAAGGGAAGATAATATTTCTCATGTTTCATTCTTTCTTCTAGTACGAAGACAAAGAGGTAAAGAAAGAACATAACAAATTCGGATAGCTTATCTAACATTTCAGATCAAACACCAACAAGATTTATCATTCAACAGCGACTTCAGTCGAATGTTAGATAACAGGCAGGTGAACGCCTTGGCCAATATGATAAATCCTTGATCATCTCAAGTTTCTCGTCGCTGTCAATGGATGTGGAGGAGAAGACGGCAACATTCTTTAAACAGTTTCCGTTTCTTAAGATGAATGTTGCAACTTCCTTATCTTCTTCTGCTCCTTCATAGTTATCCCATTCCAGAGTTTCAAGACTTGTTAACAAACACTCAGGAATCGAGTTCGGTTCAATCCAGCAGGGGTGAGGTCTGTCGGGAGCGGTATGAGACTGACAGAATACAAGTAGAGTGGATTAGAACAAGATATATACTTGACAAAGGATAAAAGGAAAAGTTGAGGTGTAGATCTATGTGTTACCTGTTTGAGTTTGAGGTATTTTAGTTTAGGGGAATTCCTGAGCAGAGGAATAAATACATTCAACCACTCTGGTTCACAAGTGCATATCTTCAAATGTACCAGACGGTGGAAGACACTACCTACAGGATATACATCCTGCAAAAAAGACAATCATTAAGCACATGAGCAACGCTAGTGGTGGAACACAGGTTGTAAATGGGAGAATGATAGAAGAAAGCTCTAATTTAAAGAGCATATTCATTTACCTTTGAGTACCGCAAACATAAATGGAGACATTTGACAGATGTTATCGAACCCAAAATATTGCTAACACACTTGTAATCAGCTTCAACCTTTGCCTTTACAATATTAGGCATTTCATTCTCAATGACACAAAATCCACCGATAGTATCAGTAATGCCCAAGTACTTCAAAGAAGGAGCGTCTATCACAAACCCCTCTGCATCATTCATATCTCTGTCTGGTGATTTTTCCAAGTATAAACTCTCAAGAGAAGGCACTCTAACGGTGAAAACGGTCACATTATCACCGGGACATTGCTCAACAACCAAGTCCTCAAGAACAGGACAATTGGATAGAAACCTCTTGACAAACTCATCACCAGGGTACTTCACGGATTTAAGTTCCAAGATTTTGAGGATCGGGAAAGAAATCGGTGAAGCAGCATCCACAAAAATCACAAGCATTCTACACCCTGCATACAAACTCCTCGGAAGTACGGCCGGAGATGCAATAGAAGAGCTATGGATTTCGATATACAGCTCACGCAGAGCGTGTTTCTCTGCAGCTCTAGTCCACAGCGGAATATCTCCAACCCCAGAGGTCTGAGTAACTTTGAAACGCAAGGTTTCAAGAGCTGGAGCCTTGTGAAAAAGCAGAGACCTGTCTACAAAGCGCCGAAAACTTCCATAACCAACGTTTTGATAGCTAGTATCATCGTATACAAGTCTTGGCACCATCATCCAAAGCGGCTGCCACCGTTTAGACAGAACCATCGTCGCCATTACATCTTTAGTAGTAGGAAGAAACGACAATATCTTCAAGAGTAGCTCATCATGCAACGGACTTATCCTATCCATCGGATCCAAGCCCTTGATATCCAGAGCTTTCAGCTACCACATACAAGAATTTATAAGAAATTGAGGTTTTTTTCTGTCACTTCAAATTAAGAAAAAGCCTAAATCCTTAGATTCCCAAGCTTTCAACTTCCAATCACTTCTCAATCACAATCACTACAATCACTCAATTAGATATTCATTTCATTTATTGTATGATTCTTGTATCTCTGTTATATATAGAGCTGCAATCCTTATCAAATCAATACAATACAATACAATTCACTTTCATATAATCAATACGAAGATGAGCAATGGCGGCTGAGAGATGAAACTTACAAGGTAAAGTCAGTTTCTTGTGGATGAGATTAGGCCTGAGCACAGGTACATGTTATTCATCTGATACTTGCGATTTGCTCCTACCTACCCTTGTGATTTGCTTCTACCTACCCGCAAATATAAGTACTTGGTAATAAGGTAAGTAACAAATATAATTATTTAATTACTTGCAAGTAATGGTCGAGTAACAAGTATATACTTGCCCCGTTACTATTTGCCTTGTTTATTACATTCATGTTGGATATTGTTGTATTGGGCATTTAAAAATATATAGTTGGCCCAACTTGAATGTTTTAAGTTGGATTGATGTCTTAAACAAAGCAAATATTTGTTGTTTTTAAGAAAATTTATGGGTAGCAAGACAAAACGTTACTTACAAGTCGTTAAATATTTGGCAAGTACTTATATCTCATAAGGAAAGTTATAGATCATTATTTTTGTATAAATCGAACGAGGTAAGGTGAATTGCAAATATTGCAAAAATCCTAGATACTTGCCTCGTGTCCAACCCTAGCTTGAATTGATCAAGTGAGTTTAGTTGGAGGTAAAATAGACAATTGTCATCATAAAGTATGCCAAACATTCGAAGTACCTCTTGTAATAAGGTGTTGAGAAAGTATGTTTGTGGATAATACCCGCCTGTTCAGTCCTAGAGATATTAATAGTAACCAGATTTGTGTTTCTCAAAGCAACCAACCAATGGGAACCAAGGAAAGTGGAACGTGTATAATCATTGCCTTTTTAAACTAGCCTCAGCAACTTCTAAACTAACCTAACCTTTGATTTAATATTGACAGTATTAGACCCAATGGTCCATAATTTATTTCCTTACATTTTATTCTTTGTCAAACAAACCATAAATTCAGAACCAAGATTGCCCAGTTCAGCCGAACCAATATCTTTGTTTGTTGATTTTTTTGTTTTGATTCGAAAAACCAAACCGATAAGTGAACCAACTATACTAGACCAAGCTCACATTTGGCCGAACCAAATAATTTTGCTTTACACTCATTCATGAACTTCATATATCTAGTTCTAGTATATAACGCTAAAACATTTTACGTTATTGAAAATCTAAGTTAATTACCGATCTATTTTCAGAGCATTGTTTATAGTAGTAATATAGTGTAATATTAAAGGTTTTAAAGTCAATTCAATGCACTGCATTGTTTGTTTTAAACTAAAAGGTGAAAACATGTATTAAAACCAAGTAAGATAATGGTTCTTCTGTATGTTTCTTTTGTCCAAATATAGCTAGAAGAAGAAGATAAGAAAATTCAAAGAGCTAAATACAAGATTTAAAGTTTTGGTCAGCATATCCAAGGTTTCAGCCAAAACACCCAACAACCAGAGGTTACTTGACTTACTGAACAAGTCTAGTCAAATATGAGCTGACATGTAGGTGAGCGCCTGGGTGATCAGATAGACAATTCCTTGAGCATCTCAAGTTTTCTGTTAGGATCGGTAGCTTTGGAGAAGATGGTTACTTTCTTTAAACAGCTTCCGTTTCTTAAGATGAATGCAGCCACTTGCTTCTCTTCTTCTGTTCCTTCATAGTCTTTCCATTCAAGAGTTTCAAGACTCGTTAACAGACACTAAGGAATTGAGCTCGGTTCAATCCAGCAGGGGCGCGTTTGATCGGGAAGGGAATGGTGCTGATAAAAATTTACTGTACATTACAGATCATCATTTGTATATAAATATACACGTACTGATTTAGGAATGTTTAAAAAATACAAGAGCTTAATGGGTTAATGAAATACACTTTGGTATTCATAAATTCATAATATGTCAAAACGTGACCGTTTTCCCTGAAGGCCTTCCCGCTTCTCTTATTAATTTCAGAAGGAAAAAATGACGAAAAAGCTATTACAACTCCATAGCGAAGATTAGCCGAAGAATCTGAATATCTGATACTCAATTTCAGCCATCAGATACGAACCCTAAACCCTAAAATTCTTTCTCTCTCGGCCGATACAATGGACAAAGAGTTTTAACGTTCCCGCTCCTTGAAAACAAAATTATAATAAATTATGAACACCCTAACTTGTTGTGTAAGATTCAAGTCTAACAGTGTACAGAAAAAGAGAAAAGAAAGACCCATAAAAACTAGATAGGATGATGATTAATGTTTCAGGTAAGCCACGGAAGAAGAATAGCTCTTCCCTATGTTTCTTTCCTCAAATTACAGACCTAAAAAGTATAGGGTTTTCAACTCTGATTCACAAAAGAAGAAAATTAAACAGATCAAACCAACATAACAAAAGCCGAGTTTATGGAAGAGCTAATTGTACAATTGTACAGCAAAACATTCCCAATTTGAAAGAGAAAACGTTAAAGAAAACCAAGTATGAGAAGAACATACGAAATCCAGAAAGCTTAATATAAACTTTTAAGTTTCAGCATATCGAATGTTTTTTTTTTTTTTTTTTTTTTTTTTTTTTTTTTTTTTTAAACTTCCATTCATTAAATACTTAAAGCGGATTACAAAGATGAGAAGGCGGAGGATACAAATATTACAGAAACTCAAACGAAGCAGAGATATATGAAAGCAGGACAACTGATAGAGCCTAGTTGGGAAGAGCCAGCTTACACTTGGAAGAAGGTAAACCAAGTGGAAAGAAAGGAAGTTTGCTGAGAAGAGGAAGAGGAACCTACTGGTCTTGATTGAGAGGATGTCTCTCTATCCAGACCAAAGAGTTTTGCTCTTAAGAGAAGATGGATTTCCTTAATAATAACGTCCGCCGTTTTTGCCGTCGAAGTATGAAGTCTTGCATTCCGCTCTTTCCAAAGACAGTACACAATAGCCTGAACCAACAACAAGGAAATTGTGTTGACCTTACTGTTTCCCGAAGCTGAGCGACACCACAACACAATTTCCATCAAGGAACCAGGGAGCGAGAAGGTATGATGGTGGAACAGTCTCCTCCAAATTTCCTCAGAGAAACCACACTCAGTAAGAACATGATTCGCTGTTTCCGGGGAAGAGTTACAGAGCAGACAGTTACTTGGAACACTGAGACCCCAAGAAAGTAGACGATCTCTTGTTACAAGTCTACCTCTCATTATTACCCAGAGGATAAAAGAATGCTTAGAGATTCCATCCTTGAACCAAACACTACTAGCCCAAGGCAAAGATGGGGGAGAGGGATGTAGGAAGTTCCATGTTCCTGCAGTTGAGAATTCGCCTGGATCAGAGTCGAGGGAGTTCTTCCACAAGTACACATCCTGGTCCGAATTAAGAGCCGTAGGGAGCTCTGGCGGAAGACAATCTCTCAACAACCGAAGTATCGGATGTCTTCCTCCTACACACACTTGATTAACCGTAGCAAGCTTATGAATTCCTGTAACTCTAGGACCATTAGCTCCCGTTAACTCTATCAAAGGCCCCAAATTCGTCAAATCTTCGTGCCAAAACAAAGCTGAGGAGCCAGAATTGACCCTGCAAAATAAGTGTGGCCTTGCTAGATCTCGTAACTTCATCAACTTCCGCCAGATCCAACTTCCGGAGGATTGTAACGAAGGAGACCAAAAAAGTCTTCCTCTCAATATCGAATGTTTTAGATCAAACACTCAATGACCAGGTGTTAGTTGACTTGCTGAACAAGTCTAACGATAACTTCAGACAAATATGAGCTGACATGTAGGTGAGCGCCTGGGCGAGGATGACAATTCCTTGATCATCTCTAGTTTCTCCTTGGGGTCTGTTGCTTTGGAGGAGATAGTCGCCTTCTTTAAAAAAAATTGCACTTCTTAAGATGAATGCTGCCACTTGTTTCTCATCTTCTCTTCCTTCATAGTTTGCCCATGTCAGAATTTTAAGACTCGATAACAAAAACCAAGGGACCGAACTTGGTTCTTTCCAACAAGGACGTGGTTTGGAAGCATGAGGGTTATGGCACTGATAGAAATATAGTTAGCACTAGAGATCATCATATGTACTGATCAAGGAAGCTTATAATGTATATATACTTACCTGGAAGAATCTTAGAGATTGTAAATTAGGGCAACCTCTGAGCATACACAGAAGTAGATTCAACCACTCTGCCTGACATGTGCATAGCTTTAAAACTACAAGACTGTGGAAGACAGTAGGATACACCTCCTGCATACAAGACATAACAAGTAACAAGAAATTTAGCATATTAATTAAGAAAAATACTCAAGAATGCACACGGTATAAAGATAACCAAAAAAATACCTTTGAAGTTGGTAAACATAAAGTGAGGCCCTTGACTGAAGTAATACAACTCATAATCTTCCCGGCTGACTATAAGTGACACTAAAACGGCCTTGACAATTTTAGGCATATCTCTCAATGACACAAAACCCACCCATATAATCATGAATGAGAAAGATCTCCAAAAGAGGAGCATCTATCACGAAACCATGTGCACCGTCTTTCACTTCGCGTGATATGCTAGCTATTCTGAGAGTCTTCAGAGAAGGCACAATAACGGTGAAAACAGTGACATTGTCATTTTGTAACCGTCCCACCTCCAGATATTGAAGAACATGACAATTGGATAAAAGCCTCTTGACAAATTCATCACCAGGGTACTTCACACATATAAGGCGCAATGCTTTTAGGGTCAGGAAAGAAGGCAAGGAAGAAACATCCACAAGAGTCACACTTCTTTAGTTTCAAGGTCACAAGCGCTGCACACCCTGTGTACAAGCTCCTTGGAAGCGTGACTGGAGTTGTAATGGGAGAAGATTCGATAATCAGGTCACGCACGCACCGTTTAACCGCAATTGCAGTCCATATACCAACATCAGCAGCACTCGAGTTTTGAACAAGTTTGAAATGCAAAGTGTCTACTGGTGCCTCGTGCAGAATCAAAGACCTGTCCACAAAGCGAGAAAACTTTCCATACTCAATGTTTTGATAGCTATCGTCGTAGACGAGTTTTGGCATTAACTTCCAAAAAGGCAGCCATCGCTGAGACAAAACCATAGTGGCCACAACATCTTTAGTAGTAGGCAGTAGCGACAGTATTCTCAAGAGCAGCTCATCAGGCAACAGATTTATCCTATCCATATGACAGATTTTCAGAAACAGGAAAGCCTGAAAACAACACAATACAATCACTTTCATATAATCAATGGCGGCTGAGAGATGAAACTTACGAGGAGGTGAAAGTGAAAAGGGGAAGAATCGTCGATGAGAGTGGAAAGAGAGACAAGGTAAAGCCAGTTTCTTGTGGCTGGAATTTGACCTGAGCACAGGTACTTGTTATTCGCGTGATACTTGCGATTTGCTTCTACCTACCTTGTGATTTGCTTCTACTTACCCACAAATTCAAGAACTTAATAAGACAAGTAACAAATATGATTATTTAATTGCTGAAAGTACGGGTCGAGTAACAAATATCATTATTATATTTGATATTTGCCAAGTTACTATTGGGTATTATTGTATTGGGTATTTGACAATATGTAGTTGGCCCAACTTGAATGTTTTAAGTTGGATTGATATCTTGAAAGGCAAGTTTTGTTCTTTTTAAGAAAAATTATGGGTCGAAAGACAAAACGAGTTACTTGCAAGTCGATTAATATTTGGCAAATACTTGTATCTTACAAGGCAAGTCAGAGATCATTATTTCGTATAAATCAAACGAGGTATAACAAATTGTATATATAGCAAAAAACTTAAGTACTTGCCTTGTGGCCAACCCTAACTTGAATTGATCAAGTGAATTTAGTTGGAGGTAAAATAGACAATTGTCATCATAAAGTATGTCTTGTAATAAGGTGTTGAGAAAGTATGTTTGTGGGCCTGTTCAGTCCTAGAGATAATACTAAGACTGCTAATTTATGCTGTTTTTTTATTTACGATTTTATGGAAACGTATCGTGTACAAGTAGCCATATTTGTGTTTCTCAAAGCAATCAACCAATGGGAACCAAGGAAAGTGGAATGTGTTCAATCATTGCCTTCTTAAACTAGCCTCAGCAACTTCTGAACTAACCAAACCTTTGATTTTTGACAGTATTAGATATCTACCAACGGTCCATAATTTATTTCCTTACATTTTTATTCTTTGTCAAACGAACCATAAATTCAGAACCAAGATTGCCCAGTTCAGCCGAAGCAATATCTTTGTTTGTTGAATTTTTTGTTTGGATTCGAAAACCCAAACCGAGAGGTGAACCAACTATACTAGACCAAGCTCACATTTGGCCGAACCAAATAATTTTGCTTTACACTCATTCATGAACTTCATATATCTAGTTCTAGTATATAACGCTAAAACATTTTACGTAATTAAAAATCTAAGGTAATTACTGATCTATTTTCAGAGCATTGTTTTTTTTTTCACTTTGATTTATCGTACTGTCACAAATTATTAGAAATATTACAATGAAGATTTAGCATTATTTATAGTAGTAATATAGTGTAATATTAAAGGTTTTAAAATCAATTCAATTCAATTCAATGCACTGCATTGTTTGTTTTAAACTAAAAGGTGAAAACATGTATTTATACCAAGTAAGAGAATGGTTCTTCTGTATCTTTCTTTCGTCTAAATATAGCTAGAAGAAGAAGATAAGAAAATTCAAAGAGCTAAATATAAGATTTAAAGTTTTGGTCAGCATATCCAAGGTTTCAGACAAAACACCCAACAACCAGAGGTTACTTGACTTACTGAACAAGTCTAGTCAGATATGAGCTGACATGTAGGTGAGCGCCTGGGTGATCAGATAGACAATTCCTTGAGCATCTCAAGTTTTCTGTTAGGATCGGTAGCTTTGGAGAAGATGGTTACCTTCTTTAAACAGCTTCCGTTTCTTAAGATGAATGCTGCCACTTGTTTCTATTCTTCTCTTCCTTCATATTTTTCCCATTTGAGAGTTTCAAGACTCGATAACAGACACTCAGGAATTGAGCTCGGTTCAATCCAGCAGGGGCGTGTTTGATCGGGAATGGGATGGAACTGATATAAATTTAATGTACATTAGAGATCATCATATATACGTACTGGTTGAGGAATCTGGTTATATATATATACTTGTCCGAGTCTGAGAGCTTGTCAATTAGGAGAATTTCTGAGAAGATACATATAAAGAGGTTCAACCACTCTGTCTCACATGTGCATAGCCTTACATTTACAAGATACTGGAAGTCAGTACCAGCAGGATGCACCTCCTGCATACAAGACATAACAAGTAAACAAGAAATTTAGTGGTGACCAAGAATGCACACGGCCTGTAGATAACTAAGAGAAAAACAAATACCTTTGAAGTTGAAAATAAACATAAACGGAGACGCTTGACTGAAGTAATATAGCCCAGAATCGTCCCTGGATGGCTGTTACTGACAACAATACGTGCCTTGACAATCTTAGGCATATCATTCTTAATGACAGAAAACCCACTTACAACATTATGAATGTACATATTCTCTACTAGAGGAGCATCTATCACTAAACCTGCTTCACCGTCTTTCTCTTCGTCTCCAATAAAATGGAGACTCTTCAAAGAAGGCATCACAATGGTGAAAACGGTGACATCGTCATTGTCAAATCGTTCCACTTCCAGATCTTGAAGAACATGACAATTGGATAGAAGACTCTTGACAAATTCATCACCAGGGTACTTCACACATATAAGGCTCAAAGTTTTGAGGGTCGGGAAAGAAGGCAAGGAAGAAACATCCACAAGAGTCACACTCTTTAATTTCAAGGTCACAAGGGTTGTACACCCTGTGTACAAGCTCCTTGGAAGCGTGACTGGAGTTGTACTGGGAGAAGATTCAATACTCAGTTCACGCACGCAGCGTTTAACCGCAATTGCAGTCCATATACCAATATCAGCAGCCCCAGACGTTTGAACAAGTTTGAAATCCAAAGCTTGTATTGGTGCCTCGTGCAGAATCAAAGACCTGTCCACAAAGCGAGAAAACTTTCCATACACGATGTTTTGATAGCCCTCGTCGTCGTATACAAGTTTTGGCACTAACTTCCAAAGAGGCTGCCATCGTTTTGACAAAACCATTGTGGCCACAACATCTTTCGTAGTAGGAAGTAGCGACAATATCTTCGAGAGGTGCTCTTCAGGCAACTCATGTTGGAACTCATTTTTTATAGTATATTATATGTCAAAAATGAAGGTGGTTTGAATGAGAAATGGAGGTTCAAGAGGGTTGCTTGTATAGCATAAAATGTAATATTTGTGAAATGTCTCATATTGGAAGTTTGAGGTGAAATCCTTTTATATATAAAATGGAAAATTTAAAGCAAAATTTAAAAGATTGTGTATTAATAGAGAAAGATGATTACCGGGACAAGACTTGTGTCTCGGGCCTCGGGATTGGTAATCGGACCAAGGTCCTAAAGATTATTATTTTTAACCAGAAATTCTTGTTGAATTTTGATGTTGATTAAGTCAACAAATATCTTCTCTAATTAATTTATTTCAAGTGACAATTAAGTACATAGTCAATATTATTGATTTTGTAACTTAAAGAAATTAAGGTCATAGAGAAGAATTGACCATCTCCACTTTAATGCTACGTTGAGCATGGCTTAAAGCCAAGTTTTCTCCATAACACATAAAAGACAAATATGTGATCAAACACAAGCAATAATAATCCCTCACTTCTCTTCTTTTTTCTTTGGTTTTTTTTATGAGAATACATCACATAAAACATGGTTCGAAAACTTATGTATTGAATGATGCAATCATAAGAAGTGTGCAGTTTTATCCTGGGATTCGGAACGCCATGCAACCGTCACACTACGGGACATTTACAGAATTAAGAAAAGAGATCATATCTCGACTCTGCAAATTTGGGTTTATTTCCTTAATTCTTGTTTCTTTTATATCATTTTAATATTATTTTATATTAATTTTGTCATATTAATACTTTACAATTATCAGTCGTTTATTGTAGAATTGTTTTCCTACAACTCACTTATCCAATCCATAGTTGAGATCTAGCTAGCCCTTATGAAAAAATCCCAAGCTTTCAGCTTCCGCAGATTTCACTTTCAAGCTTGGAAGAAGAAGCACACGAAACCACACACCGAAGCCTAAAAACATGAAAAGAACAAACAAGGGATTGAGAAATCCAGAGTGTGTGTTTTTTGTTTTTCTCAGAAACCAAACGTCTGTTACAACCAACCACACAAGGTCAAAGCAAAGCCTATAGGCCCTATAGTGAGGTACAGAAGAAAACACAAATAAAAAAAGGAAGCAAAACGAAACTCAATTTCAATTAGCCTTCGAATTTAAGCAGGAAATATTATTCATGAACTAACTCCTACAGAAGCAAACAAGCACAAAATAGAAAAATACCTGCAAACCCTAATTGATTTGAGCGGTTCAACTTCCAAAATTATATCAGTCGATGTAGATTCCATAGACAAGGACTCTTTAAACGTTGTATGTTTATATTATTTTCCTATTTCATAGATGGATAATTAGAATTACCAATTAGTATATTTACTTTTCTACGTACATTAGAATGGGTTAATGAAAATGAAATACACTTTGGTTTGGTATTCATAATATGCTAAAAACGTGACCGTTTTCCCTGAAGGCCTTCCCGCCTCTTATTAATTAGAGAAAAAACAAAAATGATGAAAAGGCTATTAACTCGTTTCCACGCGCATATTACAACTCCATATCGAAGAATCTGATACTCAATTTCAGTACGAACTCTAATCCCGCAAATTGTTTCTCTCTAGCCCGATACAATGGACAAAGAGATTTAACGTTCCCGCTCCTTGAAAACAAAACTATAATAAATTATGAACACCCTAACTTGTTGTGTAAGATTCAAGTCTAACTGTGTACAGAAAAAGAGAAAAGAAAGACCCATAAAAATTAGATAGGATGATTAATGCTTCAGATAAACCACGTAAGAATAGTTCTTCCGTATGCTTCTGTCCTCAAAGTATAGAGCTAAAAAGTATAGGGTTTTCAACTCTGATTCATAAAAGAAGAAAATTAAACAGACCAAACCAACATAACAAAAGCCGAGTTTATGGAAGAGATTATTCTACAATTAAACCGCAAAACATTCCCAAATTGAAAGAGAAAACGTTCAAGAAAACCAAGTATGAGAAGAACATAAGAAATCCAGAAAGCTTAATATAAGCTTTTAAGTTTCAGCATATCCAATGTTTTAGATCAAACACTTAATGACCAGATGTTATTTGACTTGCTGAACAAGTCTAACGATAACTTCAGACAAATATGAGCTGACATGTAGGTGAGCGCCTGGGTGAGGATGACAATTCCTTGATCATCTCTAGTTTCTCGTTGGGGTCGGTTGCTTTGGAGGAGATGGTCGCCTTCTTTAAAAATTTTGCACTTCTTAAGATGAATGCTGCCACTTGTTTCTCTTCTTCTCTTCCTTCATAGTTTGCCCATATCAGAGTTTCTAAGACTCGATGAAAAACACCCAGGGACCGAACTTGGTTCTTTCCAACAAGGACGTGGCTCGGCAGTGCGAGGTTTATGGCACTGATAGAAATATAGTTAGCATTAGAGATCATCATATGTACTGATCAAGGAAGCTTAGTAAATATATATATAGTTACCTGGAAGAATCTTAGAGATTGTAAATTAGGGCAACCTCTGAGCATACACAGAAGTAGATTCAACCACTCTGCCTGACATGTGCATAGCCTTAAAAGTACAAGACTGTGGAAGACAGTAGGATACACCTCCTGCATACAAGACATAACAAGTAAACAAGAAATTTAGCATATTAATTAAGAAAATACTCAAGAATGCACACGGTATAAAGATAACCAAAAAATACCTTTGAAGTTGATAAACATAAAGTGAGACCTTGACTGAAGTAATACAACTCATAAGCTTCCCGGCTGACTATAAGTGACACTAAAACCGGCCCTGACAATTTTAGGCATATCATTCTTAATGACACAAAACCCACCCATATCATCATGAATGAGAAAGATCTCAAAAGAGGAGCATCTATCACGAAACCATGTGCACCGTCTTTCACTTCGCGTGATGTTCTACCTATTCTGAGAGTCTTCAGAGAAGGCACAATAACGGTGAAAACGGTGACATTGTCATTTCTAATCGTCCCACCTCAGATATTGAAGAACATGACAATTGGATAAAAGCCTCTTGACAAACTCATCACCAGGGTACTTGACATAAAAGGCTCAATGCTTTTAGGGTCGGGAAAGAAGGCAAGGAAGAAACATCCACAAGAGTCACACTCTTTAGTTTCAAGGTCACAAGGGCTGCACACCCTGTGTACAAGCTCCTTGGAAGCGTGACTGGAGTTGTACTGGGAGAAGATTCGATATCAGTTCACGCACGCAGCGTTTAACCGCAATTGCAGTCCATATACCAACATCAGCAGCACTAGAGTTTTGAACAAGTTTGAAATGCAAAGTGTCTAGTGGTGCCTCGTGCAGAATCAAAGACCTGTCCACAAAGCGAGAAAACTTTCCATACTCAATGTTTTGATAGCTATCGTCGTAGACAAGTTTTGGCGTTAACTTCCAAAGAGGCAGCCATCGTTGAGACAAAACCATAGTGGCCACAACATCTTTCGTAGTAGGCAGTAGCGACAGTATTCTCAAGAGCAGCTCATCAGGCAACAGACTTATCCTATCCATATAACAGATTTCCAGAAACGAAAGCCAGAAACCAGAGACGAAAGCCTAAAAACAAGTAAGTGAAATGAGAATCTCATTTCTCAGGAACAAAACAAATAGGACTAATTAATATGCAACGACGACGTATGTGAAAATACCTGAAACACCTTCGATGTTTCTCGCTCAACGATGGTCAATTGCAATGGTGTGGTTGCTGATACGAGAAAGACAATTTACTTTACCAGCCTCTGTTGGAATTTCAAAGTTTTTTCGTAAGTGAAAGGTAAAAGCGGACCCAAGTATTAAGGAAAGAGTATATCATTCCAAACTAGCATGATCACTCACAAAGTCACAATCGCTACAATCACTTAATTAGATATTCATCTCATTTATTGTATGATTCTTGTATCTATGTTATATATAGAGCTGTAATCCTTATCAAATCAATACAACACAACACAATTCACTTTCATATAATCAATACGAAGATGATTAATGGCGGCTGAGAGATGAAACTTACGAGGAGGTAAAGTCAGTTTCTTGTTGCTGGGATTAGGCTTGAGCATAGGTACTTGTTATTCATCCGATACTTGCGATTTGCTCCTACCTACCCTGTGATTTGCTTCTACCTACCCACAAATACAAGTACTTGTTAATAAGGCAAGTAACAAATATGATTATTTAATTACTTGCAAGTTCGGGTCGAGTATTAGAGTCATATTGGGTATTATTGTATTGGGCATTTGACAATATATAGTTGGCCCAACTTGAATGTTTTAAGTTGGGTTGATATCTTGAAGAGACAAGTATTTGATATTTTTAAGAAAGTTTATAGGTCGCAAGACAAAACAAATACTTACAAGTCGGTCAATATTTGGCAAGTACTTATGCCTAAAGTACTTGTATCTTACAAGACAAGTCATAGATCATTATTTTGTATAAATGGAACGAGGTAAGGCTGCCTTACAGCTCATCAGGCAAAAAAACCTAGGTACTTGCCTCAGTGCCCAACCCTAGCTTGAATCGATTAAGTAGGTTAGTTGGAGGTAAAATAGACAATTGTCATCATAAAGTATGCCAAACATTCTAAGTGTGTCTTGTAATAAGGTGTTGAGAAAGTATATTTGTGGGTAATACGGTAATACCCGCCTGTTCAGTCCTAATGATAATACTAGTACTGCTAATTTATGCTGTTTTTCAACTCTGATTCAAAAACCAAGAAAAAAAATAAATAGACCAAACAGACATGACAAAAGCCGAGTTTGTGTAAGAGCTAATTCTACAATAAAACCGCAAAACATTCCCAATTTGAGAGAGATAACGTTAAGGAAAACCAAGAATGAGAAGAACATAAGATATTGAGAGAGCTAAATGTAAGGTTTTAAAGTTTTAGCATATCCAAGGTTTCAGATCAAACACTCAGTAACCAGATGTTATTTAACTTGCTGAACAAGTCTAACGATAACTTCAGTCAAATATGAGCTGACATGTAGGTGAGCGCCTAGGTGACGATGACAATTCCTTGATCATCTCTAGTTTCTTGTTGGGGTCGGTTGCTTTGGAGGAGATAGTTGCCTTCTTTAAACAATTTGCACTTCTCAAGATGAATTCCATCACTCCTTTCTCTTCTTCTGTTCCTTCATATCGTACCCATTGGAGAGTTTCAAGACTCGATAACACACATTCAGGGACTGAGCTCGGTTCATTCCAACGCGGGCTTTGTCGGTCATCCCCAGATGTATGGCGCTGATATAAATTAGCAGGATGGAAGTATATTGTGCATTAGAGATCAAGGAAACTGGATTAAATTTGGGACGAAATATATAGGTGCCTCATACCTGAATGAGTTTGAGAGCTTGTAATGTAGGAGAATTTCTGAGAAGATACATAAGTAGTTTCAACCACTCTTTCTCACATGTGCATAGCGTTAGATGTACAAGACGGTGGAAGACACTGTCAACAGGATACACCTCCTGCATACAAGACACAACAAGTAATTTAGCCCCCTATTCGTGGCGAGCACGGTACGTATAAAGATAAAAGCAAGGGATAACTAAAAAAGTATACCTTTAAACAAAAAAAGAGACGCTTGACTGAAGTAATATAACACAAAATCTTCCCGGGATGATAATAACTGGCATCAACATATGCCTGGACTATCTTCGGCATATCATTCTCAATGACACAACAATCAGTGATATGATCACGAATGTGAAAGATCTCTAAAAGCGGAGCATCTATCACGAAACCACCGTCTTTAAACTCGTCTGATTTTTCATCTAGATATAAACTCTTCAGAGAAGGCACTATAACTGTGAAAATGGTCACATTGTCATTGTCACATCTTTCCACATCCAGATCTTGAAGAACATAACAATTGAATAAAAGACTCTTGACAAATTCATCACCAGGGTACTTCACAGATAAAAGGCTCAAAGTTTTGAGGGTTGGAAAAGAAGGCAAGGAAGATGCATCCACAAGAATCACACTCTTAAGTTTCAAGGTCACAAGCATTCGACACCATGTGTATAAACTCCTCGGAAGTGTGACTGGAGTTGTACTGGAAGAGCAGTCGAGCTCGATAATCAGGTCACGAACACAGTGTTTAACCGCAATTGTAATCCATATACCAATATCAGCAGCACCAGACGTTTGAATAAGTTTAAAATGCAAAGTGTCTACCGGTGCCTCGTGCAGAATCAAAGACCTATCTACAAAGCGCGAAAACTTCCAATACTCGATGTTTTGATAGCCCTGGTCGTCGTATACAAGTCTTGGCACTAATTTCCAAAGAGGTTGCCATCGTTTTGACAAAACCATTGTGGCCACAGCATCTTTAGAAGTAGGCAGTACTGAAAGTATTCTCAAGAGTAGCGCATATCAGGCAATTGACTTATCCTATCCATAACAGATGTCCCCTTTCAAGGTTAGAATCCCCAAACCAGACACCAAAACCTGAAAACATCAAAAATACGAACAAATGGATGTGAAACTCTTAAGTGTTTTTTTTTTCTCATGAACCAAACACAGAGTTACAAGCAGCGAGGCAGGGTCAAAGCAAAACCCTAGCGAGATACGAGAAACCCCGCAAATAGAAAGAGAAGCACATGAAATCCAAACTCAATTGAGCGCTCAAAGTCAAGCAGAAAAAGATTCACAGAATAGACAAATACCTAAAACCCCTCCAGTATTTCTTGTTCAACGGTGAAGAGTAAAATCTTCTTCGTTAATGACACCAGTTCGTGATTTGAGCGGTGCAACTTCCAAAATCTCTTTTGTCATTTTTACCCCAAAAGAAAAAAAACTACCAAAAACTCTCTTTTTTTTTTTATAAAGGCAACTTCCAAAATCTCATCAATCAAAATTGATTTATAGATTCTGTATAATTATTTAACGACTTTAATTCAATGTGACCAATATCCCACGTTAAAAAGCTAGTAACTCGTTTCCACGTGCATATATCCTGCGTTTTTTTTTTTTTTTCCTCTAAAATTCCTCTATTAGCATGACGAAATATAGTCATTGTGAATTACATGCTATAGAAAATCAGGAATGTAGTTATGATAAACAAAGATTGTACGGTTTGAAAGGTTTCTTTTTGCCAGCAAGTCAGCAGCCTTGTTTCCTTCTCTTGGCACCCAAGTAAATGATATTTCTTCAAATTTAGTCATCCAACTCCATACCTCTCTTATCCAATTGAATAATCCAAAATTTTGTGATGACCTGCGTTATATAGTATTTACGCGCCAGAATATTCGCCCAATTTCATTGTTAGAACTTAGAAGCTAAACCGGAAATCAGTAGTTTCATTTGATCAGAATGTAATATACATAAATTCGTACCTGATAAAATCATACCATGTTCATGCATGGATGCTTACTATTAGATCATGTTTCATGTTTCTTTATGTAACTTTATTTATCATGTTTATATAGTTTGTGAGAAAACCCTATAGAAAAAGGAGAAATGTTCTTCTGTAGGTTTATGTCGTCTACGTTTAGCTAGAGGAAGAACATGAAAGAGCTAAACATAACTACATAAGCTTTAAACTAAATTTCAACAATACCCAAGGTTTCAGATAAACCTACTCATGTCGAGACTCAACAACCAGATGTTACTTGACTTAGTGAGCAACTAGTTTTTTACACCGATTCTACTTGAATAAAATGTAACTTTTAATTTTATTTGAGACGTACTACAGATTCGTACCAGACCAGTACCAGACCAAAATAAGCTGAACAGCAAACTGAACTTAAGACTAAAATGTACCTGTCTAAACTTTAAAGCACAAACAGAGAGAACAAACCAGGTTTGAGCAAAGTGACAAGTAAACAGCAAACTGTTTTAATTGACAGATTTATCTAAAGAGTCGAATTCAAAGACCAACCAACAAGACCAGTAGAAGTTGGCTATAGAACGTGAAACGATTTTGGAATTTTGTTAAAATTATAACGTGGCAATCCTTAGAGAGTTCCTATATAATATAGTAATAATAACAATTTGTGTTTTCTCAAAAGCAACTAAGCAAGCAACCACTGCGAGGGTATAAAGAAAATGGAACAGCAAATCAGATGATTGAAAAGGTTTATGTTTCTTCCTTGTCAAGTAAATTCTGAACCAAGAAAGAGTTCCCAACTCAATGTACCCAAAAAAGGAGCTAAACGGGAAATTACTAGTTTCGGTTGAAGTAAAAGGCAAAGAGAATCATAAGTAAAACAAAATACAAAAAAGGAGTAAAGACCTGATAATGATCTTTTGTAACTAAATAATGGAAGACAAGTTTCTTTCTTTTTTCTTCTAGAGCAGAGCAGAGCAGAGCGAGAACATTTTTTTTTTTTTTGTCGACATAAGTTCCTAATTCAGAGCAAAGCGAGAACATATGAAGTCTAAAGAGCTAAACCTGGAAAAACAAAAACATAAGAAAAAAAATGTTATATAAGATTCAAAATCAAACTCCAACATATCTTTACCACTCATGAACAAGTCTTTACCCTCAAGGATGACCTGACCACAACTTCAGTAGAATATGAGCGAACATTTAACGGTAGGTGAGCGACTGGGTATGGATGACAATTCCTTGAGCATCTCAAGTTTCCCTGTTGGGGTCTGTAGCTTTGGAGAAGATGGTTACCTTCTTTAAACAGCTTCCGGTTCTTAAGATCAAATCTGCCACTTGTTTCTCTTCTTCTCTTCCTTCATAGTCTACCCATCTCAGAGCCTTAAGACTCGATGACAAACACCCAGGGACCAAGGTTGATCCCTTCAAACAAGGACGTGGCTTGGGAGCCGGAAGTTTACGGCACTGATAGAAATATAGTTAGCATTAGAGATCATCATATGTACTGATCAAGGAAGCTTGTAATGTATATATCGTTACCTGAAAGAGTTTTAGAGATTGTAAATTAGGGCAACCTCTGAGCATAGACAGAAGTAGATTCACCCACTCTGTCTCACATGTGCATACCCTTAAATGTACAAGATTTTGGAAGACAGTACCAACAGGATACACCTCCTGCATACAAGACATAACAAGTAAACAAGAAATTTAGCATATTAATTAAGAAAAATACTCAAGAAAACACACGGTATAAAGATAACCAAAAAATACCTTTGAAGTTGATAAACATAAAGTGAGACACTTGACTGAAGTAATACAACTCATAATCTTCCCCGGCTGACTGTAAGTGACATAAAAACTGGCCTTGACAATTTTAGGCATATCATTCTCAATGACACAAAACCCACCCATAATATCATAAATATCAAAGTTCTCTAGAAGAGGAGCATCTATCACGAAACCATCTTTCACTTTGCGTGACTTTCTACCTAACTTGAGAGTCTTCAGAGAAGACACTCTAACCGTAAAAACGGTGACATTGTCACTGGGAAATAGTGCAACTAACAGATCTTGAAGAACATGACAATTGGATAAAAGCCTCTTGACAAACTCATCACCAGGGTACTTGACCGCTACAAGCCACAACGTTTTGAGGGTCGGGAAAGAAGGCAAGGAAGAAACATCCACAAGAGTCACACTCTTTAGTTTCAAGGTCACAAGGGTTGTACACCTTGTGTATAAGCTCCTTGGAAGCGTGACTGGATTTGTACTGGGAGAAAATTCGATATTCAGTTCACGCAAGCAGCGTTTAAACGCAATTGCAGTCCATATACCAATATCAGCAGCACTAGAGTTTTGAACAAGTTTGAAATGCAAAGTGTCTACTGGTGCCTCGTGAAGAATCAAAGACCTGTCCACAAAGCGAGAAAACTTTCCATACTCAATGTTTTGATAGCTATCGTCGTAGACAAGTTTTGGCGTTAACTTCCAAAGAGGCAGCCATCGTTGAGACAAAACCATAGTGGCCACAACATCTTTCGTAGTAGGCAGTAGCGACAGTATTCTCAAGAGCAGCTCATCAGGCAACAGACTTATCCTATCCATATGACAGATTTCCAGAAACAGGAAAGCCTGAAAACATGTAAGTGAAATGAGAATCTCATTTCTCAGGAACAAAACAAATAGGAGTAATAAGCAACGACGAGGAACGTAAACAACATATAGAACAAAAAGCACACCAATTTTCTGATGAGATCATAACCGTGTAAACGGTACTCCTAAACTAAAGGGATTGTGATCCCACTACATGTGATATGTGATAGTTAAGAGTTAGTTTATTTCCTTATTGTATATTTAAGTCATCATGTCGTGAATGAAAAGGATATGAAGAAAATATTGCAGTTACTTGTGTCTTAAGAACCAAAGTGTTCTTGTTCTTTGTTTCTTGATCATCAATGGTTTTGTCCTAATTTGGGACCTAACAATTGGTATTAGAGCAGTTTAGCCTTGTCGACGGCATTCTTCGTGAATCAACGTCAACAAAAACACCTATCCTCCATTTTCTTTGTTTTTGATCCGGACCACTTGTGGTGTCAAAAACACTCGCCTTCCATCAAAGTCACTATCAAAACCACACCTTCAGGCTTCATCTGAGAGAGAAACCATGGAGATGTTCAACGAGATCTGTGGAGCCCCTATTTTCGATGTTTACTACGACGACGAAGAACCAATATTCGATGTATACGGTGATGCCGATTCAATCTCGTATATATACGGTGGCGGAGAATCCATCAATTCTAGTGACAACTTGGCGGTTCAAGGCTTTGAGTATTTTGCAAAAAATATTCAAGTCACCGGTTCAAGGATCACAATAGGCAATCGTTCTTTTGGTTGTGCTATGGATGATTCAAGCTTTTCTCCTTCACGAAGGAACAATGAATCATTCAAAGAATTCATTGACGTCTCTCATGTTGAAGCGTTTATCACACAGCTTTGGATCCGTAGTGTTGTCTCCACTTCTGCTCTGACACGTCCAATCCAAGGCCATGAACCAGTGACCCCAACACCAAAGAAGCTCGGCCAAGATGAACCAGTCCCTGATAAACCTCCGCCGTACAAGAAACGATGTATATGTGGGAGAGCTTCTCGGTGAACCTTGAGGACAAGGTTCTTTGGAGGGTGGAGTATTGATGAGATCATAACCGTGTAAACGGTACTCCTAAACTAAAGGGATTGTGATCCCACTACATGTGATATGTGATAGTTAAGAGTTAGTTTATTTCCTTATTGTATATTTAAGTCATCATGTCGTGAATGAAAAGGATATGAAGAAAATATTGCAGTTACTTGTGTCTTAAGAACCAAAGTGTTCTTGTTCTTTTTTGTTCTTGATCATCAATGGTTTTGTCCTAATTTGGGACCTAACATTTTCCAAACTCATAGACGCTGTTCTTTATTTTTTTGGTGGGTCAGAGATGCTTAAATCGACTTAGTGAAGATTATTCATGAATAACAAGAATGTGACAATACCTGAAACACCTTCGATGTTTCTCGCTCAACGATGGTCAATTGCAATGGTGTGGTTGCTGATACCGAGAAAGACAATTTACTTTACCAGCCTCTGTTGGAATTTCAAAGTTTTTTCGTAAGTGAAAGGTAAAAGCGGACCCAAGTATTAAGGAAAGAGTATATCATTCCAAACTAGCATGATCACTCACAAAGTCACAATCGCTACAATCACTTAATTAGATATTCATCTCATTTATTGTATGATTCTTGTATCTATGTTATATATAGAGCTGTAATCCTTATCAAATCAATACAACACAACACAATTCACTTTCATATAATCAATACGAAGATGATTAATGGCGGCTGAGAGATGAAACTTACGAGGAGGTAAAGTCAGTTTCTTGTTGCTGGGATTAGGCTTGAGCATAGTACTTGTTATTCATCCGATACTTGCGATTTGCTCCTACCTACCCTGTGATTTGCTTCTACCTACCCACAAATACAAGTACTTGTTAATAAGGCAAGTAACAAATATGATTATTTAATTACTTGCAAGTTCGGGTCGAGTATAAGAGTCATATTGGGTATTATTGTATTGGGCATTTGACAATATATAGTTGGCCCAACTTGAATGTTTTAAGTTGGGTTGATATCTTGAACGAGACAAGTATTTGATATTTTTAAGAAAGTTTATAGGTCGCAAGACAAAACGAATACTTACAAGTCGGTCAATATTTGGCAAGTACTTATGCCTAAAGTACTTGTATCTTATAAGACAAGTCATAGATCATTATTTTGTATAAATGGAACGAGGTAAGGCTGCCTTACAGCTCATCAGGCAAAAAAACCTAGGTACTTGCCTCAGTGCCCAACCCTAGCTTGAATCGATTAAGTAGGTTAGTTGGAGGTAAAATAGACAATTGTCATCATAAAGTATGCCAAACATTCTAAGTGTGTCTTGTAATAAGGTGTTGAGAAAGTATGTATGTGGGTAATACGGTAATATCCTGTTCAGTCCTAAAGATAATACTAGTACTGCCAATTTATGCTGTTTTTTTTATTTACCGATATTATGGAAATGTATCGTATACAAGTAACCAGATTTGTGTTTCTCAAAGCAATCAACCAATGGGAACCAAGGAAAGTGGAACGTGTATTATCATTGCCTTTTTAAACTAGCATCAGCAACTTCTAAACTAACCTAACCTTTGATTTTTTTGACAGTATTAGATCCAACGGTCCATAATTTATTTCCTTACATTTTTATTCTTTGTCAAACGAACCATAAATTCAGAACCAAGATTGCCCAGTTCAGCCGAACCAATATGACAGAGAAAAACTAAATCGGAAATAGTTTTGGTTGAAGGTAACCAAAAATATGACTTTTAAAGACACCAACTAAGGGCTGGGACTTTTAACGAACCCGAAATCCGAACCAAAACCGACCCAGAAACACAGAACCAAACCGAACCAAACCGATTTTAGGCCGTGGACTTTTATACCCAAAAAAATCTTATCTAAGATTCAAACTAAACACCAACACTTTAACACTCATGAACATGTCTTTACCCTCAAGGATGACTTGACCATAACGTCAATAAAATATGAGTTGACATGTAGGTGAGCGCCTCGGTGAGGATGACAATTCCTTGATCATCTCTAATTTCTCGTAAGGGTCGGTTGCTTTGGAGGAGATAGTCGCCTTCTTTAAAAAACTTGCACTTCTTAAGATGAATGCTGCCACTTGTTTCTCTTCTTCTCTTCCTTCATAGTTTGCCCATATCAGAGTTTCAAGACTCGATAACAAACACCCAGGGACCGAACTTGGTTCTTTCCAACAAGGACGTGGCTCGGCAGCCGGAAGTTTATTGATCATGCACTGATAGAAATACAGTTAGCATTAGAGATCATCATATGTACTGATCAAGGAAGCTTGTAAATGTATATATAGGTTACCTGGAAGTCTTAGAGATTGTAAATTAGGGCAACCTCTGAGCATACATAGAAGTAGATTCAACCACTCTGCCTGACATGTGCATAGCTTTAAAAATACAAGATTGTGGAAGACAGTACCAACAGGATACACCTCCTGCATACAAGACATAACAAGTAAACAAGAAATTTAGCATATTAATTAAGAAAAATACTCAAGAATGCACACGGTATAAAGATAACCAAAAAAATACCTTTGAAGTTGGTAAACATAAAGTGAGACGTTGACTGAAGTAATACAACTCATAATCTTCCCCGGCTGACTATAAGTGACACTAAAACCGGCCTTGACAATTTTAGGCATATCATTCTCAATGACACAAAACCCACTCATATCATCATGAATGAGAAAGATCTTCAAAAGAGGAGCATCTATCACGAAACCATGTGCACCGTCTTTCACTTTGCGTGATAATCTACCTAATATGAGAGTCTTCAGAGAAGACACTCTAACGGTAAAAACGGTGACATTGTCATTGTCACATCGTCCACAAACAGATGTTGAAGAACATGACAACTGGATAAAAGCCTCTTGATAAATTCATCACCAGGGTACTTCACATATACAAGGCTCAATGCTTTTAGGGTCGGGAAAGAAGGCAAGGAAGAAACATCCACAAGAGTCACTCTCTTTAGGTTCAAGGTCACAAGGTTTCTACACCCTGTGTACAAGCTTCTCGGAAGTGTGACTGGAGTTTTACTTGAGAACAGTCGATACTCAGTTCACGCACGCAGCGTTTAACCGCAATTGCAATCCATATACCAACATCAGCAGCACTGAGTTTTGAACAAGTTTGAAACGCAAAGTGTCTACTGGTGCCTCGTGCAGAATCAACGACCTGTCCACAAAGCGCGAAAACTTTCCATACTCAATGTTTTGATAGCTATAGTCGTCGTAGACAAGTTTTGGCATTAACTTCCAAAGAGGCTGCCATCGTTTAGACAAAACCATAGTGGCCACAACATCTTTCGTATTAGGCAGTAAAGACAATATTCTCAAGAGCAGCTCATCAGGCAACAGACTTATCCTATCCATAACAGATATACAGATTTCCCTTTCAAGCCAGAAACAGAACGAAAGCCTGAAAACATCGGAAAGAAAAACAAGGAAAAATGAGATTCTCATTTCTGGAACAAAACAAATAGTAGTAATAAGCAACGACGAGGTACATAAACCACATATAGAACGAGAAGCACACCAAGTCCAAACTCATAGACGCTTAAATCTACTTAGTGAAGATTATTCATTAATAAAGAGAATCAGAAGAATGTGCAAATACCTGAAACACCTCCGATGTTTCTTGCTCAACGATGGTCAGTTAATTGCGATGGTGTGGTTGTTGTTGTTGATATCGAGAAAGACGATTTACTTTACCATTGGAGAGCCACTTTTGGTATTTGGAAAAGTATTTTATTGTCAGGGGATTTTACGTAGTAAACCTAACAGAGTTTGAAGAAAGATTCTGAAAGGTTAAAGAGGACCGAAGATGACCAATACCGGAATTGACCCGCTCTTTTTAAACCGGAAATAGTTTCGGTTGAACGTAACCAAAAAATAAGTCACCAACAGAGAACAAACCCGGTTTGATATTCAGATAAACAGCATACTGTTTGACCAGAGACCATAAATTATGGAAGATAAATTTATGATTCTTTCTTATAAAGCTCAGAAACGCAGAGATCTAAGAATCAAAAAAAGAAGAAAAAACATACAAAGTTCTTAGAGCTTTTGTAACATATCTAAGATTCAGATCAAACACCAACCAGCAAGATTTTTACTTGACTGTAACTTCAGTCAAATGTAAGATGACAGGTAGTTGAACACCTTGACAAAAATGTCAATTCTTTGAGCATCTCAAGTTTCTTGACGGGATCCGTAGATTTAGATGAGATTGTTGCCTTCTTTAAACATCTTGCGCTTCTCAGAAGAATGCCACTACTCCTTTCTCTTCTTCTGTTCCTTCATATTTTACCCATTCCAGAGTTTCAAGACTCGACACCACACATTCAGGAACTGAGCTCGGTTCATTCCAACACGGACGCGGCTCGTCATCTGGAAGCTCATGGCACTGAGGCACACAGTTACAATGCACTACTATGTCATCATCATTATCATCATTATTTATATTGTACAAGCAAAATAAACCTTGATCATTTAGGTTTTATGATAGACTTGTACCTGTTCAAATCTGAGAACTTGTAATTTAGGAGAATCTCTAAGCAGACGCGAAAGAAATTTCAACCACTTCCTCCCACATGTGCATAGCGTTAGATGTACAAGACGGTGGAAGACACTGCCCTCAGGGTAAGCATTCTGCATTCACAAGTACACAAACCAAAATGACACTCTTTGCAGCAAAAATAGTGCCAATAGATTTTTCGTAATCAAGAAATGCATAGTGGTAAAACGAACATGTTAGTACCTTTATGGTTGATGAACATAGATAGAGACGCTTCACTGAGGTTATACAACCCAAAAATGTCCAAAGAAAGATCATATAATTAATGTCGAGACACGCAGACACAAGCTCAGGCATGTTTTCCGAATGTAACAACACCCACTGTCGTTATGATCAGCAATGTCCAAGCTCTCTAACAAAGGAGCGTCTACCACAAACGCAGATCTTTTGTCTTCATCATCTCTGTCTGTTGCTCTAGACAACGATAACCTCCTCAGAGACGGTACGATCACAGGGATAACAACCACATTGTCATCATGACATCGTTCCACAACCAAGTCCTCAAGAACAGGACAATTGGATAAGAAATTCAAAACAAAATCCTCACTAGGGTACTTCATGTGAACAAGGCTCAGCTTTTTCAGGGATGTGAAAGAAGCTGGCGAGGAAGAAGAAGTATCCACAAGAGTCGTGTGACTTAGTTTCAGTGTCACAAGCCTTTTACATCCCTCGCTATACAAGCTCCATGGAAGTAAGACCGGAGTGGACAAGGAAGGACTATTAATCTCGATATCCAACTCACGAACAGAGCGTTTCACAGCGGTTTTAACCCATACTCCGATATCTGCAGCACAAGAGTAATGATCGAGTTTGAGACGCAAACTCTCTAGAAAGGGAGCCTCGTGTAGCAGCAGAGAACTGTGAACAAACCGCGAGAATCTACTACTGCCATCAACGTCGTCTTGATACATGGAGTGGTCGTATTCAAGTCTTGGCACCAACGTCCATAGAAACTTCCATCGTTTTGACAAAACCATTGTGACTGCTACATCTTTCGCGGGCAGTGACGACAATATTTTCAGGAGCAATTCCTCAGGCAAGTTACTTATCCTATCCCTATGAGCCATTTTCCTTTTCAAATCCCTAAGCGTTCTAGTTCCCCCAAACTCGAATCCAGAGAAATAGAGTTAAGCAGCCGAGAACCATAGAAAGGGGATATGGCTCATATCATATGAGGAAATCGAAAACTCACCGGACACTGCAGAATCACCGGCGGCGGAGATGTTTACTGTGAAAAGTAAGGCGGCGGCTCTTCGAATCACACACGCGAATTGATTGGATTCTGAGATTTTGGGTCGATTCAAAAACCAAACCGATAGTTGAACCAACTATACCAGACCAAGGTCACATTTCGTTAAACCAAATAATTTTGCTTTATTTTATGCCGGTTTAACCACATGCCACAAAACGAATAAACAACTTAATCCAATCCAAATGCATTGGGAGCAAAGGAACTGTGACAGTTTTTTTGTAGTCACTGATTACTGTTTTGTTCCCATTGGGGGAATTTTTTTCATGATTCCTTAATCCCAACATGTTTTAATGTGAATTCTGCAAATTTTTCAAGAAAGAGGAGAGAGAGCGGTTAGAAACAAGAGTCAATTGTGAAATGAAAGAAACTATTTTGAATTAGATATAATGTGATTATCAGAAATATGAACTTTCAACGCAGCATATGTTTTGCTTTCATTCATCTAACTAATACATACAAGGGTGAGTTTTATCTTCACGTTCACTGCATATGAGCAGAAGAGAAGAATATGAAACGAGAAGTTGTCATTCAAACTCAAACAGAAGCTGAGATGCTGCTGAGACCCTAAACATAGATTCCAACTCCTTTTCCTTCTTCAGCAAATATTCACCACCGAAATTGGTCGTCACACTGATCACCGCTTTCTCTAAACACTTTGGAGTTGGCTAAAATGTACTCGAGGTAGCTCAAATATGAAATGATAGTTTAAAATTTTATATATTTAAGAAAAAATTGAGATTCAATGATTCTAACCGAGTAAAAACGTTTAAGATGATAATGATGTAAATAAGCACCAAGGAAAAATAATAATTCATATGTTTTTCTTTCTTCAGTTTTACTTTAGGTACTTATTCCGTCTTCAGTACGTAGAAGAACAATAGAAAAAGAAACAGAACACCTCCAAAGTGCGAAATATGGAAATGAAAAAAAAACATGAGAAAGTCTAATAGCTTATCTAAAATTCAGATCAAAAACCAAACAACCAAATAGATGTCATTTGACACTTGACAGCAACTTCAGTCAAATGTAAGATTACAGGTAGGTGAACGCCTTGACAAAAACAATAATTCCTTGATCATGTCAAGTTTCTTGTCGCGGCCGGAGATGGTTACCTTCTTTAAACAGCTTCCGTTTCTTAAGATGAATGCTGCAACTTCTTTCTCTGTTTGTGTTCCTTCATATTTTACCCATTTAAAAGTTTCAAGACTCGATAACAGACATTCTGGAACTGAACTAGGTTCAATCCAGCGGCAGCGCGGTCTATCGGGAACGGGATGCACTGATAGAAGAAGAGTGGATTAGAACAAAATATATACAGATCAAAGAAAAATATGAATAGTTCGGGTTTAGATCTATGTGTAACCTGTTCAAGTTCGAGAGATTGTAATTTAGGGGAATCTCTGAGCAGAGGAATAAATACATTCAACCACTCTGGTTCGGACGTGCATATCTTCAAATGTATAAGACGGTGGAAGACACTACCAACAGGATATACATCCTGCAAAAGAGACAATCATTATGTACATGAGAAATGTTATTGCCAATAAATATATTTGATCCAATAAGAGAGTCCACTATTCTAGGTGAAACACAGTCGTGAATACTGATACTGAAAAGAAAAGAGAATATTAATTAACCTCTGAGTACAGCAGACATAAATGTAGACGTTTGACCAACGTTATCGACCCAAAATCTTGCTAAGAGAATAATAACCAGTATCAACATCTGCCTTTACAATATTAGGCATTTCACTCTCAATGACACAAAACCCACCGGTACTATCAGTAATGCCCAAGTACTTCAAAGATGGAGCGTCTATCACAAACCCCTCTGCATTATCCAAATCTGTGTCTGATGATTTACGCACGTATAAACTCTCAAGAGAAGGCACTCTAACGGTGAAAACGGTCACATTGTCACCGGGACACTGATCAACATCCAAGTGTTCAAGAACAATACAACTGGATAAAAACCTCTTGACGAACTCATCACCAGGGTACTTCAGGGAGTTAAGTTTCAAGTATTTGAGGGAGGGGAAAGACACCGGTTCTGAAGCAGCATCCACAAGAACCACGTTATTCAGTTTCAACGTCACAAGCATTCTACACCCTGTGTACAAACTCCTCGGAAGAATGGCCGGAAATGCAATACAAGAGCTATGGATTTCGATAAACAGCTCACGCACAGAATGTTTCTCTGCAGCTCTAGTCCACAGCGGAATATCTCCAACGCCAGAGGTTCGAGTGACTTTGAAATACAAGGTTTCAAGAACTGGAGCCTTGTGCAAAAGCAGAGACCTGTCTACAAAGCGCGAAAACCTTCCATAATCAGCGTTTTCATAGCTATAGTCGTATACAAGTCTTGGCACCATCATCCAAAGCGGCTGCCACCGTTTAGACAGAACCATCGTCGCCACAACATCTTTCGTAGTCGGAAGAAACGACAATATCGTCAAGAGTAGCTCATCATGCAACAGACTTATCCTATCCATCCGATCCAACCCCTAAATTTCCAGAGCTTTCAGCTACCACATACAAGAATTTATAAGAAATTGAGGTTTTTTCTGTCACTCCAAAGTAAGAAAATACCTTGAATCCTCAAAACCCCAAGCTTTTAACTTCCAATGACTTCTCAATCCACACCAGAAACCTGATTTACATACACGAAATCATCAAAATTAGGTTTGACTAGCATCATCTCTCAAAACTGAATTAGAAAACAAGCGACATAGGATCTACAAGCAAAATTGATCAGTTTAGTCCTGAATATATAGAGAAAACAAACAAACATAGAAATTGATCAGTTTAGTCCTTCCCATGCTCAATTGATTCTTCGATTGGCCAAATGAATGACACAAGCGACATAGGATCAACAAGCAAAACCCTAGCGCGAAAACAGAAAGCAACCTCCATAGAAATCGATGCGAATGAACTTAGTAGCAGTCGATTCGTGCTCAAATGTTTGATTCCAAAGAGTGTTCAATGGGTTTTGTGAATCTATTACTTTCAAATCCACAACAATTAGACGAAAAAATCTAAGAAAAAGTTACCTAAAACCTTGGTCACTTCTCTCGTTCATCAGCGGAAAAATGAGATGGTCGATTTCAATTACACGCGCATCGAATGAAGTACGACGTTCTTCTCACGCGCCTGCGTTCCCAATATCTTTTTGTTTGTTGAATTTTGTTTTCGATTCGAAAACCAAACCGATATAGGTGAAACCAACTATACTAGACCAAGCTCACATTTGGCTGAACCAAGTAATTTTGCTTTACACTCATTCATGAACTTCATATATCTAGTTCTAGTAGATAACGCTAACATTTTTACGTTATTGAAAATCTTCAAGTAATTTTCCGATCTATTTTCAGAGCATTGTTTATCGTAGTAGTACTGTAATACGTATTCAAGGTTTTAAAACCAATCCATTATCCAATGCACTGCATTGTTTGTTCTAAACTCATTTCTTTTTATTTTGGTTAGGGACCACGCGATATATCTAACGGTCTAAAACTCGTCATTCTTATAAGAATATGAACTCAAAAGGTTTATAAATATCAGAACTCGAAGGTTTATAATTAAGAACTTCAGAATTCACAATCGAATGTCAAAAGTTATAAACTCTTTATGGGGAAATCTAACATCTATATAAGTTTCGGACCAACCACAAACCAACTTGACTACTAAACATGAGTGATTACCTAAAGGACAAGGACAAGGACAAGTACTCCTCGAGCATCTCAAGTTTCTTGTTGGGATGTGTTAAGTTTTAGGAGATAGTTACTTTCTTATAAACAGCATAACTAAACCCAAACTGTGGGAAGAGTCGAGTGTAGAACACATTCCCAAATAAAAGGTGAAAACGCGTAATTAAACCAAGTAAGACAATGGTTCTTCTGTATGTTTCTTTCGTACAAGTATAGCTAGAGGAAGAAGATAAAAAAAATCAAAGAGCTAAATATAAGATTTAAAGTTTTGGTCAGCATATCCAAGGTTTCAGACAAAACACTCAACAACCAGAGGTTACTTGACTAACTTCCTGAACAAGTCTAGTCAAATATGAGCTGACATGTAGATGAGCGCCTGGGTGATCAGATAGACAATTCCTTGAGCATCTCAAGTTTTCTGTTAGGATCGGTAGGATTGGAGGAGATGGTTACCTTCTTTAAACAGCTTCCGTTTCTTAAGATGAATGCTACAAGCTCTTTCTCTTCTTCAGTTCCTTCATATATGATACATTCGAGAGTTTCAAGACTCGATAACACACATTCAGGAACCGAGCTTGGTTCGTTCCAGCAGGGGCACGGTCTACTGGGAAGGGGATGGGACTGATAGAAATATAGTTAGCATTGGAGATCATCATTTGTATAAATAGATACGTTCTGATCGAGGAAGCTGGTAATGTATATATAGTTTACCCGTCCGAGTTTGAGAGCTTGTAAATTAGGAGAATTTCTGAGAAGATACATAATTAAGGAGGTTTAACCACTCTGTCTCACATGTGCATACCCTTAAATGTACAAGATTGTGGAAGTCAGTACCAGCAGGATACACCTCCTGCATACAAGACAGAAAACAAGTGAACAAGAAATTTAGCAGCAAAAGATTAACTTAAAAAATATTTGTGGCGAGCAAGAATGCACACGGCCTATAGATAACTAAGAACAAAAAATACCTTTGAAGTTGAAGATAAACATAAACGGAGACGCTTGACTCAAGTAATATAACCCAGAATCGTCCCGGGATGATTATTACGACAACAAGACTTGCCTCAACAATCTTAGGCATATCATTCTCAATGACACAAAGCCCACTTACATCATAATGAATGTGAAAGATTTCTAAAAGAGGAGCATCTATATCACTGAACCATGTTCACCGTCTTTCACTTTGCGTGATATTCTACTTAATTTGAGAGTCTTCAGAGAAGGCACAATAACGGTGAAAACGGTGACATTGTCATTTTGTAATCGTCCCACCTCCAGATATTGAAGAACATGACAATTGGAGAAAAGCCTCTTGACAAATGCATCACCAGGGAACTTAACAAGTAAAAGGCTCAATGCTTTTAGGGTCGGGAAAGAAGGCAAGGAAGAAACATCCACAAGAGTCACACTCTTTAGTTTCAAGGTCACAAGGGCTGTACACCCTGTGTACAAGCTCCTTGGAAGCATGACTGGAGTTGTACTGGGAGAAGATTCGTTTAACCGCAATTGCAGTCCATATACCAACATCAGCAGCACTAGAGTTTTGAATAAGTTTGAAACGCAAAGTGTCTACTGGTGCCTCGTGCAGAATCAAAGACCTGTCCACAAAGCGCGAAAACTTCCAATACTCAAGATGTTTTGATAGCTATCGTCGTAGACGAGTTTTGGCATTAACTTCCAAAGAGGCAGCCATCGTTGAGACAAAACCATAGTGGCAACAGCATCTTTCGTAGTAGGCAGTAGCGACAGTATTCTCAAGAGCAGCTCATCAGACAACAGACTTATCCTATCCATATGACAGATTTCCAGAAACGAAAGCCTGAAAACATGGGAAAGAAAAACAAGTGAAATGAGAATCTCATTTTTTCAGAAACAAAACAAATAGTAGTAATAAGCAACGCCGAGGTACGAAACCACAAACAGAGAGAGAGAATCACACCAAGTCCAAACTCGTAGACGCTTAAATCTACTTAGTGAAGATTATTCATGAATAAACTCCTCTAGAAACCAAACAAGTAAAAAGAAAATTAGAAGAATGTGCAAATACCTGAAACACCTCCGATATTCCTCGCTCAACGATGGCCAATTGCAATGGTGTGGTTGGAATTTGGAAAGTTTTTTCGTGGCAGGGGATTTTACTTGGTAGTAAATCTAAGAGTTGGAAGAAAAATTATGCAAGTGAAAGGTAAAAGGGATCGATGATGAGCAATGGCGGCTGAGAGATGAAAGGTGAAAGTGAAAAGAGGAGGAATCGTCGATGAGAGTGGAAAGAGAGACAAGGTAAAGTTGGTTTCTTGTGGCTGGGATCGATTCAGTGAGTTTCGTTGGGGGCAAATTAGACAATTGTTGTCATAACGTATGCCAAACATTTAAAGTGTATGTATCATGTATAATGTATGTCTTGTAATAAAAGGTGTTGAGAAAGTATGTCTACGGGTAATATACCTACTTGTTCAGTCCTAATTTTTTCTGTAGTTTTTGATTTACGATACAGTAAAACCTCTATAAAACAATAATGTTGGGACTTTGAAATTTTATTATCTTATAGATAATATTATTTTATCGATAAAACAATAATTATTATTTTATAGAAATATTCTATCAAAAACAAGAAACTTTATAGAAATATATTTTTTCAGATTTTTTATTCAAATTTTCCTTATACTTTGTTATTTACATATTTCATGCTCAGAAGTTCAAAGTCTATAAGAAATTATGTCTACTGTTCTTAATGGTGAAGATGAAGTTGAAGATGATGAGGAAGGACATGTGCAAGTAGTTACACGTAAGGATGCAATTGTGGCTTCGAGAACTCTTCACAACTTTTGGCTGCATGTTGAGAATACATCTCCAGAAATTGTAGATGCAATAAGAAAAATTCGAGATACAAACTACATTGGAGTCATATTTTACTAAATTGTCTTAGATATATATGCATTAGTTTTATAATTATTATCTTAGCTTATTGTTGGGACTATATTTTTACATAGGAGTTTCAAAAATATTATTGTCTTATCATCTTATCGCATTATGCTATTTTTTACACTGGCCCGAGTTGGGACCGGAGAAAAATATTATCTTATAGTGTTTATTGTTTTATCGAGTATTGTTTTATAGAGGTTCTACTATATTATGGAAACGTATCGTGTACGAGTAGCCATATTTGTGTTTCTCGAAGCAATCAACCAATGGGAACCAAGGAAAGTGGAACGTGTAAAATCATTGCCTTTTTTAACTAGCATCGGCAACTTCTAAACTAACCTAACCTTTCATTTTTTACAGTATTAGATCCAACGGTCCAGAATTTATTTCCTTAATATTTTTATTTGTTGTCAAACGATCAATATAAATTGAGAACCAATATTGCCCCAGTTTCAATCGAACCAATATGACAAAGAAAAACTAAACCGGAAATAGTTTCGCTTGATCGAACGTAACCAAAAATATGACCTTTTAGTTTTAAGGATACACCAACAAAGAACAAACCCGGGTTTGATATTCAAATAAACAGCATACTGTTGTTTAACAACAATCCGTAAAATGACAGACAAAAATGGAGCAGAGACCATAAAATGATATGCTGTACGCCTGTACCTAAATTATGGAAGATAAATTTTCATTCTTTCTTTCTTATAAAGCTCAGAAACGCAGAGATCTAAATATCAAAAAAGAAAGGAAAAAACATACAAATACCAAGAATTTTGTAACATATCTAAGATTCAGATCAAACACCAACCACTTGACAAGATTTTTACTTGACTGTAACTTCAGTCAAATGTAAGATGACAGGTAGTTGAACACCTTGACAAAAATGTCAATTCTTTGAGCATCTCAAGTTTCTTGACGGGATCCGTAGATTTAGATGAGATTGTTGCCTTCTTTAAACATCTTGCGCTTCTAAAGATGAATGCCACTACTCCTTTCTCTTCTTCTGTTCCTTCATATTTTACCCATTCCAGAGTTGCAAGACTCGACACCACACATTCAGGAACTGAGCTCGGTTCATTCCAACACGGACGCGGCTCGTCATCTGGAAGCTCATGGCACTGAGGCACACAGTTACATTAGTTACATGCACTACTATGTCATCATCATCATCATCATCATTACTATTATATATTGTACAAGCAAAATAAACCTTGATCATTTAGGTTTTATGATAGACTTGTACCTGTTCAAATCTGAGAACTTGTAATTTAGGAGAATCTCTAAGCAGACGCGAAAGAAATTTCAACCACTTCCTCCCACATGTGCATAGCGTTAGATGTACAAGACGGTGGAAGACACTGCCCTCAGGGTAAGCATTCTGCATTCACAAGTACACAAACCAATCGTCATTCTGCATTTATCAAAAAAAGTGCCAATAGATTTTTGCGTAATCAAGAAATGCATAGTGGTAAAACGAACATGTTAGTACCTTTATGGTTGATGAACATAGATAGAGACGCTTCACTGAGGTTATACAACCCAAAAATGTCCAAAGAAAGATCATATAATTAATGTCGAGACACGCAGACACAAGCTCAGGCATATTTTGATGAATGTAACAACACCCACTGTCGTTATGATCAGCAATGTCCAAGCTCTCTAACAAAGGAGCGTCTACCACAAACGCACCAGCTTTTGTCTTCATCATCTCTGTCTGTTGCTCTAGACAATGATAACCTCCTCAGAGACGGTACGATCACAGCGATACAACCACATTGTCATCATGACATCGTTCCACAACCAAGTCCTCAAGAACAGGACAATTACGATAAGAAATTCAAAACAAATCCTGACTAGGGTACTTCATGTGAACAAGGCTCAGCTTTTTCAGGGATGTGAAAGAAGCTGGCGAGGAAGAAGAAGTATCCACAAGAGTCGTGTGACTTAGTTTCAGTGTCACAAGCCTTTTACATCCCTCGCTATACAAGCTCCATGGAAGTAAGACCGGAGTGGACAAGGAAGGACTATTAATCTCGATATCCAACTCACGAACAGAGCGTTTCACAGCGGTTTTAACCCATACTCCGATATCTGCAGCACAAGAGTAATGATCGAGTTTGAGACGCAAACTCTCTAGAAAGGGAGCCTCGTGTAGCAGCAGAGAACTGTGAACAAACCGCGAGAATCTACTACTGCCATCAACGTCGTCTTGATACATGGAGTGGTCGTATTCAAGTCTTGGCACCAACGTCCATAGAAACTTCCATCGTTTTGACAAAACCATTGTGACTGCTACATCTTTCGCGGGCAGTGACGACAATATTTTCAGGAGCAATTCCTCAGGCAAGTTACTTATCCTATCCCTATGAGCCATTCCCTTATCAATCTCACTGGCTAATTTCCTTCTTTTCTTTTTCCTCTGAATTATTCGGATTGATTGAGAATTATAAGATGAATTACAATTGCTTATATAGGAAAACCAAAACCGACTAAAGAGTTTATCATAATGTAAAATCAAAATCAAAAGGAAACTAGCCACTTTCGTGAATTAGATATAATGCGATTATAGGAAATATGAAATTTCAACGCAGCATATGTTTTGCTTTCATTCATCTAAATAATACACACAAGGGTGAGTTTTATCTTCACGTTCACTGCATATGAGCAGAAGAGAAGAACATGAAACAAGAAGTTGTCATTCAAACAGAAGCTGAGATGCTGCTGAGACCCTAAACATAGATTCCAACTCCTTCTCCTTCTTCACTTTATATTCACCACCGAAATTGGTCGTCACACTGATCACCGCTTTCTCTAAACACTTGGAGTTAGCTAAAATGTAGGCCACAAGTTGTTTCTCTCCTTCTCTTCCTCCATATTGCACACACTCAAAGGTCTTGAGATGGAACAATAAGCAATCAGGAACAGAACTCGGATTGACCCACAAAAAGGAGGGACACTGAGAAGATATAAAACACATTTACGTTAGTTATCTTAATACGTCCACCAAAACTGCATTTACTTAACTTGAGGAGAGATAGTAAGGAGAGTATACGTACATAAAAAACTCTAAGAACGGTAAGTTTGGGAGAGTTACTAAGCAAAAGCATAAGTGGTCTAAACCAGCTGAACATAAATGGACATAGGTCCAATGTTATGAGCCGGGAAAAGTTGGGGATGGTGCTAGGATTTGCAAACTGCGATGAACACCACACACATAACTAGTATTAGAAATCATGATCATAAAGAGAGAAGATAGAGAGAGAGAGAGAGATCGTTACCATTTGTTTAGTCAAAAACAAACCGAGAGACGTGACTGAAGAAATAGATCTCAGAAGCTTGTCATCCAAGTAACCGAAAACATTGATACACGCCTCATTAAGGTTAGGCAGATTCTCGATCAAGCAAGAATCTCCAGACAAATCATTGATTATCAACTCCTTTAGACCTGGGGATTCAATGACCAAAGACCCAACGCCTTTTCCTACACGATCTCTCGATGGAATATTCACATATCTGAAGATTTGTAACGAAGGAACTTCGACAATGAATTTCCTCACATGGTCGTATGGACGTCGTTTCACATACAAGTCACTGATAGCATTGGCGCTTGACAGAAGCCTAAACAGAGAGTAGTCGTTTCGATAGACCACATAAACAAGAAACAGCCTTTTGAGAGACGGGAGGCAAACCGAGGAAGGAACATCCACGCCAATATTCCCTGTGAGATTCAATACCACAAGCGTTTTGCACGTGTAAAGACACATAGGCAAGATGGTAAACGCTGCTGTCCGCTGGATCTCGAGCTCTATCTCACGCACACAACGATCAACTGCCTTCGCAACCCAGTTTCCAACCGCATCTACAGGAAGCCGTGAACCGAGTTGGATACACAGAGTTTCTAGCATAGGTGCCTTGTTAAGCTCCAGTGACTTGTTAAGAAACCGTGATAAGCTCCCGCATCCGTCAAAATCTCTTTCTTTGTAAAAGAGTTTAGGTACAAGAGTCCATACAGACCGCCATCGTTTCGACAAGACCATGGTTTTCACTGCATATTTGGTCGGGATAAGCGATAAGATCCGGATGATCAATTCTTCTGGTAACACACTGATCATATCTTGACAGACTTGTTCTCCAATCCACTCAGAACAGTTTCGGGCTTCTTCTTGTGTTGTTGGTAGTAGTTCCTCAGATATTATACAGGAGAGTACATAAAGTAGTTCCTCCATTTCAAACAGAAAGATCTGGAGAAAATGTAGCTAAAACCTTGGTCACTTCTTCTCCTTCCTCAGCGAGAGAATCAGATCTCCTTTGAAACAAAATACTGGTACATTTACTTTGAAACGTAACCAGGGAGAGACGAAAGCCTGAAAACAAGGAGAATGAGATTCTTATTTCTCAAGAACAAAAGAAAGAGAGTAAGCAGCAACGACGAGTTTAATAAACCACATATAGAACGAGAAGCACACCCAAGTCCACCAAACTCATAGACGCTTAAATCTACTTACTGAAGATTATAAAGAAAATCAGAAGAATTTGCAAATACCTGAAAGAAATCCAATTTCTCGCTCAACGATGGTTTTCCTCTGGTGTGGTTGCTGCTGATACCGAGAAAGACGATTCACTTCACCATTGGAGAGCCTCTGTTTGAATTTGGAGAGTTTTTTCGTGGCAGTGGATTTTACTTGGTAAGTAAATCTCAGAGTTGGAAGAAAGATTCTGCAAGTGATGAGAGATGAAAGTTTGAGGAGGTCAAAGTTAGGGTTTTGAGAGTGAAAAGAGGGATACAAGATAAAAGAGTGGTCAAGATAAAGTTGGTTTCTTGTGGCTGGGATCGATTTAGTTGGGGGCAAAATAGACAATTGTCGTCATGAAAGTATGCCAAAAGTTCAAAGTATGCAGAGCAAAGCAGAGGGTAAGGAAGTGAACACACATGTTTCTTACAAGAACATAAGAATAACAAACAATCCAATGTCAAAAGAGTAAAACTTGACCAAACATGAGTTTCTAGGAGAAACTAGAGTGAGGGTGACTTCAGTCGAATGCAATCTGACATGTAGGTGAACGCCTGAAGAACAAAGACAAGTCCTTGAGCATCTCAAGTTTCTTGTTAAGATCTGTGAGGTTTGTGGAGATGGTTACTTTCTTCAAACAGCAACCACTCCTTAATATAAACGCTGCTACTTCTTTCTCTTCTTCTGCTCCTTGGTATTTGACCCAGTCGAGAGTTTCAAGACTCGATGACAAACAGACAGGTAACTCTACTTGGTTCACTCCAGCACGGTCTTGCTTCATTAGCCCGAAGGGAATGGCACTGAGATAGAAAGCACGGTGTTCAATATCATCTCATATTGGCGAAAAATGCTGATCAAAGAAACTGAATAATCTCCATACCTGTTCAAGTCTGAGAGCTCGGAGTTTAGGGGAATCTTTGAGCACACACAACAGTAGATTCACCCAATCTGTCTCACACGTGCATATCTTTAACCGTACAAGACAGTGGAAGACACTATCAACAGGATATGCATTCTGCATAACAGACAACAACATAACTATTTTTAATCACAAGAGAACTATCACAACAGCTTGTAGTTTAGCAACGTATTATTACCTTTGAGGATGGTACACATAAATAGAGACGCTTGGCTGAAGAAACACAACCCATGAGCTTCTCAGTACCGCCATAAGAAATGCTTACATTGGCCTCCACGATCTTACTCATGTTACTCTCAACGACACAAATGTCAGAAGAATAGTCTTCAATGCTCAAGCTCTCCAAAGACATAGCATCTATCCGAAACCCGGTATCCTCCTTCCTATCAGTTAATTTGTGCAAGACTAAACTCTTTAGAGAAGGCACTCTAACACTGAAAACAGTCACATGGTCATTGTGACATCGTTTCACAACCAAGTCTTCAAGAACAGGACACTTGGACATAAGCATCTCCACAAACTCATCACCCGGATACTTCATGTTAACAAGACTCAAGTTCCTGAGAGATGGGAAAGATGACGGCAAGGAAGAAGCATCCACGAGAACCGCGTTACTTAGTTTCAAGGTCATAAGCATTCTACATCCCCCGCTATACAAGCTCCTCGGAAGTGTGACACTACTAGAAGAATTAACCATCTCGATAATCAGCTCACGCACACAGCATTTCTTTGCAGCTCTAATCCAGACTTGGATATCATCTTCACCAACACAGGTTTTACCAAGCTTGAATTGCAATGTTTCAATTACTGGAGCCTCGTGCACAAGCATAGACCTGTCTACAAACCGTGAAAACTTTCCATATGCAATGTTTTTGCAGCTATCGTCATACACGAGTTTTGGCACATGCATCCAGAGAAACTGCCATCGTTTTGACAAAACCATAGTGGACACAACATCTTTCGTATTAGGCAGTAACGACAGAATCTTCAAAAGCAGCGCTTCAGGCAACTGACTTATCCTATCCATAAGATGCACACGAAAACAGACACCAAAGCCCTGAAAAAAAAATCAAAAATACGAACAAGGGATGTGAAATTCTAAGGAACCAAACAACTAGTCATGGTCAAACCACAACCTTAGCGACTAAGCACGTTGAATCCATTGTTCATAAACTAACTCTTACAAAATCAGAGGATATGCAAAGTACCTTGAAACTTATACGGTAATTCTCGTTTAACGGAGAAGAGGAACAACTTCTTCGTCGCTGTCACAGACACCAATTTTTTCTCTTGAAAATGTGACCACTTTCTCCTAGAGGCCTTCCCGCTTCCCCTTAGAGAAAAGGATAACGCCGGAGTCTGGAGGACGGGCTTCTCGGCCGCATCGAATTAGGGCTTAATCGATCGAATTGTATCCGAATTCAATTTTTGTTAACCAAAGTCTATTCCCGGTTTGGACGGTTTAACATATTATCAATAATTGATTTTTTTTGGAAATGTGAAAACGCTACAAACTTTCGCGCGTATTTCTCGTGTTGGTAACATTAGCCCAATTTCATGGTTTGGCTGCGAATCAGATCGCGCGAGGTAGCTCAAATATACATATATATGTTTGAAACGAAAAACTGGCATTCGCTTATTCTACTTGAATAAAAAAACGTCTAAGATGATAATGATGGAGATAGACCAAGGAAAGATAATAATTAATGTTTCTTCACGTACGTAGGTAGAAGAACCGTAGAAAAGAACACTTACACAACACACTTAAAGTGCTAAAATCTGGAAAAGAAAAAACATAGGAAAGTCTGATGATAGCTTAGGTAAGATCAAATATCAAACACCGACCAATCAGCAAGATGTCATTCAACCGCAGCTTCAGTCGAATGTAAGATGGCAGGTAGGAGAACTCCTTGGCATAAATGATAACTCCTTGAGCATCTTAAGTTTCTTCTTGTAACGGACAGTGGATAGATGCAGAGGAGATGGTCACCTTCTTTAAACAGCTTCCGTTTCTTAAGATAAATGCTGCAACTTGTTTCTCTTCTTCCCTTCCTCCATATTTTACCCATTGTAGAGTTTCAAGGCTCGCTAACAGACATTCTGGGACCGAACTAGGTTCAATCCAACAGGGGCGCGGTGTATCGGGAATATGGCACTGATAAAAGTAGAGTGGATTAGAACAAAATATATACAGTACAGATCAAAGAAAAATATGAATAGTTCGGGTTTAGATCTATGTGTAACCTGATCAAGTTCGAGAGATTGTAATTTAGGGGAATCTCTGAGCAGAGGCATAAATAGATTCAACCACTCTGAATCACAAGTGCATATCTTCAAATGTATAAGATGGTGGAAGACACTACGAACAGGATATACATCCTGCAAAAGAGACAATCATTATGTACGTGATCAATGATTAGTGCCAATATATATTTGATCCAATAAGAGAGCCCACTATTCTAGGTGAAACACAGTCGTTGTAAATAACTGATACGGAAACGAAAAGCAAGTATGCAGATATGTGAATGGTTAGAAGCAAAAGCAGTAAGTTAAAGGGAATAGTCATTTACCTTTGAGTACAGCGAACATAAATGTAGACGTTTGACAGACGTTATCGAACCCAAAATATTGCTAACACACTTATAATCAGCTTCAACATCTGCCCTTGCAATATTAGGCATTTCATTCTCAATGACACAATATCCACCGATAGTATCAGTAATGCCCAAGTACTTCAAAGAAGGAGCGTTTATCACAAACCCTTCTGCATCATCTGCATCATCCACATCTTTGTCATATGATTTATGCAAGTATACACTCTCAAGAGAAGGCACTCTAACGGTGAAAACGGTCACATTGTCACCGGGACACTGCTCAACACCCAAGCGTTCAAGAACAATACAACTGGATAGAAACCTCTTGACAAACTCATCACCAGGGTACTTCACGGAGCAGAGTTTCATGTATTTGAGGGTTGGGAAAGAAACCGGTGAAGCAACATCCACAAGAATCACGCTGTTTAGCTGCAACGTTACAAGCATTCTAATGCCCGTGTACAAACTCCTTGGAAGAATGGCCGGAGATGCACTAGAAGAGCTGCCAATATCAATAATCAGATTACGAACAGAGAGTCTATCTGCAGCTCTAGTCCATAGTGGTATATCTCCAACGAAAGAGGTTTGTCTAACCACGAAGTCGGAGGTGTTTCAGGTATTTGCTAATTCTTCTGATTCTCGTTTTACTTGTTTGGTTTCAAAGGAGATTATTCATGAATAATCTTCACTTGGTAGATTTGAGCGTTCTATAAGTTTTGATTTCGTATGCTTCTCTGTTTATGTACCTCATCGTTGCTTATGATTGTTTGTATTGTTCTTGAGAAATCGGAATCTCATTTTCCTTGTTGTTATTTTCTATTTTTCAGGCTTTCTTATCCTTTTTTCGTTTCAAGGATATCTATATCTGTTATGGATATAATAAGTTCGTTGCCTGATTGCATACTGTTGCAAATATTGTCGAATCTGCATACTGAAGAGGTTGTGGCGACGATGGTTTTGTCAAAACGGTGGCAGCCGCTTTGGATGATGATGCCAGAACTCTATTACGATGATGATGGCTATGATGATTCTGATTATGGAAGGTTTTCGCGCTTGGTAGACAGGTCATTGCTTTTGCACAAAGCTCCAGTTGTAGAAACATATATTTCTTGTTCAACGGAGAGACCTTTAAATAGGAACTCTAATTGGTTTGAATGCTGCTGCGACTTTCAAAATTCTTCCACCGCTTCAGAGTCCCTAGACAGAGAGATAGTGATAGTCACTAATGACTCTCTTTAAAGATTATTTTCTTAGTTTTTCTAAAACAAAATGAGTGGCATGTTCACTCCAAAAACAATATGCCAGCTATTTTTTTCTTATTATGATATTATGGAAACGTTTCGTGTACTTACTAGTAACAATTATGATTCGTGTTTCTCAAAGCAATCAAGCAATGGGAACCAAAGAAAGTGGATCAGAAAATCATTGGCTCTTTTAACAGCATCATCAATTTCTAATCCAATCTTTGAGTTTTGACCCTAATAGATCCAACGACGTGAAAGAGGTTTCCGTTTGCTTTTTCTTTTGCTTACGAACCATACATTCAGAACCAAGATTGCCCAATTCAACAGAACCAATATCAGACAAAGAAAAACTAAACCGGAAATCTGTAGTTTCAAATGAACATAACCAAATATTTTGACTGTATAAAACACCTACAGAGAACAAACCCAGTCTGATATTCAAATAAACAACACTGTCTGTTTAACCACAATCCCTAAAATGATAGAATTGTACTGATCATAAGACAAAAATGGAGCGGAGACCATAAAAAGATATGGAAGAAAAACATACAAACTTCTTAGAGCTTTTGTAACATATCTAAGATTCAGATCAAACACCAACCAGCAAGATTTATACTTGACTATCGAACATGTCTTTACCCTCAATGACGACAGTGACTTCAGTCGAATGTAAGATGACAAGTACCTGAACACCTTGACAGAAATGACAACTCTTTGAGCATCTCAAGTTTCTTGACCGGATCCGTAGATGCAGCAGAGATAGTTGCCTTCTTTAGACATCTTGCGTTTCTCAAAATAAACGCTACTGCTTCTTTCTCTTCTTCTCCTCCTTCATATTTGACCCATTCAAGAGTCTCAAGACTCGATACCACACATTCAGGAACTGAGCTCGGTTCACTCCAACACGGTCGCTCTTCACTAGGTCGAATTGGATGGTACTGAGATGTAGAAGAAGAGCACATTAGATCATCATATACTAGAAAATAACCTCATCAATATTCTAACTCAAGAATATAACATTACCTGTTCAAATCTGAGAAATTTTAATTTAGGTGAATCTCTGAGCAGACACAAGAGTAGATTCAACCACTCTGTCTCACACGTGCACAGCATCAGATATACAAGATTGTGGAAGACAGTACCAACAGGATATTCCTGCATAGTAGTTACACAAGCAACGTATTATACTGCCAATAGATTTGACAGATCACATCGGTTCCACAACGAAAATCAAGAATGAAATTGGTAAAAACGATATAAAGAAGAACAAGATTTGCTAACCTTCGAGGATGGTAAGCACAACTCGAGCTGCTTGACAGAAGAAATAGAGCCAAAGATCTTCCAGGGATGCCAATAATTAACGTCGAGATATGCATACACAATTTCAGGCATATCATTCTCGATGACGCAAAACTCACCCCTGTGATCACGAACGCTAAAGCTCTCCAAAGAAGGAGCCATCTATCAAAAACCCAGAAGCTTCTTCTTCATCTTCATCTGTGTCGTTTGATTTGCGCAAGGATAAAGTCTTTAGAGATGGTATTTTAACGACGAGAGCGGTCACATTGTCATCAGGACACTGCTCAACATCCAACTCCTCAAGAACAGGACAACTGGATAGAACCTTGTTGACGAATTCCTCACTCGGGTACTTCATGGATAAAAGGCTCAGATTCTTTAAGGTTGGGAACGAAGCTGGCGAGGAAGAAGAAGCATCCACAAGAGTCACGTGGCTTAGCTTCAAGGTCACAAGCGTTCTACATCCTGCGCTATACAAGCTCCATGGAAGTATGACCAGACTTTCAATGGAAGGATTATCAATCTCGATATCCAACTCACGAACAGAGCGTTTAACAGCAGTTTTAACCCATACTCCAATATCTGAACCTCGATCAAGTTTGAGACGCAAACTCTCTAGAAATGGAGCCTCGTGTAGCAGCAGAGAACTGTAAACAAACCGCGAGAATCTACTGCCTTGAACGTCGTATTGATACATAGAGTGGTCGAATTCAAGTCTTGGCACCAGCATCCATAGACACTTCCATCGTTTTGCTAAAACCATTGTGACTACTACATCTTTCGCAGGCAGTGACGATAATATTTTCAAAAGCAATTCCTCAGGCAAGTTACTTATCCTATCCCTATGACCCATTTCCCTTTTCAAATCCCTAAGCTTTCAAGTTCTCAGAGATTCCACAGTGAACACTAGAAACTCTAGTCCGGAGAAAGGATGGATAAAATGAACCTTGTTTTTGATGTGCTTCCCAGTTTCTGAAATTATGAGCTGTGTTTCGCTTCCGAATCTCACTGGATTTTCCACAGGAGACAAACAGATATATAAGCAGCCGAAAATCACAAAGTAACGCGGGACGAAATCAAGTGGGGATAAAAAGAATCGAAACTCACCGGAGACTGTAGAACCATTGCCGGAGATGCTTAGTATGAGAAGCAATCGAGCGGATTGTTCATGAACTAAGAAGAACAATCCGAAAAATTTAGCAGAATCGAGAAACCCCCCAAATTAAGAAGTACGAACGTTTAGAGAACCGAAACCTTAACCCTGATTTCAGCCGGTTTATTATTATGACTAATCCGGGAAATCCCCAGTGGCTGCTTTTCGCGGTCTTTTGGAAAGAAAAACGCAATTGATTATTACATTTAAATATTTCCTACACTCGGAAGTCGGGACACAATTAAAGCAAACGTTATTTGATCTTTTTTGAGTTTTCACTTTTCCGTTTTCAGCAGAACGATAATTCAATAAATTTTAAATAAATAACTTCAGAAGGAAAAAATGTTAAATGCAATATCAGATCAACGTGCGAATAAAATACCATTTTTATGGGATTTTAACATACAATCTTCTGCACTTTTTTCTGTCACGAATTACGAGTCCAGTTGTGTGTCTCCTTAATCGAGACACTCTCTCATATCGTCACCTTTTCCATACACAACGTCACCTCGAACGTAGCTGCTCTCCTAGTCCTAGTCTTAACTGGCAATTAGTTGTTACGTCTTTGAATATAAAGTGTGGTTATTAAATTAGTACACTCAAAATTACTCTCCATTCTCCTTCTGGATCACAGCTCCTTCACCAAATCTTCGTAGCAACAATGGCCTCACTGGTCTCCTGTTTTCAAACCAGGTACTGTTCAGAACTTCTGAATCTGGAAAACCCTTAAATTGACTCTATTTTTATGATTCCGCTAGTGTTTTGTTTGTTTTACTTGGCAATGTTTGTTCCTATTTGACTTGGTGATTTGTTTTGAAGTTGTGGATTTTGGTATTTTGGTATTTGTGTATCTATGGTCCAGTTCTAGAGCCTCAGAGGTTGAGATATACTTTTGCATAAATGTTCTCTCTTCCAAGATAGATAAATTCCTTTTCTTTTAATTTTCAGGTCACCATTTTTAGGCGACAGACGAAGTCGGTTCAATGTCTCAACCAAGCCATTTCCTCAAGTGTGTTTCTCCGGTAAGACCATTGAATGCAAGGAATCAAGGATAGGGAAGCAACCAATCGCTGTACCGTCCAACGTAACCATTTCATTACAAGGCCAAGACTTGAAAGTGAAGGGTCCTTTGGGAGAGCTCGCTTTAACTTTCCCACCGGAAGTTGAGCTTACCAAAGAAGACTCTGGTTTCCTAAGGCTCAGAAAAACCGTGGAAACTAGAAGAGCCAACCAAATGCATGGCCTTTTCAGGTTTCAAAGTTCTCACCTTTTTTGTTCTTATCAAATTAGTTTCAATGAAAGACTTTAACTTTATGAGGTGAAATCCCTTTTTAAGGACGCTTACGGATAACATGGTTGTGGGAGTATCAAAGGGATTTGAGAAAAAACTTGCGCTCAAAGGTGTTGGTTATCGTGCGACAGTCCAAGGCAAAGAGTTGGTGCTGAATGTCGGGTTTTCTCACCCGGTTAAGATGGAGATACCAGATAGTCTCAAAGTGAATGTGCAAGAGAAGGTGATGATTATTCAACAAGGTCAAAAACCCAAAGATGGTACGATAATAACGGTGAGTGGATTTGATAAGTGTGAGATTGGGGAGTTTGCTGCTATGGTTAGGAACTGTAGGCCGCCAGAGCCATACAAAGGTCATGGAGTGTCGTATTATGATGAGATCGTTCGGATGAAGGAAGGAAAAGTTTCGAAGAAGTGATCAAAGTTCGGATGTCTCCTTTCAAAGTTAGATTCCGTATTGCTCAAATTTGTTTAGAAGAAAAAACAATGTGTTTCTTTTGTGTTACTATGAGAAATGTCATCCGAATGTTTTTGGTCCATGTTTAGTGGAAATGAATTGAAAAATGGTTTCTAAATATGAAATGCCTAAAATGTAATCCGAAATATCAACTCTAGAAACTCAAAGAGCTATGCAGAATTGCAGAGATAAGAAGAGATTCAGAGAACTAACCATGAGTTTTCAACATATCTAAAGATTACCAAACCCCCCAAAAAAAAACACTTATCTAAGTTTCAGATCAATTCTGACTCACAAACTTCAGTCAAAAATAAGATGACAGGAACTTGAAGACCTTGACAGAAATGACAACTTCTTGATCATCTCAAGTTTCTCGCAAGGGTCTGCAGAACTAGAAGAGATACTCACTTTCTCTAAACATCTCCCGTTTCTTAAGATGAATGCTGCCACCTCTTTCTCTTCTTCTCCTCCTTCGTATTTCACCCACTCCAGAGTTTTCAGACTCGATAACAGACATTCAGGAACTGAGCTCGGTTCCTTCCAGCAGGGGCGCGAGTTACCAGCAGTAGTGCCATGGTACTGGGATACATTGACAGGACAGAAACACAGTGCATTAGAGATCATCATGTATACATACTAATCAATGAAACTTACTAGTTTGAGATGAAATACTAATCAATATACGTACCTGTTCGAGTTTGAGAGATTGTAAAACAGGGGAATCTCTGAGCATACACATAAGTAGACTCAGCCACTCTGTTTCACATGTGCATATCTTCAAATGCACAAGACTGTGGAAGACACTACCAACAGGATACGCACTCTGAGTACAAGACACAAAAGTTCACAAACTATTTTAGTGACAAGAGAATTCGCTATATCCTGCAGCTAATAAAGGAGAATGCATACTGTACCTCTGAAGTTGATAAGCATAAATCTAGACGCTTGACGGAGGTAACTGAGCCGAGAAAATTCCCAAAATGCGAATAGAAGACGTCAAAACTTGCCGTCACAAGCTTAGGCATATCACTCTCAATGATACAAAACCCACCGCTGTAATCAATAATCTCAAACTTTTCCAAAGAAGGAGCATCTATCACAAACCCTCCTTCATCATCCGAAGGTCTCTCCAGTGATGTTTTGCAAGACTAACCTCTTTAGACAAGGCACTCTCACGGTGAAAATATCCACATTGTCATATGGGCATTGATCCACATCCAAGTCCTCAAGCACAGGACAGCTCGATAAAAGCCTGTTGACAAACTCATCACCACCAGAGTACTCCACAGCCACAAGGCTCAGCGTTTTGAGCGACGGGAAAGAAACGGAGGAGGCAACATCCGCAAGAACCACGTTGTCCAGGCTCAGATTCACAAGCGCTCTACACCCTGTGTACAAGCTCCCCGGAAGTTTGGGTGGAGATTCACTAGAAGAGAAGTCGATCTCGAGTATCAGCTCACGAACGGAGAGTTTATCCGCAGCTCTAATCCACACTCGAATATCTTCGCCACCGCAGGTTTTGCCAAGTTTAAAACGCAGAGTTTCAATCACCAGAGCCTCGTGAAGAAACAATGACCTGTCTACAAACCTCGAGAACCTTCCGTAGTCAACGTTTTGATAGCTATCGTCGTAGGCGAGTCTCGGCACGAACATCCAAAGAAACTGCCATCGTTTCGATAGAACCATCGTCGCCATAGCATCTTGCGCAGGCAGTAGCGACAGTATCTTCAAGAGCAGCGCGTCAGGCAACTCGCTTATGCAATCTATAACTGAGATCTAGCTATAGCGAAAATATCCTTTCCTAATGAAGACTGGAATCGCAAAACCAGACGCCAAATCCTGATAATGTAACGAGAAGACGAACAAGGGATTCGAGATTCTCAGTGTAGAGAAACTAAAACGAAATCAAAACTCAAATAGAGCTCGAAATTGACGAGGAAGAGATTATTCATGGATAAGCTACTCTGAAATCAACAGACGAGAAATCAGGAGAATTTCACGGGAAAGGCAAATACCTGAGTTTCCCTCGTTAAACGGAGAGGAACACCTTCGTCGTCACTGACACCAGTTCGTAAACCCTAGTTGATTCGTCAATCGCTTCAGAGGCCTTCCTGCTCCAAGCCTCCAATTAACCAGAGCGATTCAAAAATCAAATGTGCAGGAGTGGAAAAGAATTGCTGTTATGCCATAAATTGCAAAAAATGGAGCTGCCGTGCCATTCTTCTAATAATTAATTTCTTTTTGAATTTTTTAAAATCCAAAAACTATGCAAATACAGATGTATCCCTAATAGATTTCTAGAATTACCTACCCAACCAACCATGACCCACCCGAATGACTACAAAATGGATACCAAAAATAAAATAAATCTAAAATCAGATTTTCTTTCTCTTTTTTTAATCTGTATTTTCTTTTATTTTGCTTTTCCCCTCTTTCTTCTTGGCGACTAGTTCGATAGAGGATCCTCTGATTTGGTTTTTTTTTTCTCCAATTGAAATCGCAGCCACCATTTCTTCTCTTTTCCGATTTCCTTCATGCTATATTTATATCTTTTCCGATTTCCTTCAGATTTTTTTCTTCAGCGACAATGAACCCATAATTTTATAATTTGTTTTTGAGATTGAAGAGCAAAAAAGATGATTTTGAATGAAAAAGATGCATATGATTTTGGAATTTATAGAGCGAAAGAGTTACAATCTCGTTCTTGCTTATGCTAGATAATCTTCTTCTCTTTTTTTGTTAGTTTCTTCTTCTTCTTCTTCTTCTTCTTCTATCCTTGTCACTTCCTTTTGAATCATGTCAGATTTTATTTTAGTGGCCCTCCTCTTCTATTAGGAAGTTCAAAGATGAAGAAGCATAAACGTGTATAAATAGAAAGAGTTGGTGCAAAAGAATTTTGAAAAAGTGTAAATCTTATACTAAACTTCTCATGTGCTCATCTTGATTAGCGGTCATAAGAACAATTTGTGAAGCTTTGTTCAAATATGAAGAAGCAGAAATCATGTCTATTCCTAAGAAGAATGACAAAGCAAACAGGAGAGCTGATTTCAATTTGAAAGGGACAAATGTTCGTCGTGTCGTGAGATCAATTCCTAGGATTAATTTCTATTGTTGGTACAACTTTGGACAACTGGTAGAACTAAGTTCAACTATGTATTACGTGATTCTACTACTAAATAAAATGACCCTCAAATAAAATTGTGTTTGATGATACCCAACTACTGCAGCCATAGAAGTTCTTTTTTAACTCTTATGTGCCTCTGCAAATAAAGACCAAGATAATCATTTTGAAAATGGAGATTAAGATTAACAAGGACTCTCCAAACTGGAAGAAGAAATGCTAATTAAGAAGAATGACTCGTGAAAATCTTGATGTTTATGAGATCTATGATGTTTGTGAGAAATTTGGGGGTTTTTTTTTTCGTTTTTGATTCGTTGTGTGTGCAACTCGATCTTCATATCTTTTTATTTATTTATATACTCTAGATTTGTTAGGTACAAATGGGTTTTATTTGGTACAACTGATTATAATTTGGTACAACTAAATTTTGGAAATGAATTAAAACAGTTTGCGAAAAATAAATTAAAAAAAAAACACGTGCTAAAAAAAAAGTGGCCGTAATAAAATAATATAAAAAATTATCTCATCTAACACATGGCGCCGTCAAAAAACGGATCTAGGAAAAAATATAAATATAGTTGTACCCAAGCTAGAAGTTGAACCAAAATTTCAAACAGTTGTACTTTTGCAATTTTATGATATTTTGAGTTGAACCTTCCCATAAATTGTTATGATGTAGTTGTATAAATGATTTTTGATGTTTAATCTATATAACTAATAAGGCTTGGACAATCTCCAGCCTTTGACACGTGGCACTCTCTTTTTTTTTTTTTTTTTTTCGCCTAACACCAAAACGACGTCGTTTTGCGCTTTATTTTTTTATTTTTTTTCGTCTTACACCAAAACGACGTCGTTTTGCGCTTTATCTTTTTTTTTTCGTCTTACACCAAAACGACGTCGTTTTCGTATTAAAAAAAAAAAAAAACTAAATCAAAATTATGTGTAATGCTGTTCGTTTTGATGGGCTTGATTATTTATCGGACCTCTTCGTTTCCATGGTAGCTTTAAATGGGCTTACTGGCTAATTAGCTCATTTCATTTCCTTTTAAAAAGGATTGCAATTATTATTATCTATGAGTCTGTAGGATAATAATCAATCTATAATGATTGTTAGTATAAGGAAAATTAGAAGAACTCAACTCCAGTCGATAAATTATTGTATAAAAGAACAAAAAACATATGAAACTATTCACTATGAGTCTATATAAGATTTCACGTAAATAACAACTAAATTTTAAAACTATATGAAAAAAAACAAAATGCAAAACTTACAGAATCTAATATATTCGAGTAAAAAACAAATGATATATTCGAATCTAATGTTCTGAATAATTAAATTAAAAATATTTGGTTTAATAAACCCGCGCATTGCGCGGGTTCTCTCCTAGTTATCATTTAAAATGTTTTCATAGTTTAATATATGAAAAATCTTATATTTTGTTTAGTTTATATCATAAGAGGCTAACATTACATATGTCTTCCTTGTATTGTAAGGGGTGGTTGATGTGAAAACATGAATTTTTGTTATGAAAATGATAAGTCCATGTTAATTATGTTATTAATGGTTTCTTTATAGTTGAAGATGTGTTTAGAGCTCTTAATTAGTTGATTTGCTTAATAATTTGATAAGATTTTAATTTTAATATTTTTTTTATAAAGTTGAATCATAGAACCACTAGAAAACAGTTGTACGAGAAGTTAAATTTCTCAATTGATTATCCTAGTATTGTATAAATTATTATGGTTTAGCTATACAGATGACTTTTTACTTTAAATTATCATTTATAACGTTTTGGTAATAATATTTATGTAAAAGTTCATATTTTGTTTATTATCTGGTGTTTTCTTTATATTGCAAGATATATGATGTGAAAACATAATTTTATGTTATGAAAATGATAAATCCATGTAATATATAATATTTATTTTTAAATGAGCGTATAAAGTTCTTAAATGGTTTATTTGCTAATTATTTTCATTTTTAATAATAAAATTGAATTAAAGTTAAACCACACGAAAATAGTTGTGCCAAATTTTTGTGAGCTACAAATACCAATTACTCTACATTCAATAAAAAACACATGTATAAATACAAGTACAAACCCTAACAATACAAATCCAGATTCATAGTAATGCAGATTTGAGAAAACCAATCCCATAATTGTTCATAGTTGTACCTAGTTTAACTTAGTAATACAAATTCACTAAATGCAAACCCAAATTACAATGATTCAGTGAATTCGGTTTCTAATTTTACCAATGAATCACAACGATTCACTAATTACAATCGTTAATTTATCATCATAAGTTTCTTATCAACCCAGAAAACATGATTACCAATCCAATTTGCATACATAAACAAGCAATTTTAACAAAATCCCTAAATTGTGAAATCTCTAAATAACACCATCTTAGTTTTAGTTTCGAAGCTCATCAATGGCGGAGAGGGGAGAAGAGATCTACTTGATCATGAGTCTTAACTAAAATTAATGATTGAAGAAGATGGAAGAGGCCGGAAGCAGATCGGAGGCGGCGGAGCAGCAAAAGCCATGATACATGATTTCAATTTTTAATTATTTTTCTTTTCTTTTTTCGTTTTATTTTAATAATTTTCAGGAAATAATATAAATTGATTTATTTAAATAATATTCAGTAAGGTTAAAAATGAAATTTCCTTTAGTGATTAAATGAATCATGGCATGTAGATTAGGCAAGAGTGATATGGGTAAATACCCATGGATACTTTCAAAATTAGGTAAATACCAATGCATAGTTGTAAATTAGTTTTTGGTGGAGAGAGAACAAAAATTAAACCAAATTTGTCCTTTTTATTTTAAATAATTACAGAAGATGCCATTCCACAAAAGTTTCGGAAACACTGTTCAACATTTGATCAGAAGTATTATTCATATTCTGTTTAGAACAACTGTTCAATTGATATTAAAATGTTAACATAGTTATCATATAACAAATTATCGAGCTAATCAAATTAGCGTACTGAAACAAAAAAATATATGAGTATTAGCATGGTAATTCACAGTATATTTCTCATGTTAACATAATTATCATGTAAAACAATTATTGTGTTAAACTATTTAACATGATATAAAATACAAAAAACTGATGCTAACATAATTAGCATATCCAAAATTACTGTGTTAATGAAATTATCATACTAAAAAAATGTAAATCTGTTAACTCATATAATATTATATATGTTAACATAATTATTATATAAAAAATTATCAACAAGTTATCATATTTTAAGAAATATCAAAAATATAAAATAAGAAAACTAACTTGTTAATTTGATTAACAATTTATGATACCGTGTAAACTAATTATTATATCAAAAAATTATAAACTTATAATGTTAACTCAGTTGCATTACTTACCATTAACAATGTTAGCGTATGCTAATGTTATTATCACCACCGCCTTCGCAATAGTCACCACCGGTCCACCCTCTTCTTCTTCTTCCGCCTCCTCCTTCATCTTACTACTATGCTCAACTCAATCGACTTCAAATCACTCTCCTCCTCATCATCATCACAACCATACATAACCGCCAACATCGATGGATCTCCGACGACCCTTCTCCCTTCTGACCATCCAAAAGCCACCGGAGCTCTTTCTTCAGCCGTGGAGCTCCTTCTTCAGCCGCTCTACGGTGGAATGCTTCTCAGCGAACTCAAATTTAACTTTCATTAGCTTCATCTAACCCTCTCTTCCCTCACCAATCAACTATATGCATCATCTCTCTTGCTCCATCTTTTTTTCTATCATCTCCAATCTTCTTGTAAGCTCATCACTCAATCCTCAAGAACATCTTTAGCTTTCTTCTCTCTCTCCATCACTTTCTTCATCTTCCTCTCCGTTGTTAAAGAGAAGAGAGAGAAAAATTTCATCTCCAAGACTCCAACCCTCTCGCTCTTTCGTCCGCCGCAGGAAAGAGAAATGACTAAATAGATGCATTGGGCATTTCTGGAATTTCTCTGGTAGACATGTGGGATAGCACAGTGTTGAATTGTGTTAGTTAATTTACAAACTATTGATTGGTATTGAGTGGTATTACTCATTAGGCCATGGCAGCCCATATTAATTTTTGGCAAGAAATGACATAACAGCCCCGCGCTCGCAGGAGTGCTTTTGATTTTAGTCATTTTACAGTCATTTTACTATCAGAAAAAATTATTAAATTTTAGGCCCAAAATAATTAAAAATTGCTATTTAACCCTAAGAGTCACATAGTTGTTATGATTTTGATGAAAACACTCTAGAATCCAACGTAAAATCATGGTATTTGGATTCTTATATTTTCAACTAAGAAATCCCCATTAAAACTATTTAAAATCACTTACAATCAGCTAAAATTCACCATTTAAAATATTTAAAATTCATATTTAAATAACAAAGTATTTGTGATTTTTTAATACAAATGACTCAAAATCATCACCCAAGTGAACACGCCCCTAAACGTTTGATAACACGATGATCATAAAATAAGTCCCTTACGGTAAAAGTCCCACGGCCGAAATTAAGATGACATATTGTAGAACTTCTTGGAGACATTGACAATTTTGTTAGCATCTCAAGCTTCTCTTTCGGATCAGTGGATTTAGGGTGGAACGTTGCCATCTTTAAACGAGCAGAGTTTCTTAAGATGAATAGCACAACTTCGATCTCTTCTTCTCTTCCTTCGTATTGCGACCATTCAACAGTTTCGAGACTTGACAGTAAACATCTAGGAACATCACTCGGTTCGTTCCAGGACGGCATCGGATTCATGCTCCCATTGCGATGGACCTGAGATTCAAAAGGGCACATGTAAGTTTAATCCACGTTAGACAATCAAACCATGAACAAAAAAAATGAATAATGGAAACAAATTAGGTCAAGAGTAAAATTTACTTGTTGTAGTTTGAGGTTTCTTAGTTTAGGGGAATCTTTGAGAAGACGCAAAAGTAGATTCAACCATTCCGGTCCACATGTACATAGAGTCAATTCTACAAGCCGGCTAAATATTATTCCTTCAGGATACGCATCCTACACATAAGAATAAGATAAATTAATGAAAATCTTAGTAGAATAATAAAGACTTTTAAAAAGTATAGAGAAGAACAAATTAACGTAAGATTACCTTTGAAGTCATTAAACATAATTCAAGTTTCTCGAGTGAAGTAAGAGAAGAAAGAATCTGCTTGGTATGACTACAATGAACAAGAACATTTGCCACTTCAATCTTAGGCATATTATGCTCAATGCCACAAAACCCACTCGTTTCTGCGACAACATCCATGAGCTCCAACGAAGGAGCATCTATCAAAAACCCGTCACCAACAAAGTCCGATGTTATACGGTATGATAAAACCTTCAAACAGGCCACTCTAATCACGAAAAGTCCGCCATTGTCACCGAGGCATCGTTCCACGAACAAATTTTCAAGAACAGGACAGCCAGATAAAAACCTTGGGACAAAACTGTTAGTTGGGTAGTTTATTGATACAAGGACCAAACTTTTGAGGGATGGAAAGCAAACCGTGGAAGACGAATCCATAAGAACCAGATTACTTAGTACCAAAGTCACAAGCATCCTACAACCTGTATACAAGCTACTTGGAAGTATCACTGGATGGATAGTCTCATCAGAGCAATCATCTATCACAATTTGCAGCTTACGCAAGCTGCGTTTAATAGCGGTTCTAACACATACTCCAATACCTATTGCAGCCGTTTTTTGATGAAGTATGAAAGACAAATGTTCAAGAACTGGAGCTTCGTGTAACAGCAAAGAACTGTAAACAAACCGCGAGAATCTCCACTCCTTACCATCTTGATACATAGCATGATCATATTCAAGTCTTGGCACAAACGTCCAAAGAAACTTCCATCGTTTCGACAAAACCATTGTGGTCACAACATCTGTTGTTGGTAATAATGACAATATTCCCAACAGCAACTCATCAGGCAAATCACTCAGCCTATCCATATGATCCAACTCTTTAATTATCTTCAAATTTTTCTGCCTCCAGAGACACGAAAACATTATATATTTTTGCTTTCCAAACTAATCAATTGCAACGGATTTCTTAGACATGTTTTGTTTTTATGTTTAGAAAAAAAAAAGTGAAAAACAAAAAATACCTAATGCACCAGGGAGGTCCTTTGCCGGAGTTCGAAAATTTGGAATTTGGAGAAAACTATCTCTGAAATTACTAAGCAAAATCCGTCGTTTACAAATAGCCATCTACTAGACTATTTATAATAAAAAAACGTAGAAAAAACATCCTGATCCTACAACAGCTAGGACTTCTACGAGAGTATTAGAAACCAAATCCCAAACCATCCAGGAGTTGGAAGAAAATAAAGATGTATATAAATCTAGGCTGAACCAAAATTGAGGCAAATTTAAGGGTGACTTGAAAAAGAAAAAAAAAAACATTTTCAATCATCGAATAGTCATATCAAATAAAATTCCTAGTACCAAATTCATAAACCCTGAGATGAGTTTTTTTTTTCATTTTATTTTATGGCATTTGATTTTGAACTTCCTGATTAATCAAATCAAACAATGATAATGAACAAAATTTGGTTTGATTCATTAGTAGGTTTGATATTAATCACTGTCTTCAATATGTGTTTTTTTTACCGCAAATTCATTCTATTGTTTTTTGAACGCTTCCACAAAGATGACAACTCCTTATAGGCATCTCAAGTTTCTTGTGGTCGTTGTTACATATAGAGGAGATATTATTTACATTCTTTAAACGTTTTCCGCTTCTTAAGATAAACGCCACCAGCTCTTTCTCTTCTTCTGCTCTCATTCGAGAGATACAAGACTCGATAACAGACATTGAAGAACTGAACTCGGTTTAATCCGGCAACAAATTTGAGATTTCGTACATATTTTATATTATTTAGTTTCGTAGGAGACGTGCGCCATAAGAAACGTCTCCTTTTCTGAACGACGCACGGGAAACTCTAAGCGCCACAAAGACTCCGTCGTCCCCTCTTGAACACTCTGTTTGATCAATGTTGTTTTAAACTCAGAAAAGCAATGTTCCTACTTTCTCGTCTTTATCTGACTTGAATCGCAAGGCAGATCTAGTGAATCATAAATCATTCAAATCAAACTAAGCAGAAAATCCAATAAATATTTTCTCTACGTATTTTAACAAAAAAAGTCAAAAGTGTCGACAAAAAAAAAAAAAAAAGTTATATATATTATTATTTTAACTGCTCTGCAACAAAGTTTACCTCATGTTGTACTATGGTCTATGGATAATAATACAAATTTGCAAAGGGAAGCAAAGTTAAGATATAGGACTTTAAAGCGAGTTGGGACCGAATATCCGAGTTGTATTATTCCGATTGAATGCATGTATTTCAGTTTCATTTCAAATCAAACTTAACAGAAAATGAAATAGATTTTATTAATTATTAACAACAAAATGACGAAAGTCATGATATACTAAACGTTTCATAACACGGTGATCAAGAAAAAGGTTCCTTACGGTTGAAGTCCCAAGACCGAAGTTAAGCTGACATGTTGTAGAACTTCTTAGAGTCATTGACAATTTTGTTAGTATCTCAAGCTTCTCTTCAGGATCAGTGGATTTAGGGTTGAAAGCTGCTGTCTTTAGACGAGCAGAGTTTCTTAAGATGAATCTCGCAACTTGGATATCGTCTTCTCTTCCTTCGTATTGTGACCATTCAAAAGTTTCGAGACTTGACAGTAAACATCGAGGAACATCACTCGGTTCGTTCCAGGACGGCATCGGATTCATGCTTGCGATGGACCTGAGATTCAAAAGGGCACATGTAAGTTTAATCCGCTTTAGACAGTCAAACCATGAAAAAAAAAATCGAATAATGGAAACAAATTAGGTCAAGAGTAAAATTTACTTGTTGTAGTTTGAGGTTTCTTAGTTTAGGAGAATCTTTGAGAAGACGCATAAGTAGATTCAACCATTCCGCTCCACATGTACATAGAGTCAATTCTACAAGCCGGCTAAATATTGTTCCTTCAGGATACGTATCCTACACATAAGAATGAAAAGTTTAAATTAATGAAAATATTAGTAGAATAATAAGATATAGGATTAATGAAAAGTTTAGTAGTATAATAAAGACTTGAAAAAGAGAACAAAAATGTGCAGAGAAGAACACATTAATTGAAGATTACCTTTGAAGCCACTAAACATAATCCAAGTTTCTCGAGTGAAGTAAGAGAAGAAAGAATCTGCTTGGTGTGACTACAATGAACCCGAACATTTGCCACCTCAATCTTAGGCATATTATGCTCAATGCCACAAACCCCACTAGTTTCTGATCGTCAACATTCAAGAGTTCCAAAGAAGGAGCATCTATCCAAAACCCGTCAGCATCGAAGTCCGATATTTTACGGTATGATAACACCTTCAAACAGGCCATCTTAATTACGAACAGGCCCCCATTGTCACCGAAGCATCGTTGCACGAACAAGTTTTCAAGAACAGGACAGCCAGATAAAAACATTGGGACAAATCCGCTATTTGGGTAGTTTATCCACGTAAGGGCCAAAGTTTTGAGGGATGGGAAGCAAACCGTGGAAGACGAATCCATAAGATCCAGATTACTTAGTCCCAAAGTCACAAGCATCCTACAACCTGTATACAAGCTACTCGGAAGTATCACTGCAGGATGGATAGTTTCATCAGAGCAATCATCTATCACAATATGCAGCTTACGCACGCTGCGTTTAATAGCGGTTCTAACACATACTCCAATATCTATTCCACCCGTTTTTGGATGAAGCATAAAAGACAAACTTTCTAGGACTGGAGCTTCGTGTAACAGCAAGGAACTGTAAAAAAACCGCGAGAATATCCAGTCCTCACCATCTTCATACCCAGCATGATCATATTCAAGTCTTGGCACAAACGTCCAAAGAAACTTCCATCGTTTCGACAAAACCATTGTGGTCACAACATATGTTGTTGGTAATAATGACAATAATCTCAACAGCAACTCATCAGGCAAATTACTTAGCCTATCCATATGATCCAACTCTTTAATAAATTTCTGCCTCCGTAGACACGACATCACTAGTTCTAAACCGTAACGTGAAGAAGAAGCTTAGAAGATAAGAGCTCTTGCTTGAAGAAGAAATATACCTAATAATACCTAGAACCTTTTTTGACCGTAGTTCTGTTTCTCGTCTTCTCAACTCTCTTCTTGATTCTCCCTTCTTCTCTCGTAAATCCCTTGGTTCCTTTTTATACTTCATCATGTCTATTTATCTTGTATCTAAATGGAAGAATTCTCTAATTCAATATACTCTTTAGCATATTTATTCAGGAAAGTTTGCATTAATTAACGTTATTAGCAATATGTTAATGCTTTTCACTACACAAATATCTTATGGTTTTATACATTTACATAAAAAGTTAAAAACACAGCTGAATAGACATGTTTTTTTTTTTTTTTTTAGTGATTATATTAACAGTATCAACGATTTTTTTCTGACTTTCAAGGCGTAAATCGAAAATCAAAAGAAACTTTGAAATTAAAAAGATACCTAATGCAGCAAAAGAACCTTGCCGGTGATATCGTAATGTTCTTGGATGACGATATTTACAGGTTGGTGTGTATCAAAGTTTGGGCGAGAGTAGTGAAGTTATTCATGTAGTAATTTCAGAGTTTCTCCAAAGAACATTGGGCGAGAGTAGTGAAGTTATTCATGTAGTAATTTCAGAGTTTCTCCAAAGAACATTGGGCGAGAGTAGTGAAGTTATTCATGTAGAAAAGAGTTTGTATGAATCCTTCTCTGTTATGTATTCTGATCCCAAGAAGAAAACTACAAGAGAAGCTAAGTATGGCGGAACTGGACGTGACGATATTAGGAGACTCGATGAAGTTGGATTCGATATTCGCTATGATTTAATTGTTATACCAAATCACACTGAGTGTCATCTCCTTGTAAGAGCTTTGGTCGTTTTTTTTTCCTTTTTCTTAAAATAACTCTTCATTTATGCAATTTTTCTTTTTGTAATCACTGATTATTCTTTCAATTGGGAGAATTTTTTTTTGCATGGTTTGATGATTGCTTTATCCCCAACATGTTTTAATTTGGATTCCTTATACTAGAGACAATAGCATATAAATTTTACTTAAACAAACTGAGGATAATACATTATCGAAAACATGAAAAGAAAAGAAAAACGAAGAATAATAGAAGAAACCTGTAAAGACAGAGAATGTAACATGTGTTTAAGATTGCACGTAAGATTCATTTGTTTCCAACATGTTGTCATCTGGTCTGAGTTTTTTTCATATACATGTCGGTTCCCTGACCAGTTTATTCAAGGTCAGGCGGTATAATTAATTAGCAACACAAGTTTTGTGTATTGAAACAGTTCCACATTTAGTGAAATACATAATTGTTCTTGGACGACAAAAATAAACTCAAAAGCGACAACCACTTGACTTGACCATCTCAAGTGTCTATTGTTGAACATAACAAGATCACCGCAAGATTGACGTAGACTTCAAGCAACGAGCGTTTCTGAAGAGAAACCCCAAGAAATCTCTCTCCTCTGGTCTTCCCATGTACCCTTTAAACTCAAAAGTTTCAAGACTCTTCAACAAACATTTCGGAACAGAGCTCTGCTTATCGTCCCACCTAATCCGTTCATACCCTTCAAAACATGGATCCTGCAATGATAAAATAATAAGAAGCCAATACATTGTTCCATACAGTAAAAAATTCAAACGAAGAAACCTTACATGGACGTAAAGACTGAGGACTCGCAGCTTAGGAGAATCTTTGAGCAACCGGACTAGTAACATTGACCAATAGTCGTTGCATAGACCAAGCTTCAGATGTTCAAGCTGATTGAAAACAACACCAGCACGATACACAGTCTGCACAATGTGACAACACAACAGTTTTAAGTTGAAACAATGCGATTGATTTGAAAAAAGAAAACATGAAAACTGTTAGATGGAAAATACATATTACCTCGTCTCTACTGTAGAGTAATCGGCGCAACGAAAGGCGTTTGACACATGTCACTGCTTCCAAAAGCTTCTCAAGATCTTGCAGAACATCAATATACGCCTCTTCCAGCTTTGGCATACGCTCAATCAAATAAGAATAACTTTCTCTGTCATCCTCAACTTTGAAATACTTCAAAGAAGGTGTAACTATCACATACCCATCTGAAGAACTTCCAAGACCTATCTTCAGAGTCAACCTCTGCAAAGACGGGACGATAACAACCAACGATTTCACATGATCATCCCCATCTATCTCAATAACCAAATCTTCAAGCACAGGGGAATAAGACAGAAGCAGCCTAAGAGAAGCTTCGTTCGAGAATTTCACTTCTCCAAGATGAAGAGTTTTCAAAGAAGGGAGAGAAACCGTTCTTGGAACATCCACAAGAATCATTCCTTTAAGTCTCAAAGTCGCCAGAGACTTGCAGGTAAACAAGCTGCTAGGCAGTGATAAATGAGTCTCGACATTGAAAGACAGATATAAGATGCTTAGCTCACGCAGACAGCGAGAGACTGCAATCCCAATCCACAGTTTAACATCCTCAGGAGGAAATGATATACAGCAAGATTTGAGGCGCAAGCTTTCTATGACCTGAGCTCTGTGTAAAGGCAGATTCTTGCTGATGAAACCTCCAAGTGCAGGGTTTGGATCTCTGAAATCGGTCATGTAATCGAGTTTCGGCAGCCACATCCAAAGAAACTCCCATCTCTTAGATAAAACGCTAGTTGATACTGCAACTTTAGTGGAAAGAGACGATAGTATCTTCACAAGCAATTCATCGCATAACCCACTGAATCGGTCCATTATCTCTACAAAATCATTGATTACAAAAACACGATAAGATTTGGGAAGGACTAAACGATTAGGGAACTAGTGAGAAACGAAGCCACAGCTGTGAATTTCAGTGGAGGCTCGGTTTTCTGCTTCGGGACCGGAATCAGAAGACGACGAGCTGAGAGAGCATTTGTCGACACCGTATACCCATTTTAACTCTGAATAGTCTCTGATTGTAGATTTGAATAAAGCTTAAATCGAGAAGGTGAGGAGAAGGAAGGAAGAAGAAGAAGAAGGAGGCTAATCGGAACTCAGAATAATTCGAAATGGCGGAGCATCGTCTCCATTGAAGTCATCGGAACGACAAAGCTCCGATCTCGCCGTCGAAACACACCAGATCGCTGGGCCTTTGTTTGATTTCTGATGGGCCTGACACGGAGCTGGGCTTCATGTGGAGTTCTTTCTTTTTCACTGTGAACGTGATCGTTTTGTTTGTTTTTGTCTTTTGATTAATAATTGTCTTTCTAAGGGGGTATTGGTGCGTAGATTTGAATTGAAAAGAATTAAAAAGTAATGAATTTTGAAGTATTTTGAAGTATTCTATTGAAATGACTGCAAAAATTGGAAGAATTGAGCCTTTACAAAATTTTCTTCAAATTCTATTAAATTCCTTCCAAATGACAATACCACCAAATACATCTTGATATCGAATAACACCGGAATTTAATGGAATTGAAAAACTGATACATTGAATAACACCAGAATTTAAAGGAATTGAATAGAATGACTACAAATCCTTCACCGAATAATACCGGAATTTAAAAGAATTGAAAAAACATATACTTGAATAACACAAGAATTGAATGGAACACTAAAACAGCTATAAAATCAACTTCAACAACTTTTTATCGATCAAATCCAGTTATGTGATATGCAAATACATATCATAAAAATCAAATGATTCGAACCCTCAACCAAGTACGAGGTTGCATGTGGTAGAACCGCGGGAACAAAGTTCCAATTCCTTGATCATCTCAATCTTCTTTTGTGCATCCAACACTGAACCAATCAAGAGTCTTGCAGTCTTTAATCGACAAGAGTTTCTCAAGACATACATCGCCAGATCTTTCCCTTCCATGCTTACGTGGTAACCTGTCCACGTGAAAGTTTGGAGACTCGACAACAAACACTGAGGAACACTAATCAATTGCTTCCAGCAAACCATTGTATCCATACCATCACGTACTAAGTGTTCCTTAGATTAGTTTAAAACAAAAAATGATTTTAGACAATACAGTGAATTATGCCGCAAATTAATAGCCTATAGAGTATAGAGAAACTTACATGGAACGCCAAGTCTCGTAGTTTGGGAGAACCTTTGATCAACGAGAAAAGTAACTTTGACCAATATGTCTTATATGCGTTAAGCTTCAAATTCATAAGCTCATTAAAGACGAAATCCATATCACCACCGTATACAACCTGTATTTTTACAGTTAAAATTGAAGATTTGACGTTGAAGTTTATCAATGGATTTCAAATTTACCTCTTCGTTGTGCCAAAATAGGTGTAACGAAAGACGCTTGACAGATGTGACAGCATTAAGAAGTTTCTTGATATTGCGGAATTCAACAACACTGATCTCTGCCTCCTCCAACTTAGGCATATTCACAACCAAACATGACGAATTCTTACTATAATCTTTAAATTCGAAATACTTCAAAGACGGAGTATCAATCACATACCCACCGGAAGGTCAAGTAACCTCAAAGGATAAACTAAGCAATGACGGGATGATAACAACCAACTTTTTCACGTGGTGGACAACGAGATCTTCGAGAACAGGGCTACTCGATATTAGTCTTTGAAGAGATCCTTCATCTGCGTATGCCAATCTTATAAGCTGCAAGGTTTTCAAAGACGGCAAGCAAACAACGTCAGGAACATCGACGAGAACGTTATGTTGAAGTTTCAATGTGACAAGAGATTTGCAAGTGTACAAGCTGCTTGGCAGTAATGCCTTAGGCTCGCCATGGGAACGAAAAAAGTTAATACGTAGCTCACGCACAGAGCGTGAAACTGCAAGTGCAACCCACGATGTGATATCTTTAGCTTGAAATGGTTTTGTGCAGAGTGTGAGACACAAGCTCTCCATGACCGGAGATCTATGTAATTCCAGATTCTTGTCAATAAAATACCACATCCTCTGGCTCTCTGACAGTAAGGAAGCGGTTCTAGTATTTTCACCCTTACAGTTAGATTGAAGGATTTTGCTATAAAGGGTAGTGTCATCGTACTCAAGTTTTGGCACGCGCATCCAAAGAAACTTCCGTTGCTTCGACAAAACACTTGTTCTTACTGAATCTTTTGTTGGAAGATACGTCAAGATCTTAATAAGCAATTCATCATCAGAAAACCCAATGATCTTGTCCATATCTTAAACCCTAAGATTCTGTTACCTTCACCGTAGGGTAAGAGACTTGGATTATTACTTTTAGACGGAGCTAATCAGAAACATATCAGGCACGGAACAAAACCCTTGTAAATCTTTAACTTGTCAAAACCCTAGGAACTCTTAACTTTAAACGTTGTTACAACGTTTCAGATCGTTGGGCTTTCGTTTAATCCCTGATGGGCCTGACACGGAGCTGGGTTTCATGTGGAGTTCTTTCTTTTTCACTGGGAACGTGATCGTTTTGTTTTTACTTTTTACCAATTTTTTTTTGTCTTTCGATTGTAATAATTTTGTCTTTCAGTTAATGTAGTTTTTCTAATAACTGTAAGAAATTATTGAATTTGTACGACATATGTAAGTGTGCAGATTTACATTTGTACGACATATCGGACATGAAAGGGCAGCTCTTAGCAGCAGTTGGTAGAGACGCAAACAACCAGATATACCCTTTCGCATGGGTAGTAGTTCAAGTGGAGAACACTGAGAGTTGGTTGTGGTTCATTCGTCACCTAAAAACTAAGTTGGGCTTAGGAAACGGTGATGGTTTCACTGTAATCTCGGATAGACAAAAAGTACATTCACAACTCTTTTTTTTTTATGGTTAATAAAAGATTAGAAATTCGCTTTTCTAATTCGATTGTGATTTTTTTGTTATTTTCAAAACGACGTCGTTTTGCGAATTCAATTCGATTACTGTTAAACCGAAATTGAACGGAGATTAAATCTTAACCGGCGATTACAATTTGATTTTCGTTTTCGTGAAAACGACGTCGTTTTGAACTTCGTTCCAACGGGGCAGATGACGTGTCGTGGTGACTCATTCTCCGTTAACGGGAAATCGTCGTTGACCTAAGTCCCGTTAGTCAATGTTCAGATTGACCATGAAAATATTAGTTCGGGTATGGAAAGGATGAGTTTTTGTAGTTCAGGTAGAAATTTTAGAAATAGAAAACTCGAGATGAAGAAAGGTGTTAATATTTTAATAAAAAAATTGATCATATTATTAGTGTTAATTGTTGGGTTAACTCAAAATATAATCAAAACATAAAAGGTAACATATAATCTTCATAATTTAAAATTTCAAACAATGAATATAAATAAAATCAAACAGAAAAATTGTCGCAAACAACCCACGCAAGCTTTAATCCCTAGTAATTGTAATTGGGGTACCTACAATTATTTTGTTGATTACAACAACAAATCTCTTTCTGAAATTGAAGTTAGTAACGTAATATCAAGGTACAAAATCAATTGTGATTGGTTGTTTGTGTAACTGAAAACTTAATTCACTTCAAAGTGATCTAGTTTACATCTCTAGAGGAGGATAAAAGTTGAACAGAGACCATTTTTTCGCAAGTCTTTGTCTTCTCTTCTCACAAACAAACAAATCCTTCACAACATTTTTTTTTCTCTGTTTTTATTCTAAAGACTACTCATAAAAATAGATTCGCAACATCATAGTTGTAACATAGTAATTTTACCGCTACCAAAGAAAACGTTTCGCATCCGTAATTCTTTTTCATCGTTTTGAATTGGTATTTTTTCGATTTCTGTTCTTCAATTTTCCTTATGATTTTCAGTTGTAGTAATTTAGGTTCCTACACGACTTTACCCACACCTCTATGGCTCTCTTGATCACGACTTATAACATGGATGCACACAAGCTTGTTCACTTTTCTTCGTTCACAAGGCATCTCCATCAATAGGTAAAGCTTGTATGATATCATACATGATAAATCTATACACACCTTTGTAAATTGGTGAAGATACCACATAAAATATAAATTCTTATCATATAACTTGTTCAGAAAATATAGCCTGTTTTTTGTTTAACTGAACAATAGAGAGAAACAAGATTTTGTTTTTTTTTTTGTAGTGAAAAGCAAGTTTTTTGTTTTTTTTTTTGGGTCAAAAGCAAATTCAAATAAGTGAAAAAAAAAACATAAGAGTCATACGATTCCGATATGTATGATCAAATCCTCAATCAAATATGAGTTGGCATGTTTTCGAAGCTCTGGAAGGAAGTTCCAACTCCTTTATCATCTCAGCTTCTGGAATATCACATTCATCAAACGAGATTGTCATAGTCTCCAAGCGGTTGGCATTCTTCAAGATATAAATCGCAAGATCTTTCTCTTCTGGTACTCCTGTGTATGCCGACCAGTTGAAAACTCGCAGACTCGACAACATGCATTCAGGAACAGTGCTTGGCTGATTCCAGAAAATCGTACCATTATAGTAATGATCCTAATATCAAGCAGAATAATTAGATTAAAACCATATTGCGCATTTGACCCCCAAAAGAAGAAAAAAGAAAAGGTTAACGGAGAAACTTACAATCATTTCGTAATGGTCTAGTTCTCGTAACTTAGGAGAATCTTTAAGAAGCCGGACAAGTAGACTCGACGCACACTCTTTGCATCTACACACCTTCAAATGCTCAAGCTGGCGGAATACAATTCCTTCATCATACATAGCCTGAAAATGCACACAATATAATATTGTTATTAATTAACAGAGATTCTATAAATGAGTTGATTGATATATAGAAGAAATAAAACTGATAATACCTCTGAACATATTTCAAGACGCTTGGCAGATTTGATTGATCCAACAAGACTCTTGATATCAGGAAATTCAACATCCACATATGCCTCGATCAGGTTAGGCATATTCTCCACCAAACAGTAGTGACTTTTGCTGTTATGATCCTTAAGTTTGAAGTACTTTAAAGAAGGAGTTTTTATCACATACCCATATATAACATAAAGATATGGTATGTATAGTGATAAACTCTGTAAAGATGGAACAATGATGGTAAATTTGACCATATAGTCATCATCATCGTTTAGTTCCACCAACAATTCTTCAAGAACAGGGCAAGAAGATAGCAGTCGTTGAAGAGACTCTTCACTGGAGTATGTCACTCTTTGAAGTTGCAAAGTTTTCAGAGATGGAAGACATGCCACACGAGGAACATCCAAGAGAATCTCGTCATCGAGTTTCAAAATCACAAGCGATTTGCATGTGAACAAGTTGCTCGGCAGCATGTTTGAAACTTTCGGATGATGAGAATAAGATATATCCAGCTCACGTACGTAACGAGAAACAGCAACAGAGACCAACAATTCGATGACCTCAGGTGTAAAATGCGAATTACTTAACTTGAGACGCAAGCTTTCTATGACCGGAGCTATGTGTAGTGGCAGACTTCGGACAAGGAAACACCGTAAATTCTTGCACTCAGGCTCTGAATAGGATTGATCATCGTAATCAAGTTTTGGCATCCACATCCAGAGACGCTCCCATCGTTTTGATAAAACGCTAGTGGATACGGCAACTTTTGTTGGAAGCAATAGCAATATTTTCACTAGCAATTCATCACATAATCCACTGATCCTGTCCATATCTTCTCAGACGTAAACGTGCAGCAAGATGCTTGTCTTTAGTTTTGTCTCTGCACAATCCAAAAGCAATTAATTAAAAATGACAAGCAAAAGGAGAGAGAAAGAATTAAGGAAAAGGAGAAAATCGACAAAACTATGAAAAATGCTTTGAATTACCGAAGGTCTAGGAGATGAGACTTGAGAGTCTTATTTTTTCCTACTACTTTTACTTTCATCAAACATATATATAGTGAAAATGTTAAGTATGTGTTTAAATGACTCTTCAAAGACTTTTGAAACGTCGTCTTCCTTACCTTTTGTAAAATCAAATGAATTTAGACGATTAGGTTCATCTACTCATACTTTCCTAGACATTTCATTGACTAGTCTAATTAATTTTCTTTCCACGTACACGTAATCTTAAGAAACAAACTTAGCATTTTGGTCAAGTTAATCCAATCTTTCTTGAATTTCATTTAGTTAGTTACTATACTTGCTAGATTAATGGTATAAGGTTAGATTCACAGTCAATAGTTAGGAATACACAAGGGCTATATTAATGCATATTGACCTATTAATAGTCGCGACTCTAACATTCATACAAAAAATAAATAAATATAGTCGCGACTCTAATATTCATACAAAAAAATAATAAAAAGTCGCGACTCTTGTCATAGTCAATAAAGTTGAAATTTCCATGAATTGTACTTTTTGATGTAAATCTTTAATTTACAAAGAGTTAATTTGAAAATCCGATATTTTAGATGCTCTTTATAAAATATCAAAAATATGATGGAAGCTAAGCTAATTAACAAGTTTTAAAAAATAGAACCCAAAAATTCAGTGTCTAATTAAAATAGTACAAATGCATGAAAAATAATAATAATAATTCAACTCATTTCCAATTACTTTATTAATTATTATTTTTTCAATATATTTTTATGTTACGATTCATCACATATGATCATATATAAACCTAGTCGGCTAAATACATTTGATATGAATGGGGAGAGATTAGGGGGAGTGGAAAAAGAAGACAATATTGATCAAAGAACATGATTATGGTTAGAAGATTTGATTCGCAAGTCAAAGTCGATAGACTATTACCACACTTGTAAAAACTCTGATCATTCTTATAATGTAGACATAAATAATGCAAGTTAAATTTTTATCATTAGGCTGACGTTTTCAAAACATCTAACAGTTCAAATCCTCAATCAAATGCGATTTGGCAGATTGTTGAAGCTCTGTAAGAAAGTGACAACTCTTTTCTTATCTCAAGTTTCCTTTGTATATCCAACCCTGACTCAGTCAAGATTTTCGCTGTCTTTAAGCGATAAGCATTTTTCAAGATTAAAATCACGAGATCTCTTGCTTCCTGTGCTCCGTTGAACCCTGTCCACTTGAAAGTTTCGAGACTCGGAAACAAATATTCAGGAGCATAACTTTGTTGATTCTTCCAGAAAACAAATGGATCCTTACCAACACATGCGTGTTCCTGAAGCAAGACATGAGAGTTTGGTTTAATAGTTTATTAATTTAGACAAAAACAATATTCAAAGGGGATATACTTACATCATCAACGTAGAGCTCAATGACTCTTAGTTTAGGAGATTCTTTGAGAACCCAAAACATAAAATTTGACCAATTTGTTTCACATGTACATAGCTTCAAATGTTCAAGCTTCTTGAAGACAATTCCATCAGAATACACAGCCTGCACACAAAGACAGCGTAGTAACAAAGAATTCAATATAGTTAATACACTATTTAATTAGTGCTTGAACTGCTATAATGATCGACTAAATTAAGGACTTCATGAAGGTGAATGATAGAAACAAATTACCTCTACGTGGCTGCTTAAGCATAATGAAAGGCTCTTGACTGATGTAACAGCCTCCATAAAGTTCTTGACACTGGGAAATAGAACATCCAAATCTGCCTCCTCCAGCTTAGGCATATTCTCAATCAAACAATAGTGATGATTACTATTGTAATAAACAACTTTGAAGTACCTCAAAGAAGGACAATCTATCACAAAACCATCAGTAACACAGTTCTCAGCTATGTTTACGGATAAACTCTTCAAAGAAGCGATGTTAACATGGACCGCTCTTACATTATCATTTTCACATTGTTTCACTAATAGTTCTTCAAGAACAGGGAAGTTGGATAGAACCAGGTGTGGATCTTTAGATCTTTCAAAAGAGTATCTCACACATAAAAGGTGTAAGGTTTTCAAGGAAGGGAGAGAAACCATACGTGAAACATCCACGAGAATCTTGCCATCGAGTTTCAAGGTCACAAGCGATTTGCGAGTGTACAAACTACTTGGGAGTTCAGAAACCATCTCCGCATGGTAATAATGATCATGTTTTTCGAAAACAAGATCTTCAAGAACATGGGAATTGGATAGAAGCAGTTGAAGAGTATGGTCATCCAAGTATGTTACATGTCGAAGATGCAAACGTTTCAGAGACGAAAGACAAACCGTAAGAGGAACAGCCACGAGGATATGACCTTGGAGTTTCAAGGTCGCGAGCGATTTGGAGGTGTACAAGTTACTCGGCAACATGGTAGGATGGTTTTCAAGAAAAGAATAATAAATGCTCAGCTCGCAGATGCCGCGAGAAACGGCAATTTCAACCCACCGTGTGATATCTGTTCGAAACAGATCAGTACGCAACTTGAAGCCCAAGCTTTTAATGATAAGAGGTCTATGAGATCTCAAGATCCTTAGAATAAAAAGGCGTAACTCGTGGCATTCGGCTGGTTTAGTCTGACTGTCGTCGAACTCAAGATTTGTCACCCACATGCAGAGGTTTCTCCATCGTTTTGACAAAACACTTGTGCTTACAGAAACTTTTGGTGGAAGAAACGATAGTATTTTCACCAGCAATTCATCAGGAAGCCCACTGATTCTGTCCATATCTTCACAAACCCAAAGTTTCTGTTAGTGTCCAGATCTTGTAGGGTTTATACGAGACTTGGAATTTTTATCTGAGCTACGAAAAAGATTGGTGATAAGCAAGAAAACAGGCAAAGATTGTCCGAGCTGGTGATGATAAAGTCTTTGCATCGAACAAAAAACAAGGCCCTAGGGTTAGTTTGTGCCTTTAGTTAACCTTCTTCATGTAAAATAAATAAATTTAGGGTTGCTTAAATTTTTAATTTAAATTGCACATAAATACATAAATTTAGGTGACCTTGAGAAATTTGTGGTTTCAGAGAATCATTGAGCACAAGAAATAGTTTTCATTGTTCTCTTTTCTTTTATTTTCTTTTATTTTTTATTTTTGTAAGTACTACTTTTATTATTAAGTTTTAAACAAGTACGCCCTTACAAAGCTTAGAAAGCATGGGCAACTGAAACCTTTAACAAGGTTTTTAAATAGGAAAGACACGAGAAGCATAAAGTGAACCGAAGTCAGAGCAAGAGTTTATGGTTGGAAATACTGGAACCAAGTATGGAGGAAGGAATGTTCGTCTGAAGTTGATGCAGCGCCACTGTTATTCATCAAAGCAATCCTATCGAGACTGAACAGCTTTGATCTCAAAGTGACTTGAATTTCTTTAATTACCAGTGACGTTGGCCTAGAACCTGGAGAATGAAGTCTTGTGTTTCTTTCCTTCCAAATAAAGTAGACCACTGCTTGGAATACAAGTCTTGTGTTCTCTTTTCTTTTAGTATACTTGATATGCAAGGAACAACAGTTAATTATTTACACAAACACACACACACACACACACACATATTCATGCATGTCCAAATTTGAAACCGATTGAACCTGATGTCTTATTGGACAAAGCACATAGAATATTTTAGCTGACAACAAGTTCAAATGAATTTGAAGATCTGGGAGAGAATGATGTTATTAGACAATTTCTGTCATGATTTGTTTTTGAATTAAAAAGTGATAACATAGAAAAACGTTAACTAAAATCTCCGTCATTATACGAATGCAAGTCCAAATCATAAGCATCACCATTTGCAATGGATAAGTTCTTCAAACAACCGTGTATTTGCATGTTGGTGAAGATCGGTAAAGAACTACCAAGCCATAAAGCATCTCCTTTTTTTCCCAAGGACGAAAATATGGCATTGCCACCATTGTTGCAGTCTTTAAGCGATACGCACCGTTGAAGATAAATGACACAATCTCTCTCTGTTCTGATGATCCTCCATATCCTGTCCACTTGAATGTTTCAAGACTACCAATCAAGAAACATTTAGGAACATACAAGTGATAATTCCGGCCACGATATGGTATATGTTCCTAGCATTAAACCGAAGATAATATTCAGTATACTGGACCAAATCATAGCAGTCTAACATATATAACAGATACATTGGAATAGAGTCTCTATTTTATTAAAAAAATATTACGATAGGAACAGAAATCAAATATTTTAAAGTGTTAACAAGCCCTTAAAAGGTTTAAGACGATCTTGAACAAAATAATGTAGAAGAAACTTCATCAACAACATGTATAAAGGGTTCTTAGCAACAATAAAAAAAAAAAAAAAAAAAAATGGTTATAATAACTTACATCTTTGATGTAGAGATCAAGGTCTCGTAGTTTCTTAGAATCTCTGAGAAATTGGAAAAGTAAGTTGGACCAGTCTTCAGCACAAATACATAGCTTCAGTTGTTCAAGTTGATGGAAGTAAATACCAAGAGGATACACAGGCTACACATAGGAATTAAAACTGGTGAGTCTCCTTCAAAATGATATAATGAGATTGAAGACATGAAAATTGATAGGTGGGGAAAAATATTTACCACGGGAATATGTCCCTGTAAGCATATCGAAAGACGCTTGACAGATGTGACAGCAGTGAGAAATTTCCCAATATCGCAGAACAGAATGTCAACATCTGCCTCTTCAAGCTTTGGCATTTTCTCAATAAATCGTGGTGAAGTAGGACCACTACGATCTGTCACTTTGAAATACTTCAAAGAGGGACATTTAATCACAGCCTTATCAGGGTCACGTCCGTCAGAACGAAAGACGGTTAATCTCAGCAAAGAAGGGATGATAACAGTCAACTCTTCCACACCGTCATCGATATTCTGTTCCACAGTCAGATCTTCAAGAACGGGGGCAATTGGATAGAAGCTCTGCAAGAGATTCTACGCAGGGGTATTCCACAAGTCGAAGGTGCAAAGATTTCAAGGAGGGCAAAGAAACAACGTCGGGAGAATTGTTAAGGTGAATAGTACGTTTATTCCGATAACAAAGATACAAGCAGAACGGGATCGGTATCTCTCCGTCGCCGATCTACAATCTCTCTCTTGATCCGGGAACAAGCTCCCGATCACTCTCTCTCTCTATTCTGTTTTTAGTCAATTTCTGGATAAGATTCCAAATGTAAAAGATTACAAGTATTTAAATAACAAACTATAATCTTCTAATCCTCCGCGTCAAATAGAGTCTCTGCTTCCTCTGAAACTGCTAAACCGGATTTCTTTCTTCTCCTCACAAACCGATTACGCAGCCTAACATTACCCCCCTCGTCAAGAAGAAGCTTGTCCTCAAGTTCTGGGAAATCCTTGAGTAACTCTGAAGCACGAACCCACGTCTTCTCGTGTTCAGGAAGATCTTTCCATTGTACCAACGCTTCTAAATGGCCACCGTTATCATAACGTGTCTCTAACACTAATTCCGGTTCGATAATCAACTCAGGACGCTGGTCAAAAGATGTAGGAAGTGAGGAAACCTGATGACCAGAACCCAACACCGGTTTTAGCTGAGAAACGTGAAACACGTTATGAATCTTAGACCCCTCCGGTAACTTCAGGCGATACGCCACCAATCCAATCCGCTCCAACACCTCAAAAGGACCATAGAAACGAGCAGCCAGCTTCTGATACAGAAGTTTTGACACCGATTGTTGTCTATACGGTCTCAACTTCAGAAAAACCTTGTCACCTTTAGCAAACTCCAACTCTCGTCTATGTTTATCGGCATTATTCTTCATACGGGCTTGAGCTGATATCAAACTCTCCTTAATACTCCATAGCACCACATCTCTCTCCTTAAGCATCACCTCCAAATCAAAGTTTGCTGTTGATTTCTCCTCAAATCTCAATAGGCTTGGTGGTGATCTGCCATAAACAACTTGAAATGGAGTAGTGCCGATCGCCGTGTGATAGTTTGTGTTATACGACAGCTCCGCCAAAGACAAAAACTTAGCCCACGATTTCGGATGCGATGAAGCAAAGCAACGGAGGTATGTCTCTAAGCAACGATTCAACACCTCTGTTTGTCCATCAGATTGTGGATGGAACGCGGTGCTGAACTTGAGCTGTGTTCCTGCTTGACGAAACATTTCCTTCCAAAAGGAACTCAAAAAGATTCTATCACGATCCGACACAATGGAGCGAGGAAATCCATGTAGCCGTACTATCTCTTGGACAAATTTGTTCGCCACGTCCATGGCTGTGAAAGGGTGTCTCAACCTCACGAAATGAGCAAATTTGCTTAGTCGATCCACCACTACCAAAATCACATTGACACCCTGTGAAAGAGGAAGTCCTTCTATGAAATCCATGGAGATGTCTTCCCAAATGTTATATGGTATAGGTAATGGTTGGAGCAACCCTGCAGGACGTAACGTGGAATACTTATGCCTCTGACACACCTCGCATTCCTGGACAAACGTTTGAATATCTTTCACCATCTTCCTCCAATAAAACAAACTCTGGATCCGCTTCATCGTCTTTAAGACACCTGAGTGACCACCGATAACTCCCGCGTGGTACTCTTTAAGAATCAGTGGTATATGAGACGATGAACGTGGAATAACCAATCTCCCATTCTTCAGCAAGCGTCCATTACTCACAGTAAACTCTGTTTTCTCTTCCTTTCCTTCTAACACTCGTGTCAACTGATCCTGTATCTGTACATCCTCCGCAATCTCCTTGTAGATGTCTTGGAGTTGTAGAACAGCAGGAACCGTAATCGACATTAGTTGAGTCGAGCTCATCTGTTTAGCTTCATGATGAATTCGAGATAACCCGTCTTCTGCCTTATTCTCCACACCCGGTTTGTAAACTATATCAAATTCAAACCCAAACAGTTTAATGAGCCATTTCTGATACTCCATGGATATCTCCCTCTGTTCCAACAGAAACTTGAGACTCTTTTGATCAGTGTGTACAACAAACCTCCTTCCCAGCAAATAATGTCTCCATTTCTGTAATGCTAACACTATAGTCATTAGTTCCCTTTTGTAGATTGGCTTGACCTGCTCTCTGTCAGTCAATCCTGAACTAAAATAAGCTATAGGTCGCTGCTGTTGCATCAAAACCGCGCCTACACCGTAGCCTGATGCGTCAGATTCAACCACGAAAACGTCTGAAAAGTTGGGCAGTGCCAAAACTGGAGCTGTCATCATCGCTTCTTTCAAATCTACAAATGCCTTCTCTGCTCTATTGGACCATTCAAACTGATCCTTCTTCAGTAAATCCGTCAATGGTCTCGCAATGGATCCATAACCCTTCACAAATCGTCTATAATACCCTGTGAGACCGAGGAAACCTCTCAACTCCTTTACTGTCTTCGGGTTAGGCCAATCCTTCATAGCCTGAGTCTTTGATGGATCCGTTGCGACTCCCTGATCCGAGATAATATGGCCCAAGTACTCCACTTGAGTTTGCCCAAACAAACAGTTCTTCTTGTTCGCAAATAGCTTATTCTCCACAAAGATATCCATCACGATTTTCAACTGCGCTTCATGCTCCTCCTGACTTGCACTGAATACCAAGATGTCGTCAAAGGAGACAAGCACGAAATGTCCCAAGAAAGGCCGAAAAAGCTCATTCATTAAAGCCTGAAAGGTAGATGGGGCATTTGTCAAACCAAAAGGCATGACTAAGAATTCGTAATACCCATTGGTTGTTCTGAACGCCGTCTTCTCTACATCTCTTTCCAACATTCGTATCTGGTGATAGCCAGCTCTCAAATCTAGCTTTGAGAAATACTTTGCACCGTGAAGCTCATCAAGCAACTGATCTATCAGTGGAATGGGAAATTTGTCTGCTAATGTAATATATACAGAAACGCCAACTTCCATCTTTCTTCTTAACAAGCAAAACTGGGCTCGAAAAAGGGCTTTTGGTAGGTCGAATCGTACCCGCTTTCAACATCTCACTCACCAACTTCTCCATTTCCTCCTTGTATGCATGTGGGTAACGATATGGTCTCACACTGATAGGCCCTGTTCCTGCCATCAAGTTTATCGCATGCTCCCTTCCTCGTACAGGTGGTAATTGTGTTGGTTCTGAGAACACTTCAGGGTATTGGTCTAACAGTCGCTGAATCTTTTCTGGAACTTCTTGACTCATTTCTAACCCATTTAACTCTCCCATTTCTGTGTCTAACTCAGCATATTCCACCCATTTCTGTGTCTCCATCTGTTTAAATGATCTTCCTGCTGCGATTAATTCTTGATCTCCATACAATGTAACCTTCTCTCCATTGTAGATAAAGGACATCTCGTGTTTATCCCAATCATATTCACACTTTCCCAGTGTTCTAAGCCATTGAATACCGAGAATGATTTCTGTGTTTCCCAATTCAATGACAAAGAAGTCTGCAGTGATCTCATGATTCTAGAGGGTTAGTGACACGTCTTTACATAAGCCCGATCCATTCACTGTGATGCCAGTTCCCAACAATAAATCAAACTTCCTGTTCTTAGCTGGTGCAAGAGATGTTTTGCCTAGAACAGAAGGATCTATAAAGTTGTGAGTAGTGCCACTGTCAATCATCACTATCACCTTTGTCTTTCCAATTGTTCCCCATAACTTCGTCGCCGATGGAGACTCTAATCCCAGAAACGAGAAAAGTGACAGTTCGATTAAGTCTCGCATCATCTCCATATATTCTTCTATCCCTGCAATCCAATCTTCATCTGTAATCTCTACCTCCTCTTCATTGATCACTGTAAACACTTGGAGCATCATGTTGTGGCATTGATGTCCCCTTGTCCATTTCTCAGGGCACTTATAGCAAAGTCCCAATCTCCATTTCTCTGCTATTTCTGCAGGACTCAACTTCAATATACCACTGTAATTCCTTCCTCCATTGTTTTTCCACGGTGGTTTTGAATTTTGGCTCGGTTCACTGCTTTTGGATCCCCCTTTTAAGCTATCCGAGCTCTGCGTTGGGCTATCATTTCTCTGCGTATTGAATATAGAAGCCGAACGTAGAGGGAAATAAGAACCGCTTCTCTTCGTGGGGTTAGCTATCTCAGCCATTGACTTGCAGAAATGGCTATCTTCCATCGATATAATTGTGCTGAACAAAGCTGATAAACCCCAAGGTTTCTGCATCTTGACCACTTCTTGCATCTCTGGCTTCAATCCCAGATCGAACACATGCTCCAAATTTTCTTCCTCAACTCCCATCACTATCGTTGTAAGTTCTTCAAACTCATTCACATAATCCACCACTGAACCTTTCTGTTTGACACAAACAGATTTAACTGCGGATTCTCTTCCATCTTCTGATTAAACCGCGCAATCATTCTTCTCTTGAATTGTACCCAATCCCGAAACGGATCTCTGTTCATTTCTCTATTGAACCAATTCAAAGCCGGACCTTGTAGTGTGATGAACAATATCTCTAACCTCTCTGCATCGTTGTAATTTCCCAGCTTGAAGAATCTCTCTGCCTGATTTATCCACGTATATGGACTCGATCCGGAAAATTGAGGCAATTCAATCCGCTTCAGCATATTGATCCTATTTTCCAGTACATTGTGAATTCCCCGATAACCTATCGTTCTATTTTCTCCAGGTTCTACCGGATTATTCTGACGTTCCTCACGAAAGCCGCCGAAGGTTGAAGCGAAGTCATCGCGTGCCGTTGGATTCGTTCGTTGATTCGGCCCCAGATTGTTTATCGTCGCTTCCATCCTTGCTAAAGTCTCCGTGAGTCTCGATAGATTCGCGTTGAGCTCCGCGAAGTTCTGATTCGCCTGTTGGTTCGTTTTCTCCTGACGCTCCCATCGTTCCGCCATTGAATCCACCGATTTGTGAAACTCTTCCGCGAGATCGTCGATTTTCCCTATTTTCGTCGTTGTCGCGCCTCCGTAAAAGCACCGCACCAATTTGTTAAGGAAATATTGTATAGATTCCGATAACAAAGTTACAACGCGGATCGGGAAGGTATCTCTCCTCCGCCGAGCGACTTCTCTCTCTTGATCCGAAGAACAGATTCTCCGATCACCTCACTCTCTCTCTTGTTTGTTATTCAATTCTGGATAAGATTCCAAATGTAAAAGATTACACGTATTTAAATGACAAACTCTAATCTTCTAATCCTCCGCGTCAAATAGAGTCTCTGCTTCCTCTGAAACTGCTAAACCGGATTTCTTTCTTCTCCTCACAAACCGATTACGCAGCCTAACAAGAATCCACGTAAAGCCGATCATCGAGTTTCAAGGAAACAAGAGATTCGCAAGTATACAAGCTATCTGGCAATCGGGTGATATAGCCATCAGCAGATGAATAGGAAATGCTCAGCTCACGTACGCCTCGAGAAACTGCAACGTCAGTCCACGCTTCGATATCATCAGGAATAAATGAAGGAAAACTTAACTTGAGACGCAAGCTCTCTAAGACAGGAGCTCTATGCAATGGTAAGTTCCTTTGGATGAAACGATGTAGCCTCTTCTGACATTTATCGGACGGCTTAGCATCGGTGTAAGCGAAATCAAGTTTAGGCACCCGCTTCCAGAGATGTTCCCACCGTCTCGACAAAACGCTTGTGCTCACAGCAACTTTTGTGGGAAGAAACGATAATATCTTCACCAGCAGTTCATCTTCAGACAGCCCACTGATCTTTTCCATTTCTTACAAAAATACCCAAAGATTCTGAGCCGGACCTTCCACTAGAAATATCCTGAAAACGTTGAACGACACATAAGTAATCCCAAAAAAAATAGTAGAAAGTGCAAAATTATTACAGAGGAACGGAAACAAAACCAATAGGTTGTAGGGACGAATCAACTATCTGGTTTTCATCACCATCATTACAATACACACATTATATTGACAGACAGAGAGAGGAGAACGTAAGGACTCTTCGAGAAAGTTGAACGTCGTTTTCATTTATTTTGGTCAAAGTTTCTATTCAATATCTCCTTTACTCATGTTTCTTGCTGTTTACGAAATCAACAAGAGTTATTGATTTTATTTGAATTTAGTCTTTTTCCAACACAAAGTTGATTGGTTCCATTCCCAAATCCCAACACTGATTCCATAACTTAATAGGTTAACAACACATGCATTGGTCGAAATCAAAAGAAAGAAAAATAGCTTAATCTGTTTTCAGTCCCCAATATATATATGGAAGAGATGCACAAAGTCTATAAGTTTCTCCATTAACAGACTAAGTTCCTCCGTCAAAAGCAGTTTTGTTAATTTTTGATATTTGGTACGTTGTTCTTTATTTTCTGGGATACACACAGGATAAACCTAAATGCAGAGCAAAAGCTTTTCAGCCGTTCAAACTTTCAGATCAATAAAGACAACAAAACAAACAATCTTCACTAAAATTGTACTAGCAAACGATAATCTCAGTGAACGGTTAAGTTCATTGACAGTCGAACAAGAGCTCGCATGAAGTGGAACCACGCGACGTGCATGACAACTCCTTGAGCATCTCATGTTTCTCCAGCAGAGTACTGGTGGATTTGGGAGAGATATACGCTAACTTCAATCTCGTAGCGTGTTTCAAGATGAATATCGCCACTTCTTTCTGCTTTTGTGACCCTTCGTATAGCTCCCACTTGAAGATCTCAAGATCAGATAACAACCCTTTCCGAAGAGAAACCGGTTGCTTCCAAATAGCCCTGGGACTAGGTGCACGTCGACTATGTTTCTGAGATACAAAATTGAGTAACAAAGAACTCTGTACAACCAAAAGCAAGAAACTAACCGATCACAGAAACTGATGTAAATGTACCTGGCGGAGTACAAGAACTCGGAGTTTAGGCGAATCTTCAATCAGTCTGGTGAGTAACTCCCACCAACGTGGCGCACATGTGCATAGCTCTAGATGAACAAGCTGAGAGAAGATAGTCCCAGCGGGATAAGCAGCCTGCAGCCAAGAACATCAAGTACAACAAAAGATCAAATCCCAAGAACACACACTTTTCTTTTGTTTTCAACTAACTGAAAGAGAGATTTTTTTTTTTACTTCTGAAGTGATCAAACATAGTGAAAGCCGCTTCACAGAGGTGAGAGATCCAAGAAGCTTCTCAGTGTTCTTATAGATCACATCCACATTTGCCTCTACAACCTCAGGCATGTTCTCAGCGAAACAAAAGCAACCCCAATAGTCCTCAATGTCCAGACGCCTCAGCTTCGGAGCATCTATCAAGAATCCATCATCGTCTCCTTCGAAAGCTTGAGACGACTTCTGCAAAGAGAGAGTCTTTAAGCTCATCGCATTCACAGCGACGATTTTAAGATTGTCACCAGGACATCTCTGCACAACCAAATCTTCAAGACTCGAGCAGCAGGACAAAATCTGAGGAAGCGATTGCTCGTCCAAGTACTTCACATCAAGAAGGTGAAGAGTCTTGAGCGACTGGAAGCAAACATTGGAACAAGCATCAAGAAGACTCATGTTCTCGAGTTTCAGAACCACAAGCGTTCTACAAGTAAACAAGCACTTGGGCAATGTTAAAGGCTCTTCACCGGAGCAATAACTGATACTCAGCTCGCGCACGCATCGTTCTACGGCGATTCTAACCCATACACCTATATCTACATCAGCTTTAGAGCACTCGGAACCAATCTTGATATCCAAACCTTCTAAAGTTGGGGCCTTGTGTAGCAGCAAAGACCTGTCGACGAAAGTTTTAAACTTTGGATACGTGTTACCGTGAAGGCTGAGATCGAAGCTGAGCCTGGGGACCAATGTCCAGAGAAAACGCCACCGTTTTGACAAAGAGCTTGTCACCATGACATCTTTCATTGGAAGCCATGAGAGTATCTGCAAGAGGAAATCATCTGGCAAAAGACTGATCCTATCCCTATGATCATCCATTTCAGCTCGGTGTTGGATTTTCACAATCGGCTCTGATTCCTGCAAAAGAAAAATTGAAGCTTTTTGGGTATCTTAATTTTATAAAAAGCTATAAAATTCCACAGGGAGGAGAAACCCTCAAAATCCACCCTATAATGCAGTCTAGAAAAGCTCGGAATCAGATAAAGGTGCGATTTTTGAATTGATTTTGATTCATAATCACTAAGAAACTGACTCGTTCGCATTTGGGTTAAAATCAATTTACCGGAGCTGAGCTTAGAAAAACTTCGGCGAGAAAGCGACGATTGATTCAAAACCCAGAAAAAGAGACGCCGATAAATTAGCAAAAGAAACTTACGATTTACAGCAAAGTAGTGGCTTCAGTGACAGAATGTGTTTTTTTCTTTTCTGGATTCTGTAGGGTTTTTGTATTTCGTTTGCTTAGACCTTATTTGTTTCCGCCTACTCAATCTCATTTAAAAATAAAAAGAAATTAGGGTGAAAAGAATTAGGGTTTACTTTTCAAAGTCAAACGTAAGAGCCACGAGAAGTAACCAGAGAGTCTAGGGTTTGTTAGGGTTTTTCTCTTTCTCCTTTGACTGCATCTGTTCTGTTCGCCTATTATGTCATCACTAGAACCCAAAAGTTGCCAAAGAATGGAAGACAGGATCAGTGCGTTGCCCAACGATTTGCTCGTCAAGATTTTGTTGCATGTCTCGACCAAACATGTAGCGTCCACCATGATTTTGTCAAAACGATGGCGTTTTGTCTGGGCTAAACTCGAGTACATAGAGGACACTGATGATCAACGCGCACGCGACAGCGCATGTAGCTTTCTTGACAAGGCATTGGAACTTCACAAAGAATCTGTATTAGAAACCCTACGTATCGATATCAAGGGAAGTTTATTCATTGACGTTGATGTCGACTTCGAAAAGTGGATCGCAAACGCAGTTGATCGCCATGTGCGCGTGCTAGAGTTCGAGCTTCTCAAATCCAGAAAGCTTACCAACTTGCCGAACAGTCTCTACACGTGCAAAACACTCGTGGAATTGACTCTCTCACACAATGTCCTTGTAGATGTTCCGTCCGCCCCTTGCCTCCCATCTCTCAAAAAAATGTTACTTTTTTTGGTGGTGTACAAAGATGAAGACTCTCTTTTAAGGCTTGTATCGAATTGCTCTGTTCTTGCTAAATCGACCATATCCTTCTTCATCTCTGATCGCTGGAAAGAAAATACCTCGATCAAGAATATCCATCTGACCAAGGATCAGCCTTGCATTCACATTTTTTGTCGCGCTGATAACAAGATTCTCAGATCGCTTTCCTTGGCCACGTCTCTCGCTTTATGTTTGAAATTTCCTATGGTACCAATCTCCATCTCTACCCATCTCTCTCTCTCATTTTTTGTTGAAGACTGGTCGTTGACTCGTTACTGTGATCACATTAATTTCAATCACCGCAGGCTATGGATTTTAGTGGGATTACCTTCTCTCATCTTCGGTTGTCTACGCTATATGCAAAGGCCGATGGCTGGTCGAGTCTACTTCTACTTATTCTCAGGAACTCTCCTAAACTACGGTTTCTCCATATCAGTTCTGTAAGTAACAATACAATATATATATATCCATTTGCATAAAACTGATTTTTTTCTATATTCCAATTCACAAATATAATGTTCTTGGATCAAGTTTGGATATGGACCCGGGGAGCTCCCATTGTCGATGAACCAACCGAGTACGAGTGTTGTTCCTAGATGCTTGTCGTCCCATCTAGGTATCTTTGAGTGGAAAGGATATGGAGGAAGTGAAGAAGAGAAAAAAATCATGAGATACATCTTTGCAAACTCTGAGTGTTTTAAGACGGCTACAATAACGCTGACATCAATCTTCGATCCGACAGAGAGAGATAAGATGGCAAGGGAGTTAAGAACTATGTCTAGAATATCAAAAATGTCTCGGCTTATAATTAAATGAAAAATATGTCGTCTCAGCTTGTGCTTGCACTCGTATAGAATTGAGATTTATGAAGTTTTGACTATCTTTTTGTGAGATGACTTGAGTTGCAAGGCACATCCTCTGTTTGGGTTATTTCCTTCGTGGTTGGTTTTTATCTCTCGATTCAAACAATTACGGTATCATAAGAAGTTTAGAGAATATAATAAACACTTACTATGTCATAATATCTTCAAATCAACATCAGTAAAATAACCCTTCAACAATGGTAAGCCTATACTATAATTAAGTTCATCCATAACTCTTTTTGTTGAGTCCAAACGCAAACATCATATCTTCTTTTTTCTAACTCACAACTTCATACGTCGAACACAAGTTTGCATATCTTTGAACCTACTGGCACAGGAGCTGGGACCTCGACCATCTGATACATTTCTTCCGCGCCCTTGAACTCATTAGAAGTGACTATCGCCGTCTTCAAACACAGCGAATGCTTCAAGAGATAAATCATAAGCTCAAACTCTATTTCTCTCCCTAAGTATCCTCTCCACTCTAGTGTTTCAAGACTGGACACCATACATGATGGAACAGAGCTCGGCGGGTCCCAGCGATCGAAGGAAGGCATCCACCAGTTAGAATGTTCCCTCACATAAAAGAGCTTGAGAACTCGTAGTTTGAGAGAACCTTCAAGCATGTTTGCAAGTAACTTCAACCACCCATTTGTAGATGTACATATCTCCAAATGCACAAGTTGAATGAAGAAACTACCTGTAGGATACACATCCTGAAATATGGAAATAAAAAAAAGTGTTACACTTTTGATGGTTTTAAAGAACTTATAAGCTTGTAGAGAATGAGCAATGGATTACCTCTAACTTCAGTGAAGACAACGAAAGACTCTTGACCGAGCTGGTAAGATACCTGAGGAAATCTTTGGTAGATGTTTCATTAGCTTTGATCCTTGCCTCCACAACTTGATGCAAGTCCTTATTGATGACATCAAAGTCATTCCCTCGATCATCATCGATGTTTAAGTACTTCAAAGAAGGAGCATTTATTTCAACCTTTGGAATATTCTTGTCGTCAATGAAATAACTCAAGCCATTCTCACTCTCAATAACTGTTCTAATGGACAATCTCTGCAACGAAGGAACCGATACATTAAGCTTTGACATATCATTGCTTCTTCTTTGTTCCACCATGAGGTCATCAAGAACAGGACAGTTTGATAAAAGCCTTGAAAAAGATTCATAGTTTGATTTCCTCAGGAGGACTATGTGGAGAGTCTTGAGAGAAGGGAGAGAGGCAGTCAAAGGAATGTTGAGATCGATCCAACCTTTGAGTTTCAAGATCACAAGTGTCTCGCAGGTGAACAACCTTGACGGTAGATGGATCAAGATCTCGCTACATTCGAGTGTGAGCTCGCGTATGCGACGATTGATTGCAGTACGAATCCACAATCCGATGTCTCTATAAGCATAACCTGATTTGAGCTTGAAATGAAGGCTTTCAAGAAGAGAAGCTTGATGCGAAAGCAGAGATTTGTCGACGAATCTTGAGAAACCAGTTCTCCTAGCGTAGTGATGTTCTTGATCGTATTCGAGTCTCGTCACATGCGTCCAGAGAGACTCCCAACGTTTCGATAAAAGACACGTGCCCACAACGTCTTTTGTCGGAATGTAGGACAATATCTTGACGAGTAAATCGTCTGGCAAATCATTGATATTGCTCATCTTAAATTTCGTTTTCTTGTTTCTGGAAATACACTCAGAGACCTGAGAACAGTTCATTACAAATCACTGTGGAACCAGACAAAAACTTATGCGTTGAAACAAAAGAGAAAAAAAAAAAAAAAAAAAAAAAAAAAAAAAAGAGAGAGAAGAAGATAAGGAAGAATCATGATCAAAACATGGCTAGGTGTTTACAATAAAATCACCAGAAATTTGTCAGTGAGTAGAGAAAGGCATAAACATTTTCCGTACATACCTCTGTCTCGTAAGTACCTCTGTCTCTGGGTCTATAATCCAGATGCTCTTCTCTTTTGTTCATAAGGCTGATTAACAAATTTAATATTTCTTAAAGATAAAAAATGTGAGAGTGATAGTTGTAGTAAATTAGATTGCAAAATACAATATAAGGTGATTAAAAAGTTGTATAGTAATTTGCTGTCAGTTGACACATGATCTTCTTATTTAGATTTGATTCCAATAAATAATAAATTTGTACTGATATTTTTTCTTTTTAAATAGGCAATGATAGATTTTTCTTACAGTTTTAAGAAACACATTAGGAAAGTTCATTATATTTATAAGAACTTTATACTACCTATAAATTTTTATTGTAATCCCAAGTCTTTGCTTCATATGCTTCTTTGTTCTCAGGCTCTAATTGAGTGAGAACATACAAGTTCTTGGAAATGGAGTGCAAAACTATACATCAAAAAGATATTTTGTTTGTTGTCATCATTCTCGATTAAGGCCCCAAGTATCATTGGCCCAATACCCAAAAGTAACAAAATATTAGAAAACAACGGCCCAAGTCTGTTATTTGTTTTGCTTTTACAAAGAGAAATCAAATCCCGGAGAGAGAGAGAATTGGGGATTTTTCGGAAAACCTAATCGGTCCGAGGAAGAAGAAGAAGCTGAGAATCTAAGCTAAGTACAGCAATGTCGGATCCATACGAGAAGGTGAAAGGAGGAAGGTTAGCTTTCAAAGGAGGTGATCTAGCTACAAGGAAGTCAATCGAAAAGAAGAAGAAGAAGCACAAGAAGAACAAGGACAAGCTCGACGCTCCCGAGGTCGAAACGATAGCTCCCGACGCTTCAGCCACTTCCTCCACTGCCGCCGTCTCCGCCGCCGCAGCAGCCGGAGACGATATTTACTCAATCGACGCCGCGAAGAAGAAGAAGTACGACGACCTGTTTCCCGTGGAGGCGAAGAAGTTCGGTTACATTCCCAAATCGAACTTTGATTCCGTCGCAGAGGCTCTCAACGATCGTGTCAAGAAGAAGGCCGATCGCTACTGTAAATAGAAATGTTTTACAGGAAAAAAATATATAATATCAGCTTGTTTTGGATTTGATGTTTGTAGGATCTAATTACTCGATTTCTCTTGCGTTTATCTAAGCCTGAAACGAGTTCACAGTGATGAAAATTTTGCACTGAATTTATGTTTCCAATGCTTATGCTTTAGAGTTTTTAACGAGCAAAGGACTCGTGTTATGTTACAGAGAATCTGAAAGTTGAGTACTTGGTAGTGATGAATCCTTTGAGTTGCAGATGAGAAAGATTGTCTTGTTAGTGAAATTGTTAGTGTTTTGAGACTAGCAAGTAACAAAACTGATAGCTTGATGCTGCTCAAATCATAGTTCTTAATACAGTCAATAGTCTTTTGAGTAAAGCAACAAGCTTTTGAAACTAAACAGAAAGAAGATTGGCAACTTAATAGGAGAAGAAACAAGTTAAAATAAGATCAAACATTAAGTATCAATGCTGCTCAAATCTTAGCTCTCAATATAGTCAACAATATTGAGTTCAATAATCTTTTAGTAAAGCTACAAGCTTTGAAACAAAAACAGAAGAAAGAAGAAGTAAAACAAGTTCCAATATGAGATCAAACATTAACTTATTACTGCTTCTCAAATCTTAGCTCTGATCTGATATGAGATAAAACTTTAGGTGAATGAAAGCTGGCATTTGCTGGAACTCCTCGGCATGGACTCTAACTTCATCTGCATTCTGTTTTTCTCTTCCATCTGGATGGATACTGAGAATCTAATACTCATCGTCTCTAGTAAATTTCCATTCTTTAGCAAATACTTCACCACATCATTCTCCTCTTGTGCTCCTTTGTAATAAACCCACTCAACAGATTCGAGACTCAACATCAAACATTCAGGGACACAACTCGGTTTCTCCCACTTAGTCCGGACATGTCTGATATTATTGCAGCCGGGGTCTCTCTGAGATCAAATCAAACAGTTAACAAAACAAAAAAGAACTGTAGTAGCATTGATCTAGGTTTGGAACGAGAACTTACAAATAATGTCAATCTTAGAGCTCGGAGTTTAGGAGAATGACTGAGGCTAAGATTCAACCAATCTAACGAGCAAGTAACACACAGCTCTAGAGACACGAGCTGATCAAAGTCAGCTTTAGTATATGACTCCTGCAAAAAAGTGGTAAGAAACTAAATGTAACTAATCACAAGAGAATCTTTATCACAGAAGAAAACAAAACAGAGACTTTACCATTTGTGGTTTCAGACACAAGGCAAGGCTCTTAGCTGAGATAAGAGATCCAAGAAGCTTCTCAGAATCACAATGCCTAAGTTGGAGTTTCGCTTCCACCTCCTCAGTCACATTAACTAACGAACAAAACTCACTGAAATGATCGACAATCTCTAGATACTTTAAACAAGGAGCATCGACCACAAATCCATGATCTTTCCATGCATCTTGATAACCTGCCACAAGAGAGCTGATCTTCAACCGCTGCAACGACGGCACACGGATCGCGAAAGTCTTCACCTTTCGGGAGATCCATAGAACTACTTCCAACGTTTCAAGAACAGGGCAACAGGTGAGAAACCTATCAACGGTTTCGTCGCTTGAGAAGATCACATCTCTCAGAGACAAGTCCTTGAGGCACCGGAGCAGTGTTGCTGAAGGAACATTCTCAATGAGGGCATGTTTGAGACGTAACACCACAAGGGTTTCATGTGTGAACACGCTCGTAGGTAACGGCATGGGCCTTAAGTAAGATACATTACGAAGAAGATCTAGCTCACGCACATTGCGAGAAACTGCAACGTTAACCCATCTTTCGTAATCTCGAGGTGTATAGTTTTTCTCGAGTCTGAGACGCAAAGATTCTAGAAACGGAGCATTGTTCAGCTGCAAGAACTTTTCGATAAACTGTGAAGAAGCTGTGGCAGTGTATGAACAATCGTCGTGGTGGATCTTCGGCACCAGTTTCCAAACGGAACGCCATCGTTTGGAGAGAAGAGACGTGGCCACGATATCTTTAGTCGGAATCGATAGCAAGATCTTCACCAGCAAATCGTTAGACAAGTCGTTGATGTTTGCCATATTGAAAAAAACCTTACTTTGGTGACGGAGACGGTGATTGCTTCTGGAAAATCGAACAATAATTGAGTCACATAAACCACAGAGGAATCAAAGTTGCCACGGATAGATATAAAATTTGTAATCAGAAGAACACTAAGCGAAGAACCCTAATCAAATCTGATTTTGCACTGATCATACGATCCCCTAGAAAATAAATTGCAAGAGAAATTACTAACCTTTTTGTGTGTGATTTCTCTGTTACTGCCACAAACGCTCCTCGGCATAGGTCAAAACTCTAATTAGACCCCTGTCTCTATGAGAGAAAGATTTGTATTGATTTAGTTATGCTGTGGAAAATGAAAATCTTACGTGCTTTAAAGAAAAAGGATATAATAAGTGAAAAATCTATCTTTTTAATTGCCACAAAAAGATAACATAATAAAAGCAAGAGGAATTAAAGTAAATAAATGAGACAGATTTTTGAAATTTAGAAGGACATATTAGATTAGAAATTTAGATTTCTCCAAATAAATCCAAATCTTAAGAACATTTTAAGCAATTTAAAGATCTCAATGATGCATGTAATATTGGTTTCGCCCCAAGCGGCACTCCATCCTGTGACTTCTAAGCTTTGTCCAGGGTCCTTCTACCAGTTGAGCTATAGCCAAATTTTGCTTTCCAAATTTTTACAAATACCATTATGAGGTGGTATTTTAATGCATCGGTTTAACTATAAATTTTCTCTCAAATTATTATTTTTTGTTATTATTTAATAGTGAAATCACAATTCTCCAATAAGGCTACATTTAAATGAATTTGTATATAAATGAATAATCCAATAAATTTAGATTTTGAATAATTTTTACAAATAACTTTTGAATAAAAACATGAAGTCGCCCCAAATTATTGGGCTAATATGCTTCCTTTGGTCACCTTAAAATAAGGTTGAAAACTAATTCTCAGCTCCAAAATTTATCGAAACGAATTCGATGTTATACGTAAAATGATAAATCGGTTGAAAAAGTTAAAATGTTTTCTCAGCAGATAATGAATCCTATAACTATAAGAAACAAAGCATTTGTATCCGGGCACAACCCTAAAGTACCGTTTCTCACAAGATTCAGTTCTTGGCAAGAAACTAGTCAAACAATACTGTGGTAAAAACTACAAACTAAAAGACAACACACAAAAGAAAGCAAATTGCTAACTTCAAAAGGGATTAAAGAAACATGTTCAAGTATAATCAAACACTAAACTCTAAATATCGGCTCCAAGTTTCAAACGACAAATATTAAACTCAGTTGAATTAGAGCAAGAATTTGCTAGAACACGTAGAGGTTTCTCCTCTAAATAATCACCATCTTGAGTTTCTCCTCAAACATGATGGATTCGGAGGGTATAATAGCCACTGTCTTTAGGCGCTTCGCATTCTCTAAAATGTATATCGCCACATGTCTCTCTACTCCTTTTCCTTGGTAACCATCCCACTCAACAGTTTCCAGGCTCGAAATCAAACATTCAGGAACACAACTTGGTTTCTCCCACCGGTTTCCAAGATCTCTGAAAGAGCCGTAGCATATCTGTGACTTTAGGAAAAACAAAACAAATTAGCTTAACTAGATATTGGTCAAGAGACCACAGCATAATCATTTGGGTTTGGGGGACAAACTTACTTGTCTTAACTTGAGAGCTCGCAACTTAGGAGTATGTTTGAGTATAAGACAGATCCAATCTAGAGAGCATATAGTACATAGCTCGAGAGACACCAGCTGATTGAAGTCGCTTGTAAGATATCCATCCTGCAAAAGAAGTAATACCGTAAGTCGCAAGAAACTATATGAATAATCACATGAAAGAAAAACACAAAGACTTTTTACCAAATTTAGTTCAAGACATAAAGTAAGGTGTTTGGCTGAGCTCAAACATCCGAGAAGCTTAGAGTCCCCATTTTTAAGGTTGATTTCAGCTTTCACTAGCTCGGGCATATTCGAGACTGAACAAATCTCGCTAGAGTTAGCATCAATCTTTAAAGTCTTTAAGGAAGGAGCACTGATCACAAACCCGCAGTAATTTTTATATTTTTCCTTGGATAATCCAGTTTGATGCAAGTAAACGCGTAAGCTCTTCAATGATGGCACATCAATTTTGAAAGTATTCAAGTTGTTGTCCCCCCATCGACGGACCATCAGTGTTTCAAGATTAGGGCAGGCGGATAGAAACCTAGAAAAGGTTTCACTGCTTGAGAAGCAGAAACGTAGAAGAGACAAATCCTTGAGGAACCGGAAACAAGCTGTAGAAGGAACATCCACAATGAATACTTGTTGGAGACGCAAAGCCACAAGGGTTTGACATGTGTAGAGTATCCTAGGGAACGGCTGGGGATATAAATGAACAAGCTCAAGATCACGCACGTGGCGAGCGACTGCTGCTTTAACCCAATTTTCATAAACTTCAGGTTCATCTTCATAGATTCCTAAAAGGCTGAGATGCAACGTTTCAAGAACCGGAGCGTTGCTTTGCAGCAAAAAATTGTCAATGATCCATGAAGCTCTTTTAAGAGAACAATCACAATCACAATCAGTGAACTCAAACTTTGGCACATATTTCCAAAGAGATTCCCATCGTTTTGACAAAAGACATGTGGCCACAGAATTTTTTGTTGGAACGATTGACAATATCTTTACGAGCAAGTCATCAGGCAAATCATTGATACTTAGCTTGTCGGATTAAACAAAACCTTTGGTTCTTCTACTGATTCTGGAATATCGAGACATTCTCCTACAGATTTTGGAAGACGACCACGGTTTTTTCTGGATACATTCAAACATAACAGACAAATTAGTTACAAGATCACCTAGGGGCTAGGGATTAGCTAGAGAAAACCAAAGCGAAAGTCGTAAAGACAAGGTCGTTGGAAACAGAAAAAGGAATAGGAAGTGAAGAAGCGTAATCAAATCATGTGTCGCTGTTTAGAATACTGATCTCACAAACAAAAAAATAGAAATCGTTACAGAATGGACTTACCTTCTCCTAACTTTTCCCATTCCTTCGTCCCTGCCGGCTCCTCTGCTTGAGTCAAATGCCAAAACCCTAACTTTTTGTTTTTAATCTAAAATGATGTACCTAGACCTCTTCTAAATTTTAAGTTCGTTATTTTAAGTTTTTAAATCTAGTTTTTTTTTTTTGTAGAAAACATAAATAAATTTAAGGAAAAAAATCTTAATCAAATTATGTTAAGCGTTGAATAAACAAACTCCAAGAGAAACCCTATCAATGGCGCTTGTTTGGAACTGGTGCCGAAGCTCGAGTATGACGATTCATACATTGCCACAGCTTCACAGATTAACTTCCATTTGGTTCTCTTCTTGACTACTCGTCTTACTTAGAAGTTTGAACCCAATCCACTCAAAAAGTTTCGAGACTTTATTAGTACGTAGACTTGATTGATGATCAAACTGTGATAAAAAAAAACAACATAGTTATAGACTTATAGTATTATGCTAATGACACTCCTTCTATATCTCCTGAGATCCGACGGCACATCATAGGAGGAACCAGAGAATTTACTATTGGTGGTTTTATAAATAAGTAAAGGTGTTTGTCTGAGCTAAGACATCCATAGAATCATCATGTTGAAGCTTGATATCAGCCATCACTAGCTTTATTGAATTGGCATATTCACTGAAGAATAAAACCAACTAAAATATTTCGAACAATCTTTAAATTCTCTAACAGATGGAGCATTGATAAGACAACCCAGATCATTATTATAATGACACCAAAACAAAGAAACAGTGCGTTGTGGAGAAATTAATGAGATCAGACAAGTCATTTTGGTTATAAAAACAAAAAAGCTCTTTCCTTCAATGTTTGTCAAAACTTGTAAAAAAACTATGATCAAAACAAGATAATTATACTAATGGCGCTCCAAGAACAGAAACGACTCCTTAACATCAGGTGAATGAAAGCTGACATTTGCTAGAACTCCTCTGCGTAGACGCTAAATCTATCAACATCTTGTGTTTCTCTGCCAAATCGATGGATGGTAAGCATCTAATAGCCATTTTCTTTAGCTGTTGAGAGTTCTCGAACAAATACTTAACCACTTTTGTCTCTGCTTCTGTTCCTCTGTAATCAATCCACTCGACAGTTTCGAGACTCGAAATCAAACATTCAGGAACACAACTCGGAGTTGGGAAATCTCCGTGACTGCTGCAACATCTCTCAAGAGCATTTAGGTCTGGAGGCAAATTTCCTTGAGGTTGGAACCTCAGAACTCGGAGTTTAGGGGTATGGCTGAGTAGAAGGAAGAACCTATGAGAAGTGCATGTACAGAGGTTCAGAGACACGAGCTGGTGGAAGACGCCTATTAAAAATGAATCCTGCAAATGGCATCACATTGTTAATGTCTTTGACATGAAGAAAATGTATTTATATATAATTTTAGAAATATACCACTGGTGATTTTACACATAAGCAAAGGTGTTTGGCTGAGGTAAGACATCCCGCAAGCTTCTTAGAGTAGCTATGTGCAAGCTTGATAGAAGCATTCACGAGCTTGGGCATATCCACTAAGGAACAAACCCAAGTAAACTGATCAGAAATCATTAACGAGCTCAAAGAAGGAGCTTTGATCACAACCCCAGCATCATCATCTCCTGGGACTTGTACTGAAGCAGGTTTCAAGTCCAAGACTAATAAGCTCTTCAATGAAGGCACGTCGACTGTGAAAGTCTTATCATAGCTGCAAAAGTTCACAATCAGACTTTCAAGGACAGTGCAACCGGACAAAAGCCTACCAAAGTTTTCATCGTCTGAGACATCCACACGTTCAAGATACATAGTCTTGAGTGACCCGAAACATATTGTCAAAGGAACATCCACAATGACTACGTTTTGTAGGATTAAACTTACAAGGGTCTGACATGTGTATAGGCTCCTAGGCAACCGTATGGGCGTGGAACAGGGTCCATACATGTACAATTGAAGGTTTCGCAGACCACGAGAAACTGCAATACTAATCCATGTTGATATATCTGTAGGAGGACAATTTCGACTAAGTATGAGGGTCAGAGTGTCCAGGACAGGAGCCTCGTGTAGCAGCAAAAACTTCTCAACGAAACGGGAAGCTCTCCAGAACTCGCAGCCACCAAATGGGTCACTATACGAGAGCTGTGGCACATGTTTCCAAAGTGAACACCAACGTTTTGACAAAACGCTTGTGGTCACTGCAACTTTCGTTGGAATCATAGACAGTATCTTCAAGATCAAATCATCTGTCAAGACGCTAATCCGATCCATTGCTAAACCTAAAACCCCTTCAAAATCTCAAAAGTTGCGTCGGTTTTGTTGCCGACGATGAAGAAAAAGGTTAAAGGATCTTTCTTTTCCCAAGCCCTAGCAATTATGAGAAAGCCCGTTTTGTCAAATCAAACCATACCAGTAATCAAAGAGAAAAGTTTAAACTTTAGCTTCGTAGCCAAGGACAAACCCGAAACCCTAAATCCTAAATTATGTAAAGTATTTTAAGTACAAGGAGAAGATGTTTTTATAAACTTATGTAATGTATTCTAATTCCAATATACAGTAGAAACTCTATAAATTGATACTCGATAAATTAATAAACTCTATAAAATAATAATTTTTTCCAGTCCCAAGTCGGGCCAATGTAAAAATTAGCAAAATTTGATAAAATAATAAGATAATAATATTTTTGAAACTCTTATGTAAATATATGGTCCAATTAATATCATAAATTAATAATTACCATAAATAAAATTTTATGTAAATACATATCTATGATAATATACTAAAATATAAGTATAACTTTCATTTCTTTTCTACTAAAACTCAAATATATTTAGAATTCATCCCTAATTTTAGAATGAACCTATACAAAATATAAAAACTTTTAAAATTCTTATTTTTATTTAATTTAATTTTTTTTTAATAAAACAACTATTTTATTCAAAATCGATAATTTAATAACTCTATAAATTAATAAAATATCAAAGTCTCAACTTTATTAATTTATAGAGTTTATACTGTATGTAAAATTATTAAAAAGTAAAACATTCCAACTGATTGAGTTAAGACACTTGCGGTTCACAAATGACAAATTACAGAGACTTGCCTTTTCTTAACTTTCATTCTTTCGTAGCCTCTGCTTTAGTCAAAACCCTAATATTTTGTTTTTTTTTCCCTCGAAATGTTCCTTTATTAACTTGATGAAGTGAAGTCACAATGTAAAACATGAGAAAGAAATACAGGGACATGAGAATGAAACATAAACGAAGGACTGCCTAGTTGTTTTGGTTGAGGAGTTAGTAAGAGAATTATCAGACAAGTCACTTTGGTATAACAAAGCTCTTACCTTCAATGTCTGTCAAAACTGTGATAAAAAACAACATAGTTATAGTATTATGCTAATGACACTCCTATATCTCTTGAGATCCGACGGGACATCATAGGAGGAAACAGAGAATTTTACTATTGGTGATTAATTTTATACATTCGTCTGAGCTAAGACATCCATAGAATCATCATGTTGAAGCTTGATATCAGCCTTCACTAGCTTTATTGAATTGCCATATTGATAAGATACAAGAAGAGTAGCAAACCTCTATTAGAGAGAGAGGGTTTGCAGAGACAAACCTCTAGTTAGGGAAGAGGGTTTGCAGTTAGCTTCCTTATAAGCTTCGTCTCTTTCTTTTTTTTTTTTGAACTTCAAGCTTCGTCTCTTTCTTACTTCTTCTTTTTCTTACTTCTTCTTTTTCTTACTTCTTCTTCATGCATTTACAAGTAAAGAAGCTCGAGAGCTTAGGAGTCGATAGGAGACTCGAGGATAAGGTCGTGTGTGGCCGAGATCCCTTATCTTGTATTCGCAATTCATCAATATACTGTATATATACAGTACAATTCAGTATCTCTCTTCCTAGATATCACTATCAACACTCTATCACATATTCACTGATTAATAACACCAACTAAAATATTTGGAACAATCTTTAAATTCTCTAAAGAAGGAGCATTGATAAGACAACCTCGATCATGATTATAATGACACCAAAACAAAGAGACAGTACCTTGAGGAGAAATTAATGAGATCAGACAAGTCACTTTGGTTATATAAAAAAACAAAAAAAAAACTCTTTCCTTCGATGTTTGTCAAAACTTGTAAAAAATTTGATCAAAACAAGATAATTATACTAATGTAATGGCGCTCTAAGAATAGAAACGACTCCTTCCTTCTATATCTCTGAGATCCGACGGAACATCAGGTGAATGAAAGCCGACATTCGCTATAACTCATCTGCCTAAACGCTAACTCTTTCAACATCTTGTGTTTCTCTGCCAAAGTGTTGGATGGTAAGCATCTAAGAGCATCTCCAATGGACCCTTAGAGCATCTCCAATGGACCCTTATTCCTTTATAATTTAAGGGGTTTTGCATTCCAATGGACCCTTATCCCCTTATATTTTAAAGGGATGAATAGTGCACCCTTAAATATAAGGGGTCACTGTTCACCCCTTAAAAATATTTTGAATTTGCATTTTAGTCCTTGTAATTATACAATCTTACAAATAACATTTATAATACTTTTTGTGATCAGTTTAGTCTAAAATTATAATTTTTTTTTAACATTTACTCTCTCTAATAAGAAATTTAATTACCACCACATAAAATCAAATAAAAACATTCATTGATTGGAAAATTATGGAAACAATAATGTAATTTTAGTTTAATATTTTTATATATAATTTTATGTTTTAATGTAATTTTATATTATTATGTAATGTTTTAATTAATAATATTGTGTAATATTTTATTAAAGTGTTTTTATTGCATTTTATGAAAGTTTTAGTATTATAATTGATTCTAGTTACTTTTAAGGACTATAATGCAAAAATATTTTTTTAAGGGGTAAGGATAAGGGTCTCCATTGGAACAAAACTTACAAACCCTTATTTTAAAGGTGTGTCCCCTTTATTTTAAGGGTGACCATTGGAGATGCTCTAATAGCCATTTTGTTTAGCTGTTGAGAGTTCTCGAACAAATACTTGACCACTTTTTTCTCTCCTTCTGTTCCTCTGTAATCAATCCACTCAACAGTTTTCAGACTCGAAGTCAAACATTCAGGAACAGAACTCGGTGTCTGGACATCTCCGTGACTGCTGTGACATCTCTCAAGAGTATGTAGGTTTCGAAGCAATGTTACTTGAGGTTGGAACCTGAGAACTCTGAGTTTAGGGGTATGTCTAAGTATAAGCCAGAGCCAATGTGAAGAGCATGTACATAGTTTTAGAGACACTAGCTGATTGAAGTCGCGTATTGGACATGAATCCTGCAAATGGCATCACAAAGTTTATGTCTTTTAACATAAAGAAAATGTATTTATATATGATTTACAAAAGGCACAAGAGGTTTTTACCATTGGAGATTTCACACATAAGCAAAGGTGTTTGGCTGAGGTAAGACATCCCAGAAGCTTCTTAGAGTCACCATTTGCAAGCTTGATAAAAGCCTTCACGAGCTTGGGCATATCCACTAATGAACAAACCCAAGTAAACTGATTAGAAATCACTAACGACCTCAAAGAAGGAGCTTTGATCACAACCCCAACATCATCATCTCCTGGAACTTGTACTGAAGCAGGTTTCAAGTCCAAGACTAATAAGCTCTTCAATGAAGGAACGTCGACTGTGAAAGTCTTGCCATAGCTGCATAGTTTCACACTCAGTCTTTCAAGGACAGTGCAACCGGATAAAAGCCTACCAAAGAATTCATCGTTTGAGATATCCACATGTTCAAGATACATACACTTGAGTGACCGGAAACATACTGTCAAAGGAACATCCACAATGATTACGTTTTGTAGGCGTAAAGTCACAAGGGTCTGACATGTGTATAGGCTCCTAGGCGTGGAACAGGGTCTACACATGTACAATTGAAGCTTTCGCAGACCACGAGAAACTGCAATACTAATCCATGTTGATATATCTGAAGGAAGACAATTTCGACCAAGTGAGAGGGTCAGAGTGTCCAGGACAGGAGCCTCGTGTAGCAGCAAAAACTTTTCAACGAAACGGGAAGCTCTCCAGAACTCGCTCTCACAAGATGGATCACTATACGAGAGCTCTGGCACATGTTTCCAAAGTGAACACCAACGTTTTGACAAAACGCTTGTGGTCACTGCAACTTGCGTTGGAACCATAGACAGTATCTTCAAGATCAAATCATCTGGCAAGAGATTCAACCTATCCATAGCTAAACCTAAAACCCCTTCAAAATCTCAAAATTTCAAAAGTTCCGTTGGTTTTGTTGCCGACGATGAAGAAAAAGGTTAAAGGATCTTGCTTTCCCCAAGCCTCGTTGGATTTAGCTTCGTAGCCAAGGACAAACCCTAGATCCTAATTGAAGTTTATAGGTACACGGAGAAGGTGTTTTTAAGAACTTATGTAAAGTATCCTAATTACAATTTCTGTAAAATTATAAAAAAGTAAAACATTAGTCATTTCACAACACATTGCTTGGGGCAATGAGTTAAGACACTTCTTTTTTTTTTGTTAAAATGAGTTAAGACACTTGCGGTTCACATATGACAAATCACAGAGACTTTTGTGCGGTTCTTAACATAAGGAAAGTTGTTTGGCTGAGAGGTAAGAGATGTTTTGAAGTGATTCGTTTCAGATAACCATAAGAAATTCACAGAGTAGGAAATACGTCTAACCTTCGTGGCATATCCACATTGGTGACTGGCCAAAGTAGTACTTACACTGGTCTCACCATACATCATTGCCGGCTGAATCCTAAATCATAAAGCTAGAATTTTTCAGAGCAGCACTCGTTGAAGGCATTGTCTCATAAATAATCACATTTCAAAATGAAACACACAGGTCAAAAAAGAGAAGGAGAGAGCAAAAGTAATGTTTCGTTTTGTCAGAAGAGGAAAAAAGTGTCAGTAAGTAAACATAGAATGAGGCAACTTCCAAGTGAAAACATTCATTAAAAATCTCTTTGCATCAGAAACAAAGATAATCTTACAACTGTATCCCCCTGAAACTCGTATGAATCTTGTCTTGATACTCTCTGACTGGCAAGAACAGCAGACAGCTTGCAGCAACGAGTATAAATTCACATAATCTGAGTTAAAAGGAGAAACTTTCGCACTTTTTCTTGGACATGCTCAAAGTCACTACATTCTTGTATCTAAAGAACTATAGTAGATCAAAGTTCTTTGAACCTTTGTTATTAAAACTCAGATTGATAGACAAATTTGATCAGAGGAACAAAAAAAGCAATATTTGGGCTCACAATCCATCTCTTTTATTTACAGCATAGATTCCTTCTTTGTTTTCCTCTTCATACACACAAAATCCATAACAAGAAGAGAAGAATCAAGATGCTAATAGTTCCAGCCAAATCCTCCAAAAAACGAATACTAATCACCTAAAACCTTTCCTCTCTACATAAGTCTCCTTGTTAACGTGTAGTTATCAAAATGAATAAAACCATTCCCTCCTGACTCTAAACTTCGATTAACAAAAAGCCTTACCTTTATTCCTCTTCACACCCCTCCCCAGTTCAAGAACTTCTTCACCTCATCATACAAAACCAAGATCGCAGCCGAACCAGTGCTCCTAAACATATTCGAAAGCGCTCCACGGTAAAAAGAAGCAAACCCTTCACTCCTATAAATCTTCCTCCAACAATCCACCGTGCTCCGGTACATCGGATGCTCCATCCCTGACTGCATCATGATCCGCCTCCTCACCGTATCCAACGGGTAAGAAGCCAAACCAGCAGAAGTAGTCACAGCCTGAGCCAAACCCCATCTCTTCCACAAGGCCAATTCAGGCTTCGTATCCTCCGAGAAAACCTCCTTCACCGTATCGAAACCACCGAAATACAACCCACGGTGAATGATCACGCCGTGCAGAGACGCAGGCAAGCCTCTGTAGATCCCTCTGACCCCATCTTTCCTGTGAATCGTCGACAGGAAATGGTGGATTCCTCTGAACTGCCGAGCCTCTCGCTTCCCGATATCGGCAGCTAGACGCGTGTGAGCTATATCAAGCGGGTAAACGACGATCAAAGCCGTGCATCCAGCTGCAGAGCCGGCGATGAAATTGGCTAACGCGCCGGAGAAGATGTGATTCTCCTGAGAGCTGCTGTTTCGGAGAATGCTTCTGTAGAGATCCTTGAGAGAGAAATTGAGAGCGACGGAAGGGTAATAGCGAAGCACGCTGCTTCCGTTGCCTCTCCACAGGGATAAGACGCCTTCTTCTCTGACCGTGCGGAAGATGAAATCGAGCATTCCTTTGAACCTTCTCTTCCCCGCGTGCCCTTCGTCTCCGACGATCGCGATGTTGCTCTCCTGGGTTTGCAGTAGAAGCTTCGCTCTCTCGATTGGAGCTACGATCGTGTGAACGACGCCTCCCATCACCGCGCCGGCGAGTAAATCTCTGTGGAAATGTTTCAGAGTCTGCGGAAGCGATAATGGCGATTGATTCCTGCGGTTTCTCGGTGGACCACCGGGATCTTCGTCGCCGCCGCCGTCTTCTCTACTCGAAATGCACATCTCGGGAAATGCAATCAAACGACAGAGAGAGATGACACAAGCTCCTCGAAAACACCGAAATTCTGATGAAATTCGGATTCGATTTTCTTCAATCTGGCATTATATCAGGAACCAAACGAATACCGATGAACAACAAGTCGGAGATTTTAAATAAAACAGGGGAGAGGGGGAATCAAGAAAAACCCTAGATATTCAGAAAATTTTCAGAGCGACGGTTTAAATCACAGAGATATCTTGTAGATTGATTTGGTCCCAAGCGTGGATTTGATCAAAGAACTCAGGCCACAACGAGATAAAGGGAGACGAAACAGTGAAAAGTTGAAAAAGATAGAAGGAGAAACAGAGTACTGAGACAGGATAATTGCCCGTACATAAATTATGGGCTTAAGCTCATCTAACGGCCCAAACGAGACAAACGTGTATACGATAATGGCGTACATTTTTGGAAACTATTATGTCGTACATATGGTATGAGTTTTGCTGATGGCTGATGCAAATATTTGTTTAACCTTGTTCTTAAAATGGATTAAAGGGCTATCTATATTTATGCAAAATTTATTTATTCAATATTGATGATATTGAATTTGATAGGAAAAAGAAACATGCACATTGTAATGTTATCTATGTAGATAGATGTTGAAAAAAGAGTAGCCAACACTTCTTTTTCCAAATTTCTTTTGATCTTTATGGAAGAAACATGTAAGAGCAATAACCTAAAAGTTTTTCCAACACATCTAACTTTCGGACCAAATGCTTATGTATAGGTTTTCTACAATTTTTTTAAACATTCCAACAGAAGCCGACATGACTTTGAAGCCCTATGCAAAGAAGCCAACTTCTTGAGTTTCCGAGGTCCCTCGTAAGAACCCAACCCCCACGCAAAGATCTTCGCTCTCTTCAACCGTTTTGCGTTTCTTAGGATGTAAGCCAGCATTCTCTTCTCTTCCCTTCTTCCATTGTAATAATTCCATTCAAAAGTATTGAGCTGGAGCGAGAAGCATTCAGGAACAGAACTCGGTTGTCCCCAACGACCATGAATGGGCTCTACCCCATAAAATCTATGTTCTTTACACTAACATGATAAAAAATGATAAGTCTATTATAGATCATAAAAAAGCCGGAAACCGAATCCATAAGGTTATATTAAAGTTACCTTGTAGAGCTTGAGAACTTGTAGTTTAGGAGAACTTTCAAGTATCCAAGTAAGTAGATCCCACCACTTATTCACATATGGGCACAGCTCCAGATGAACAAGCTGGTGAAACTCAATACAAGGTTGAACCTGCACAGAGGGAAACACATAACATAATCACATGAATACAAGACTTTGGATCACAATAGTTTTTTTTTTTTTTTTGCTTGCTTACCACGGAAGCGGATAAACATAAAGAGAGACGTTTGACTGATGCAAGAGATCTTAATAGCTTCTCAGTACTTTTGTAAACAACATTAACATTTGCCTCAACTATCTCTGGCATATCCTCGGTCAAGCAAGAGAGACCAATGGCAAAGTTATCTACAATGTTCAAGTACTTCAAATACGGAGCATTTAAAACAACTTTTACGTTGGTATCGTCGTGTCCATCATACGTACCACCAATAAAAGAGAATCTCTGCAAAGAAGGCACCACGACATACAAACATGGCGGAGAGATGTTTTCACAATGGTCCAACACTAACTCCTCAAGAACAGGACAGCTAGACAAAAGCCTACGATGAGATTCTTCGTCTTTGTACTCTACACACAGCAAGTGTAAAGATTTCAAAGACGGAAGACAAACAGTGGTGGGAACATCAAGAACAATCCAGCCGTAAAGTTTCAAGACCACGAGCTTCTCAAAAGTGTAAAGACACTGCGGCAAGTTGAATTCTCCGTAATCATAAGCATCAAGAGAACGTATGATTTCAAGTTCACGCACACGGCGAGCGATTCCGATTCTGATCCATGTTGTCAAATCGTCAGTGGTGGAATACGAACAACCAAGGCTGAATTTTAGGGTTTCAAGAACCGGAGACTTGTTCGATACCAAGAACATGTCAACATACTGTTGAAACATCCTGTAAGGAACACAATCATCACCGAAGTATTCCTTAAACCTATCATCAAAATGAAGTTTTGGAACTAATGTCCAAAGAAACTTCCACCGCTTCGACAAAAGCATCGTTGCGACCACATCTTTCGAAGTAAGTGATGACAAAATCTTCAGGAGCAAATCATCGGACAGGTTACTGATTCTGTCCATATGGAAACACTAAATGATCCCCTTTTCAACTCGAAGACATCGACGATTTGATTACCCCCAAAACGACGACAAGAACACCAGAACGTTTGCGGGATTTAAAGTGTTCAGCTAAAGCTCAAATGTCACCGTCAAAAACGAGTAGAAGAGAAGAAAGGGAGAAAACCAAAAACCTAAACGATGAAGCATTACGTTTCGAAGAGCGAGACAAAAAGGGCTTAACGAGCGTTTTTGGCCCAAATATTAATAATTCCCGGCCCAAAACCAAAAATACCGAGAGTAGTAATTTTCCAAAACAGTATTAATGTTCTAAAACTTTTGGATGAAAACAGAGTGATTGTTAAAACATAAGTTAATTATGTTTTGTAATTAGTGTACATTCTTAGACTTAATTTTCATGGTTGATTATGAAGACACGTAACTTCTTTGCCCATAACTCTTCTTGATCACTCAACCGTCGAGTATGGGGCTGGCAAAACGTTTGCAGAGATAAGAACGGTCTTTCTTTAAAAACTGAAACACTTAAGTACTTAACTGTTTATTTAAAAAAAAATATTCCAAACTATTTAAATTTATTTATATTTGCATACATTTTTGGGGTGTGTAATCTATATGATCTCGATTCTCGATTGCATTATTTGGCACCTGACTTTCTTGAATTTCCCTTAGTCCCTTACATACAAGGGAAAGAAACAGAATTGCTTTTTATAGTTTGGAGACTTTAAATTTGGATGTTTCTCACAATTTCAAAGCGTTCATTATTTTGATTGTTTCAGACGATATTTGGATTTATCTGATCAATTCTGGCTTGCCGCCAGGAAAGCGAACATTCTGTGCACTCACGAAGTCAACATGACGTCAATTGTTTGAAACTTCAAATAACACTACTTTTAATCTAGGAAATTCTAAGCTTTTTGTTCATTATTTTCAGTAACAAGATTGACCGTTGATGACTAAGTCTCAAAAAGTAATTCCGTAAGACTTAAAGTTTCTAATATTCACTCTGATTATATAGTTAAATAGAGTCACCGGCAAACCGGTTGAACAAATGACATCCTGTTACTTTTATTTTTGGGTTGCAATTGAAATGTCGGCAATGTTTTCTTGCTGGTATCATGCAAAATCCACGGGAGATCTTCATCTTTTTAATCCTTAATACACAAAAAGTTGAGAACATAATCGTAAGATGCAAGCTAGGTTATTGTTTCTTACCGACAAGAAAATCCTGGGTTTGGCCTACAATTAAGAAATCTAAATAGTAATATGATATAAGAATTTAAAAGTATTTGGATAAATAATTTTTCTGGTTCGGGTTTGCAAAGTTAGCACTTTTGGTTTTTTCATATAAACTGTGGTATTTCGTGAAATAAACTTTAAACAAGATGTGTCGAAAAAAATAGATACTAGCTATATATAGATTCAAATAAGAATGTACGAAATAGACAAGGGAAAAAAACTTTGTAATAACTAATTACACTCACAGTTTAAGTGATTAAGAACAAGAAACCCCCTATTGTCTAATTTCTGTATGCTCAATAAGTGAGTGATTTGGTATAGACATATGAGTTTTTGGTCCTAGCTGGCGTCATGTAACTTTAATGTAAAGTATAAAAAAAGAGTTTATGTTTATTAAAAGACTGTAAGACAGTTTTTGTTTAGCAATATCTTAGGGGACTTCTTAATCAGGATTAAAAAAAAAGGAAAGGATCAAAGAACTAGTGGGTGTGGAAAATGGAATGATCTATAGCAACTTTCTATCTACGAATAGGAGAACTTCTGTTTCTTTTGTAACCTAAACAATTTAGAAAATTTGCTATTAGCTGGAAAGAAAAAAATAAAAGCAAAAAAACTCAAGACTATTTAAACCTAGAAAGAAAATAAGAAAATTCAAGCCTACACCTGGACGAGATAAAAAGGGATCCAAGAAACAAACTAGTGGGTGTTGAATTATCTCTCTCTTTTTTTTGTTAAAGAGTTTGAATTATCTCTCTTGTTAAGCAACTTTCTACAACTTATTACCCACACACACACATGTATGGTTTGTTGCATTCACACACGTTTACTTCTTCTTTTTGGTAAACAATACGAACTTTTTGGTGTTAAACGCACATTCTTGGATTTCAAACGAGTAAATTAACTTTTAAACAATACCACGAACTACAGTAATCTCATAACTTCAGCTTCACTCGTTCGAAGCATTCAATCATTTTAACTCAGAAGCTCAACATGATTTGGTATAACATATTTAGGGCCTTGTTTGGCGCACCTTCGTTAAACAGTCTTTACTAAGAAAATTTCTTGAGCTTTTTTGGTAATATATTCTGTTCTGGGAGAAACTCAAACTGTATGCGGATGTGATAGATCTTTTAAAAATGTTTTGTTTGTATATTACCACTATTTACATAACAATTTTTTTGGGGAAAAAAGTACCTGTTTAACGTGTAAAAGTATGGGTGAATTAGCTGAATATAGTAGTAAATTAAAAATATAGCCATAAGGAAGTTAATATAAAGAAAGTAACAATCTAACAATATTTTTGGACGAAACTACCCTTAGAATATGTTTTATACCATACGACGATGAAGAACAGAACACCATATTAAAAAAAATCCATTTCACTTTTCTCTGATTTATCTAGAACCAGAAATGCACAATTTTCGTTCTTGCTTGTTTAGAGAATAAACAAACGCGAAGAAATTAAAAGCATAGTAGGAGAAAACCTCTCGAAACATATTTAACTGTTGACTTAAATTTGAAGAGAAACCCCAAATCATTATTGGGGAAATCAAACCAAAATCTGAGCTACTTTTCCGACTAAAATGTCAAAATCTGGCCGTTCATTACTTTTATCTGAGAGAAATCAGGGAAATAAATGATTGAGAGAAACCAGGGAGAAAGATTATGATATGTCCTCAAAATATATTAAAAAAGGGTTGGAAACACAGGAGAAATGAGTTTATCGGAGAAATATAAATGACTAAAAGTAATCGAAAGAGATGATTGAAGTAAGGGTGGTGAATCATATATGAAACCAATATATGTGAAATTAAAATTTAAGAGGAAGATCTGAACACAGAAGGAAGAAGATGAGTTCGATGAAGAGAAGAGATGAAACAAAATTGGTTCATCTTTCTCTCTCATCCATCAGGGGTAATTTGGCAATATTACATATTATTCACACTGTATTCTAGCCTAAAGTTTGATATGGTTATTTTGTTAATTATGAGTTTTTTATTCTTATTGACTACAATTTCCCTAAAAGTATCACGATATATAAGTTACTGGATCATCATTTTTGTTTGTATAGAGAGCGGAAGCAAGAATGGTTGAAAGAAATTTATATATAAAATAAATAAGCAGAGATAAGTAAGACAAAAATTAAGACGACTAAAATTTAGAATAGTTAACATTTCTTCTTAGCTATATGATTGGATTATGAATTTCTTGTAACTATACGATATCATAAGAAAAGGTTAAAAGATTATTTGTTTAACATAAAATTTCTGATTTTTTTAGAGATACCTTTTCATAATCTATATATTAATGTATTAAGAAATATAAAGGGTAAATGTGCGTGATGATATCTGAAGGAAAAAAATATGTAGGTAGCCTTTTTAGTGGAACATTAATCTTGTGCGTTTGTATATTTTAAAAGATATAAGTGTATATAATAGTAATGTTAGGTAAGATGTCTATGGGATTTCATATAACTATGGTATTAGTTTATGGTTATTAATTCACATCAAATTTATCCACTAACCCCTTGTTCACTTCTACAGGTAATTTCTATTTTTGTTTCTTTTTTTTGTTAAAATATATATTTTTGTTTCCTTTTTAGATACATGTAAATGACAATGAAAATGTATTCTCTTTATATAACAGTACAAATCTATACACGAAAAATAAGGTTTTGTAGATATGAGCGAAAAAAAAAAAAAAAAAAAACTACACCTGGAGAAATGAACTGGGAAAGCCTAATGCATAAAGAAAATCTATAATAATGGATTGGAGTTTATTATTTGTTTCAGGTAAAACAAGTCAATTGACAGCTCTACTCGTGAGTAATGAGCACATACGTTTTGTAGAAATTAACCTATAAAATGTTGACACACTTTGTGAAATAATGCACTAACATATGACTTAAATAAATTAAGAATGTTTATGAAACTATGCACTAACATAGTATTCGATTAACATTGAACGTGAAAAACGACAGCACAAAATTATGCACTAACTTTGTGAAATTATGCACTTAACATAGTATTCGATTAATATTTAAATGTGAACAACGCCAAAATTGAAAGAAATGTGAACACAAATTTTTATCGATAACCAAAAAATGAAAGAGAAATAAGGAAGAATTGGGAAAAGCAGCAAAGGCGCACGCTTAGACAAAGAGAAAGCGATCGAGATAAAATGTGTTCTTTTAAAATAACAAATCAGCAAAAGAACAAGAACAAAAAAGAGAATTGTGGACTGAATATGCGCTTCATAAATGCGCACTATTAAACAAAACAAAACAAAGAATTGGTAGAGTATTACACCAACGGTTCATGGTTTAATTTGGATTTGTTTTTTTGTTTTCACTGGTTCAATGTTGATGTTACTAAAAGTCTGTTTAATTTATTTTTCAAATATCGATTTTCGATTAAATTAAATGCTAAGTTGAGCCTATCGGAATTTTTCGGTTTAACGCTATCGGAATAGAGTATAAACCAGAGATAAACTGTATTCAAACCGAACCAGAATAAACCAGACCGGAGTGGATTTATCTTTGTTTTCGGCTTTTTTCCTGACTTCGTCTGTTTTGATTTGTCAGTGGAAAAAGAGAAAGAGAGGTGGGACCCATTTCCGCCATAGCCAAAGACCTCTTTCTCTCCCACCTCATAGCTCTTTACCCATCATTGCCACGAAGAATCTCTCTCTCCCTTCTCTCTCTAAAAGAAGAAACTTTTCTTAAGTGTGTGTCTCTCTCTCTCTTTCATCATCTCTTTACCTTTTGATTCTTCGAAAAAGAGAAACAAATGAGAAATTCTAAGAACAGAAATTGAGAGCTATGTTTTTCTTTACGGGCATGAATTTGTAACTTACAATAGATAGTAAAGTTGGGATTTTTTTTTTCATTTCTCAATAAATATAGTAATCTGTTTTTTTTTTTTTTTAAATTTGTGTGTGAGTGTGTGTTGTTTGGGAATAATGGGTAACTGTTGGTGTAGATTTGAGCCCTTAAACCACAGAGTTTCTGCAAACGCTAAATCAGGTATCGTTTTGTTTTTTTTATCTCTTCTTCTTCTTAATTTGGTGTTATTTCTTCTGAAAATTATGTGTTACTGTTATGGCAAATTTTCGCCTGAAATTAAGAGATATACTTATGGGTTTAATCCCAAAAATCCTGCACAAACTGTTAAATATCTGTCAGTTAATTCCAAAATGTTCAACAGACTGTTCTTTTACTTTCTTGGTTTGTTCTGATTATGCTCTGTTCTGTGTGTATTCTCTTTTGTTAGGTAAGATTTGTATTCGAATAAGCTAATTAAATTCGTTTATCTACACTCATTTGTTTAGAATTTTGACTAAGCGATTATAATCTCTCGATTTTCTTTTTTCTTCTATTTCATTTCTCTATTTTCTTTTCCTTTTCTGTTTGGTATCTACTTTTGTTTTCTTCTAGATTGGTCCATTCAAAAGTCAATTTTTAATAATATATTCCACCTTCTTGTTTTAAGACCCCTAGAAGAATATTTTCTAAATTAAATCAGTTCCACAATATTCAAGTAGAATATTCAATTCTGTTCACAGAATCAAATCCAATCAAAACACTGGTTTCTTTGTCTGAAACTTTGCAGAATCACCTAAAGAACAGAGTCCAAGAGAGGAAGACACGTATATCAAAGAGGTTCAGAAGCTGCCATCAAACCCAAAAGAAGTAGAAGATCTAAGACGTGATGCAGCGAATCCTCTGACAGCTTTCACATTCGATGAGCTTAAGCACATTACAGGGAATTTCAGACCAGACAGAGTTCTTGGTGGTGGTGGTTTTGGAAGTGTCTACAAAGGTTTTATAAAAGAGGACTGTTCCGGTGATCAACAAGTTCCTCAACCACTCCCTGTAGCCGTTAAAGTTCACGACGGCGATAACAGCTATCAAGGTCACAGAGAATGGCTGGTTAGTTAGCCTCTCTGCCTTTTGCTTGCCTTACAAGTTTCACCATCAAACCATAAAGTCTATGCAAAATGGCATATATAAGCAGATTTGGATACCTCTGTTCATGTGGACTAAAGTACTTGACTTGAATAAGCTTATTGAGATCAGACTAAGTCCTTAGTTTGCAGCAGAGCTTACTGAGACTCAGATTTAGGAGAGAATGAACTGAGATTCTTATCTATTTGTGTCGATGTTTTGTAGGCAGAGGTGATATTCTTAGGGCAGCTTTCGCATCCGAACTTAGTGAAACTGATTGGTTATTGCTGCGAGGACAATCACAGGGTGCTAATATACGAGTACATGGCTCGTGGTAGCGTGGAGAAGAATCTTTTCTCAAGTGAGTCTTAATGTTCTTGCACTCATTTCTCTTCTTGCTGGAAACCACTCTTGATTCTTGAATGGATAAGTAATTCTGATTTATGTGTATTCTTTTTGGTAGGAGTGTTGCTTCCTCTTTCATGGGCAATTAGGATGAAGATTGCTTTTGGAGCAGCCAAAGGACTCGCCTTTCTTCACGAAGCAAAGAAGCCAGTCATTTATCGTGATTTCAAAACCTCGAACATTCTTCTTGATATGGTTAGTATTAGTAGTATTAGTGCAACAAGCTCTGCTCTTGTCCATTGACTTAATTGTGAAGGTTTCATTTTTGGTATTGTGACAGGAATATAATGCCAAATTATCTGACTTTGGACTTGCTAAAGACGGTCCTGTAGGAGACAAATCCCATGTTTCCACTCGCATAATGGGAACTTACGGTTATGCAGCTCCTGAATACATCATGACAGGTAAGTTTCTACAATGTGTTACCATTACTTTTATGACATGTAATCAATCTTTTCAAAGTTTGAAACTTTTAGCCATAAAAGCTTAAAGGACAAGACTTTGTTTAACTTCCCTTTGGTGTGTCTGTCCCAAGTCCCAAAGCTTAATGTACATATGCTGGCAATTTTCTTGGTGACAGGTCATTTGACGCCGGGGAGTGATGTGTATAGCTTTGGTGTAGTTCTGTTAGAGCTTCTCACAGGGAGGAAGTCGTTAGACAAGTCACGGCCAACGCGTGAGCAAAACCTCATAGATTGGGCTCTGCCACTGTTGAAGGAGAAGAAGAAAGTCTTGAACATTGTAGACCCGAGAATGAACTGTGAATACCCGGTTAAAGCGGTTCAAAAGGCTGCAATGCTAGCTTACCATTGCCTTAACCGGAACCCAAAGGCTCGGCCTTTGATGAGGGACATTGTTGATTCTTTGGAGCCTCTTCAGGCCACTGAAGAGGAGGCTTTACTCGTCCCCACTGTTCAGAAAGCAGTGATTACAATTATCGATGAAATGCCTAAGAATGGGTTGAAGAAAGTTGAAGAACTGAAGAAGGTTGGAGAGTTAAAAGAGGTTGAAGACTTAAAGAAGGTTGAAGAGGTGAAAAAGGATGAAGATAATTGACATTGTAATTGACAACTTGGTTTCTTTAAATTTCTTACTTAATATACAATTTGAAAAATGAAAACAAGATTGTGTTGTTGTGTGTATTTTGACAAACAAAACAGATTAAGAGAGAGATGCAAAAGATTGTGAATTTTTCTTTTACTGAAATACAAAACTTTAACCTTTGTGTGTTCTCTCACTTCTCAGTCACGGATTTCTACTGTTGGGTAAAAAAGGGGTTTACCACATGCTGCATTTGCATGTTGACATCAGCAGGTTCCAAGATCAGTCTGTAAATCTGTGAGGCCCAACAGATGATGGACCGAAAATTTGTCGACCCAAAATCGGTTCTTCGTAGGAGAGTTCGTCATTGCAAGTAAAATTTGAATTTTTTTTTATCAAGTGCCTCAAGACCGAGCTCAACCTCATCAAGCATTCAAAGATTAGTCTTGTTAGAATTTGGTGATTTTGTTAAGAATTGCGAGTTGCTAAAGATTGTACGCTATATAGTTTTGAAGGCGAAGAACAAAATATCTCAAGAAGTTTCTTTGTTTAGGTACAACGGTTTATATACATTTTGTTGTATGCATCTAAAATTTCAAAACTTGTAATAAAAGGGGGGATTATCATTTCCCCCATTTGGTGTGTGACAACGATTTGGGCCGTGGAGTGTGTGACAACGATTCAGGGCCTGAAAACGTTTAGGAAACAAAAGATGCATGATTTGTCTTTTTATGAATTGTTTAAGCATCTAAAGTAAAGACATCGCATGTGCTGCAAAGTGAACTTAGTCCACAACTCCGAGTCTAGACAGGTATAAATTGGGTAATATTTTGTATTTTGTGATCTTTCCAAATGTCACCATCTCTATTGGTCAATGACTTGATAACTTGTAGTGAAAGCAAACCGGCTCCTGCAAAAATTTATTGATTCGGATCATTGTATAAATTACCACCAGTTTGTTGTCATCGACTCAACTGTATATAACAATTAGCCTTTGAATCCCCGGCTTTGTAACCTTGTACTTGTATGGATGATGGTCGCTAATCATAAAATTTGTTTTGATATAATATAAGGATAATACTCTTCAAAAAACCATGTTTAATATGGTTGTAAAGGAATCATTGTAATTTGTACAATACTACAATGTGAATGGGTTTATTAGCTGAGATGTTTATGGTAAGTTTCATTTCAGAGTACTATAGCAAAACTGGAAACCATGTGTCATCATTTACTTCATCCATAAAACCCCGAGCAATAGAGGTCTACAAAAGTCTCCTATATTTCAACGATTTGTCGTATTTTATTTAAAGGTTTAGATGAGATGTTATTTATGGTCAAATCTCATCATATCATCTTTCAGAAGACTAACACTATATGTGATGTAATTACCCCCAAAAAGCCTCAATGCTGTATAGCTAGGTCCAGCTTCTACGTAATATCTCTGAATTTCATTAAATGATTTGATTCTCTTTTTTGTTTCTTTGTAAAATCATATTGACATCATGTGACGTCATATAAATAAGCATGCCAATTAATAAATATATTACCACAAAAGCTCGAATTACAGGTAGCTCTTAATATACCATGTGATGAAATATGGAACTATGTCTATAAGTAATACATCAATGAAACGATGCCCAAACATTTCCCTTGCAATATTTTCAAAAAAAAAGTCTCTCACAAAATGGCATTTTGGCTAACTCTGATCCTCTGTTTGTTCACATTCGTTTCCTCAACTCCACCGGATGATCCGGTCAAATGTGAGTCCGGAAACACAACATGCACCGTTACTAACTCGTACGGATCCTTTCCCGACCGCTCTATATGCGAAGCTGCAAAAGTGGAGTACCCACAATCGGAGGCTGAGCTCGTCTCGGTGGTCGCTGAGGCCACTAGAGCCAGCAAAAAAATGCGGGTCTTGACTCGGTACTCTCACAGCATCCCCAAGCTGGTTTGCACGGACGGCAAGGACGGGATACTCATAAGCACCAAGTTCTTAAACCACGTGGTTCGAGCGGATCCAACGGCTGAGACTTTAACCGTCGAGAGTGGCGTGACGCTAAGGGATCTGATAGGAGAAGCGGCTAAGTTGGAGCTGGCTCTGCCATACGCTCCCTACTGGTGGGGCCTCACGATCGGAGGAATGATGGGGACAGGGGCCCATGGAAGCTCTCTCTGGGGCAAAGGCAGTGCCGTACACGACTACGTGACGGAGATACGAATCGTGAGTCCTGGTTCGGCTTCTGATGGCTATGTGAAGGTTCGGGTTCTTAATGAGACTATGAATCTTGAAGAATTTAACGCAGCCAAAGTTTCTTTAGGCGTTCTTGGTGTGATCTCTCAGGTATTTATTATTATTATTTTTTTTAATTTATTCTGAATATTGATCGATTATAAATAATGTTTCTTGTTCGTCTTACCAAAATTAATACATTTTATTTTATTGTTGTATATTTTGGAAAAGGTAACATTCAAGCTGCAGCCAATGTTCAAGCGGTCTCTAAGGTTCGTCATGAGGAACGATACGGATCTCGGAGATGAAGCCGTGGTTTTTGGGGAAAGTCATGAGTTCGCCGACTTTCTCTGGTTGCCGAGCCAGGGAAAAGTCGTGTTCCGAATTGATGATAGAGCTCCTGCCAACCTTACAGGCAATGGCGTGTTCAGTTACTTCCCATTCCGTTCACAAGTCTCTGCGCTCTTAGCCATCGCCAGATCCTTAGGTTCATTCTTAATTTCTAAGATATTCATATCATATGTATAGTTTGCATAGTTGTAAAATTTCTTATATATGGTGCATGATTATGAAGAGGAGCGTGACGAGTCGTCGGGTAATGGAAACAACAAGTGTCTGAGAGCAAAGGGTGTAACATCTTTTTTGTTTGGAATCTCCTACGGTGTGACCAATAACGGTAAATACGTTCTCTTTAATTGGTTGTTTTATATAAGTTTTTTTTAATGTTTCATTAACCGTAATTTCGACCGCAGACTTTATATTTACAGGCTATCCAGTTATTGGAAGCCAAGGCCGTATGATGTCCTCCGGTGGATGTCTAGACAGCCATCAAAATGGGCTTTTCACGGCTTGTCCGTGGGATCCACGCATAAAGAGCCAATTCTTTCATCAGACGACATTTAGTGTTCCTCTGACTCATGTCAAAGACTTCATCAACGACGTCAAAGAACTTGTGAAGATCGAACCCACATCACTCTGCGTCCTTGAGCTCAACAACGGTATTCTGATGCGCTATGTCACATCGTCTCCTGCTTTTCTTGGGAAAGAAGAGAAAGCTCTAGACTTCGACCTAACTTACTACCGAAGCAAAGATGATCCTTTGGCACCGCGTCTCTACGAGGATTACGTCGAAGAGATCGAGCAAATGGCCGTCTTGAAATACAATGCTTTGCCACACTGGGGGAAAAATAGGAACCTTGCGTTTGATGGTGCCATTAGAAAGTATAAGAACGCTAAAGCGTTTTTGAAAGTAAAGGAGAGATTTGATCCGTCAGGGTTGTTTTCTACAGAATGGACAGATCAGGTTCTAGGGCTAAAAGGAAACGTAACAATTGTGAAACCAGGATGCGCTTTAGAAGGGCTCTGTATTTGCTCGGAGGACTCACATTGTGCTCCGAACAAAGGCTATCTGTGTCGTCCTGGTAAAGTCTATAGAGAAGCTAGGGTTTGTACTCGAGTAAGCTCTTGAGAGTTGAGAGTGATATTATTTCCTAACTACTAAAAAAAAAGGATGAGTAATGAAAAATCATATAAAGTCTATTTATTCAAACTGTGTCCACTTTTAATCGCTTTTGATTATTCTTCTTATTCTCCGTATGACTGGATATTTACCCACCTCAAATTTACTCGCACGATGCACGAGGGTCAATACTATATTGACTCAATAGTACGTTTGGTTTTCTATGAAAAGGCCCCATTGACCATTGTAAGAGAGTAAAATTGGTTTTGGAAAGCATACTTGAGCATATTTTCGGTTATCGACTAATGACTTAGTCATAGCTTTAAAATAGATGACGGTCTTAATTTTTTATTTTATGTTTTATCACCCTTACAAATAGACAAAGAAATTGACACTAATTTATCATAGTGCCACCGGGGGAACTAGGTAACCTGCAAACAGAAATAAAAAACAAAAAAATCAAAGGTATATCCGTATATTATTAAGAGAAAATCTATAAGATTTCATAAAACATATATCTAGTATAGTTTGAAGAACGTTTATTTTAAAAGGTCAACATAATTTGATCATTTACCAAATGATAATATATATGAACACCAAAAGTAAGACAAAACCTCTCTACGGATATTATTAACAATAGTTTTTATGATATTTACGTTTAAAAAAAAAAAAAATCCAATTATTTTACCACAGAATATTAGGCTATCAGCTGACATTTGGGACAACTAGCATCGATGATATATCCAATTTGCGCAGATTATAACAATAAACTTATCAAAACTTTATGAAACCGCATTAGATTGTTGTTCGTGTCCAACGGTATGGCCGGTTAATAAAAAAGGGGTTACGTTGGGACTTACTTCCGCATTGCGTATGAGGAGCAAGAGGACGTCCACAATAAGTGGCCAGCTTGACGAGCTTTTGCATATCAACGGTGGCTTCGACTTCCTTAGTGATGACTTCGCAGACACATTTCATTCCAATGTATCGGAGACCAACGCAACAACCTTCGGCTGGTGTCGGAGGCGGTTTTATCTCCTTGTCAATAGATTCGATACAACCAATCAAAACTTCGATTCCTGAACTGTCACATGGCTTTCCCTCAATTTGAGATGACCACAACAACATCGTTACGACTAGAAACTGAAAGAAGATTTGGTCTTTCATTTTTTTCAGTTTTTGTTTGTTTTTTTTTTCTTTTACGCATCTGCATATAAATATATAGACAGTATGTTAAATACAGAAATGAGATCACTCACAATTTGCTTATTTTGGCAAGAGATCAGTATACATAAAGACTAAAATCATATTTATAGATATATATCAATTAGAAATCAATTTATAGAGATTTTCACAATTTGAAATTTTGCATTATGTCTGTAAATATATGGTATGTTAAGTATAATTAAAAATCAGATCACTAAACAATTTGCTTATTTTGGCAAGAGATCAGTATACATATAGACTAAAATCTTATTTATAGGATATATGCCAACTAGAAATCCCTTTATATAAAGAATTTAGTAATGTATTAGTATAGACATATATGTGTATCTGAATACATAGATTATATGAAAATTAGCTCGGTTATTCAATGTAAAAAGTTTGTTAAGAATAAAATTACAGTAGATATGTATCATGTTGACATTTAAACGTTTTACGACCGTTAAAGTAATTACCATTCATTTCTTCATTTCATTACCTAAACATTATACAGTTTTGATAATTGATGTGTTGCAGAGAGTGGAATCATGGCTTCAAGCCTTCAACCTTTAGCGCAACATCATCACTGGCTCCTCCTTCGAACCGATTGTCATATGTTGTTTCGGCTAAGCAATTGCATTTCAACAAAGACGGGACCACGATTAAGAAGCTTCAAGTGAGTAAAATGATATGTTATTTGTGCCATACCAATTGAGTAAAGTGAAGCTTCAAGTGAGTAAAATGATATGTTTTCGATTTCACCACCCTTTATATTGCTTTCTATTCATAAAATTATTTGTGCCATACCAAGTGCCAACAATAAGATATAGGATGGGTTTTTATTTTTATTTTTCAAATCACCCTTACAAACGTACTTAGAAGTTAGAAGTAAGAACCATAAAATTCCAAGTAGACGAAGAAACTGACACTAACTTATCCATGATGTGTCATAGTGCCACCGGGAACTAGGTAACCTGTAAAAAAATAAAAAATCACAAGCAAATATTTACTTGATAGATCATTAAGCATATGGAGTAATGAATTGAAGAACGTTTATGTTTACATGACAATATAATTTGATCATTTACCAAATGATAATATATATGTATACCAAAAGTACTACAAAACGTCTCTAAAGATATCATTAACAATAAAACCAAAAAAAAAAACATATCATTAACAAGTTTTTCGCAGTTATATTCAGTACGTATTCTTACCACCAAAATATCATGCTACTTATATTTTATGTTCGAACTTTAACTATGAAACACTAGATAATTACTACAGAAAACTAGATACAATTTGTCTACGATAGTAATATCTACAAAACCGCATTAGATTGTTGTTGGTGCTGTCTAACGTATGGGTGGAAACCAAAAAAAACAAGTGGATTATGTTGGGACTTACTTCCGCAATGTGAACGAGGAGCAAGAGGACGGCCACAAGTAGCTGCGAGATTGACGAGCTTTTGCATATCAAGCATGGCTTCGATTTCCTTAGTCATGACTTCGCAGACACAATTCATCCCAATGGTTTGGAGGACAAGGCAACAACCTTTGACTGGTGTCGGAGGATGTCGCATCTCCTTGCTAATAGAATCTAGACAACTCATCAAAACTACGATCCCTTCACCGTCACATCTCTTTCCCTGAACTTGAGACGACCACAACAACATCGTTACGACTAGAAACTGACAGAAGATTTGGTCTTTCATTATTTTTCAATTTATGCTTTTCTCTTTAACGCATCTCTCTTGAAAAATATATACAGATTTAAAATACAGAAAAGGAGATTATGATCAATCACAATTTGCTTATTTTGGCAAGAGATCAATATACATATAGACTAAAATCCATTTATAGATATATATCAATAAAAAATCTTTTAATATGAAGAATATATTAATACTATACTATATACATTTATGTGAATATAAATACAGAGATTGATGAAAACTAGATCAATTACTCAATGTAAAAATTTATTATTTACATTGAAGAAAGAGAGGGAAAGAAGGGAGAAGGTTGCATTGCTTCTTTAAACGATGCCGTATTGTTTGGAAGACGAAACGACAAGATTAGGTGTCGTATACGACTTAAGTGTTTACATCTTGTAGACTGTGTAGAGAGAGCCAATTCTTTCATCAAACGACATTTAGTGTTCCTCTGACACATGTCAAAGACTTCATCAACGACGTCAAAGAACTTGTGAAGACTGAAGATATTCGAACCCACATCTCTCTGCATCCTTGAGCTCAACAACGGTATACTGATGCGCTATGTGACATTGTCTCCTGCTTTTCTTGGGAAATAAGAGAAAGCTCTAGACTTCGACCTAACTTACTACCGAAGCAAAGATGATCCTTTGGCACCGCGTCTCTACGTGGATTACGTCGAAGAGATCGAGCAAATGGCCATATTAAAATACAGCGCTTTAATTTGCCACACTGGGGGAAAAATAGGAACCTAGCGTTTGATGGTGCCATTGGCAAGTACAAGAACGCAGATGCGTTTTTGAAAGTAAGAGATAGATTAGATCCCTCGGGGTTGTTTTCTACAGAATGGACCGATCAGATTCTAGGGCTAACGTAACGATTGTGAAACAAGGATGCGCTTTGGAAGGGCTCCGTATTTGCTTGGAGGACTCACATTGTGCTCCGAGCAAAGGTTATCTGTGTCGACCAGGTAAAGTCTATCAAGAAGCTAGGGTTTGTACTCGAGTAAGATCTTGAGATTTATGTAATATCCAAAATTCCAAACTACTAAAAACAAAAGAATGAGTAATACAAAGTCTGTTTATTCAAACTGTGTCCACTCTCCGTCACTGTTGATTATAGCCACCTCAGATTTACTCGCACGATGCACGAGGGTCAATAGTATGTTTGGCTTTCTATGATAAGGCCCCATTATAGACTTACGTGGTTTTGGAAAGCATATTTGATCAGCTTATATATACTAGTAGAGTACCCGCACGTTTGTGCGGTGTGACGTTGTTGTTTTGTGTAGAAAATTTAAACCCTAAATCCGAACCCGACAAAAAACCCTAATCAAAAAATTTAAAAACCCAAACTTTTTTAATAGGTCTAAACATGAAAATCCGAAATAAAAAAAATCCCGAAAACCCTGACTGAACAAAAAAAATCTGGAAACTTTTTCACCCGGAACCCGACCCCAATACCTAATCAAAATTTTAAAATACTCAATTTTTTTAATATATCTAAACCCGAAAACCAGAAATCTAAAAAATCCGGAAAACCCTAAACTGAAAAAAAAATTGAACCTAACCCGAACAGAAATTTTCAAAGAAACCCGAACAATTTCTATATCTCTATATATATCTCTATAAAATTATGTCTCAGATTTTCACCCAAACCCGAACTTGTCTATAAAAACCCGAAAATCCAAAAAGCATATTCTATTGATTTGGAATTATCGTTAGATTATGTTAAGTTTTTTTTTTGCAGATTTTTAAGAGATGGAAAACGGAAGTTTTCTAAACCATCGGTTTATTTTAAGTTATTATTCTTGTATCCAAACAATTTTTTCCATTTATTCTTCTATCCAAATAGATTTTTCTCTTATTCTTATATCCAAACAACTTTTGTTTCCATTTATTCTTCTATCCAAATAGATGTTTCTCTAATTCTTGTATCCAAACATTAGAATGTACTTCTCAATTAATAATATAAAGATAACTTGAATTATCGATTAATGACGCCTAGCTTTACAATAGATGATGAATTGATGATCTTAATTTTGATTTTATTTTTATTACCCTTACAATCCTATTTTGAACCATAAATTCAAATAGACAAATAAAATGACACTAATTTATCATAGTGCCACCGGGAACTAGGTAACCTGCAAACAGAAAGAAACAAAAAAAATCAAAGGTATATCCGTATATTAGAAATCTATAAGATGATAAAACATATTTTGATCATTTACCAACTGGTAATATATATATATATGAACACCAAAAGTGATACAAAACCTCTCTACGGATGTCATTAACAATATTTTTATGATATTTACGTTAGAAAAGAAAAACAATATTCCAAATTACGTATGTATTTTTTTTACCACAGAATATTAGGCTATCAGCTGACTTTTGGGACAACTAGCATCGGTGATATATCCAATTTGCGCAGATTATAACAATAAACTTATCAAAACTTAATGAACCCGCATAGGATTGTTGTTCGTGTCCAACGGTATGGCAAATTAAAAAAAAAGGGTTACATTGGGAGTTTGGGACTTACTTCCACATTGCGTATGAGGAGCAAGAGGGCGTCCACAATAAGCGGCCAGATTAACGAGCTTTTGCATATCAATGGTGGCTTCGGTTTCCTTTGTGATGACTTCGCAGACACATTTCATCCCAATGTATCGGAGACCAAAGCAACAACCTTCGGCTGGTGTCGGAGGAGGGGTGAACTCCTTGCCAATAGATTTTAGACAACCAATCAAAACTTCGATGCCTGAACTGTCACATGGCTTTCCCTCAATTTGAGATGACCACAACAACATCGTTACGACTAGAAACTGACAGAAGATTTGGTCTTTCATTGTATTTCAGTTTTTGTTTTTCTCTTAACGCAACACTCTAGAAAAATATATACAGATGTAAAATACAGAAAAGGAGATTATGGTCTATCACAATTTTGCCTGTTTTGGCAAGAGATCAATATGCATATAGACTAAAATCCATTTATAGTATCCACCAAAAAAAATCCATTTATGTATAGTAATACTATGTATTAATTATAAATCTTTTAATATGAAGAATATAGTAATACTATATACATTTATGTGAATATAAATACAGAGATTGATGAAAACTAGATCAGAGTTACTCAATGTAAAAATTTTGCTATATCTGGACCTAAATCCTAATTATGGGAATATGATGAGACCAAATGGCAAATGACATCCTCGAAAAATTAATGTTTACATTTTGATACAGAGAAACACTCATAAATTATAGCCTAATGGTAAACAAACCAGCCGGTTCATCATAAACCGGAACAAAACTGTTTTAAAGTTAACTTAGGACTTTCAATCAGAACAATCAGAAAGAGAGGGAAAGAAGGTTGCATTGCTTCTTCAAACGATGCCGTCTGGTATGCAAGACCAAAAGACAAGATTAGGTGTCGTATAAGATTTAAGTGTTTACAAGAAGAGTTGGTGGGTTTAGGGTTTAAAGACTTCCAAATTCAACGGCTCAGATTCAATTAGAAACCTTGAAGACGCGATCCTCGAACTACTACACTTTCACCGTTTGTACTATACACTCACTCGTATCGAATAATATAATGAAAAAAAACATAACTTTCTAGACGCATAAATCGATCGATTTCTCTACAAGAAAACCCCTCATTTGCTAAAACCCTGATCCATCTCCCATCCACTCTCTTGATCGCTTCTCAGTAAGAGTGTTAACTTTTAACCATCCTCTGTTTTTCGATATGTATTTGTTGGATTGTAGCCTTATGTGGGAAAGTTGTTAGCTTTCAAATACCCTTTTTAATTTGTTCTTCGATGATTACAAAGTTTTCTTAGATCTTCTGATTCTCTCTACTCGGGTTTTTAGATTTTCTTAGATCAATGAAACCAAAGTTTTGATTTTTATATGTTGTTTGCAGAGAGTGGAATCATGACTTCAACTTTCAGCGCAACGACTTCAATGGGCTCGTCATCACTGGCTCCTCCTTCGAACCGATTGTCGTCTCTTGTCTCGATCTCATCGAACTCTTTTGGAAAGAGTCAGAATTTTGCTCAGAGGAAAGCAAGATTCCCCAAAATCTACGCGGCTAAGCAATTGCATTTCAACAAGGACGGGTCTGCGATTAGGAAGCTTCAAGTGAGTCAAATGAATGATATGTTTTCCGATTTCATCACTCTTTTATTGCTTTCTGATTCCGTATTTGAATAAAACGTATCATTTCATTGTGTAGGCTGGTGTGAATAAACTTGCTGATCTAGTTGGAGTTACTTTAGGTCCTAAAGGTAGAAATGTTGTTCTTGAGAGCAAATACGGTTCCCCAAGAATCGTTAATGACGGTGTAACAGTCGCTAGAGAGGTAATGGTCTTCTCTTATTGTGGTAGATCTTCTTCACTCTCTTATCTTTGCTTTTGTAGATTTGAAAGTTTTTTGCTTTTTGTTTAATTAGGTTGAGCTTGACGATCCAGTTGAGAACATTGGTGCTAAGCTAGTGAGACAAGCTGCTTCAAAGACCAATGACTTAGCTGGTGATGGAACGACAACTTCTGTTGTTCTTGCGCAAGGTCTCATCGCTGAAGGTGTAAAGGTTTGTACTTTTAAGGCTCTTTTGTGAATTGAAACAGAGCAAGTGTTTGGTTGAAATGTGATGTGTAAAATTGGAATATGCAGGTGGTTGCTGCTGGTGCAAATCCGGTTTTGATTACCAGAGGAATCGAGAAAACCACTAAGGCTCTTGTTGCCGAGTTGAAGAAAATGTCAAAGGAGGTAACTTTTTATTTACTCAAGAGTCAAATCAGATTCCTTTGGTCATGGCTCTTATCATTGTGCTTACGAAAGGGTTGTTATTTGTTTGGATTTGCAGGTGGAAGATAGTGAACTTGCAGATGTTGCAGCGGTTAGTGCAGGAAACAACTACGAAGTAGGCAATATGATTGCTGAAGCAATGGCTAAAGTTGGTCGTAAAGGCGTTGTCACTCTCGAGGAAGGGAAAAGCGCTGAGAATAGCCTTTACGTCGTTGAAGGAATGCAATTCGATCGTGGCTACATTTCTCCATACTTTGTCACTGACAGTGAGAAAATGTGTGCAGAATACGAAAACTGCAAGGTATTATTATTATTGCTTATTAGTTAAATCCTATTAGCTGATAAGAAAATAACAAGTGCTTCTTGTTTGTTTTTGCAGTTGTTTCTTGTTGACAAGAAGATAACAAGTGCGAGAGACATCATCAGCATTCTTGAAGATGCGATTAAAGGTGCATACCCGCTTTTGATCATCGCTGAAGATATCGAGCAAGAGCCGTTAGCGACTCTTGTTGTGAATAAGCTTCGTGGCACTATAAAAGTTGCTGCTCTGAAAGCTCCTGGATTTGGAGAGAGGAAGAGTCAGTACCTTGATGACATTGCTGCTCTTACAGGAGGTGAGACCATAATACTAAATGTTTCTACTTTATGAAAAAGGAAACATGTTTTAGTTCTTAAGTTGCTGTGTTTGTTTTTCTCTTTGTAGCTACTGTGATTAGGGAAGAAGTTGGACTTCAGTTGGAGAAAGTTGGACCGGAAGTTTTGGGTAATGCTGGTAAAGTGGTTCTCACGAAAGACACCACGACTATCGTTGGTGATGGAACTACTGAAGAAGTTGTCAAGAAGAGAGTTGAGCAGATCAAGAACCTTATCGAGGTACATCTTCAAAGCAACAAAGTTTTCTCGCTTGTGGTTTTGTTTTGCTATTATCTTAAGTCTCTGCGTTTGTGTAGGCTGCTGAACAAGACTATGAGAAGGAAAAGCTTAATGAGAGAATTGCTAAATTATCAGGCGGTGTTGCTGTAATTCAGGTGAGATAATAAAAAGTAACTCACGTTGATATAAAAAGTGTTGACGATAGGTGATAAAATTCCAGTTTTGTTAACATTTTTTAGGTTGGAGCACAAACTGAGACAGAGCTTAAGGAGAAGAAACTGAGAGTTGAAGATGCTCTTAATGCTACAAAGGTAACATCATCATTAAGAATATTGAAATGCTTTGTATTGTGAGACTAATTAATTGAACCTTTTAAATTAGGCGGCTGTGGAAGAAGGTATTGTTGTTGGAGGAGGATGCACTCTGCTAAGACTTGCATCGAAAGTGGATGCCATTAAAGAGACTCTAGCAAACGATGAAGAAAAGGTTAGTCCTGAAGAGCTACAGTACACAGGAGGAAAATAAAATCATGAATGATGAGATCTTGGGTTGTAACGCCATTTTGCAATCTTGCTTATCTCAAAACAGGTAGGAGCGGATATTGTTAAGAAAGCTTTGAGCTACCCGTTGAAGCTAATCGCCAAGAACGCTGGTGTTAATGGAAGTGTTGTCAGTGAAAAGGTAAACGATCCACTTACACAGATTGCAACTTTGAGTCTTTTGATATAGAAACTAATACGTCAATGGCTTTTTTTTTTATAGGTTCTCTCAAGTGACAATCCTAAACATGGTTACAACGCTGCAACTGGCAAATACGAAGATCTAATGGCTGCAGGAATCATTGATCCAACCAAAGTGAGCAATCGTTCCTAACTTGGAGCAAAGTTTCTTACTTTCTGCAGTTTGAATCTTATAATTCGCATGCTAAGCTGAGTTTTTCATTTTTTAAAGGTTGTGAGATGTTGCTTAGAGCATGCCTCATCTGTGGCTAAGACGTTCTTGATGTCTGATTGTGTGGTTGTGGAGATTAAAGAGCCTGAATCAGCAGCTCCTGCTGGTAACCCTATGGACAATTCAGGTTTGTCTTAGTTCTTTTTTTCTTGAATCATCTTGTGAATCTGCAACCTTTTATTGATATGATTCTCTTGTTGATTTTCAGGTTATGGCTTCTAAGTTAGCAATGAGAACAGAGTAGTCTCTGAGGAAGCAAAAGCCACGACATATTTTCTGATCTGAAACATCTTTTTCCAGTGTAAATTATATGTTTTTCCGATTACCTGAAGAAACATATAATTTGGTTTTTGTGTTCTCTGAATCAAGAACAAGTCTTTAAATATGAAAACTTCATCGAAGAGTTATTTTCAAAAGCATTTACTGCACGTCATACTCTAGAAGATATTTGCTATTTGCAATGCTCAGCAGATTTGACTGAAATCGTCACCAAATTTGTAATGATCAAAGAAAACCGTAATTGGGGATTTGGTCAGCATACAAAATTTCTTTGTTTCAAACTATTTTTCGAGTATAGACGAAGAAAGACTATTATATTGTCTAATACTGCTCAGAAGAGGTACCTAAAAAGTAAAAACTAAAAAGACTAGAAGTAGTGTAATCATTTTGAAGCTGATAGTTTGGTTTCTTTTCATCAATTTAATTTTTTTAAATCACGTTATTGTCTATTGATAAGATAAGTTTTCTTCAAAAGCTAGAGCACTTTAAAAATCAACCATTAGTTAACAACCCTCGTATTCTCATAATCTTTCTTATTTTGGTTCGTTCATCGATAATTTTTTTCCTGAAGCAACATATAAAATGAAAAGAAGATTAAAAATATAAAATGATCTTCTTTTTTTGGTCGTGATATAAAATGATCTTCTAAAACATAAATTCTGTCCAACATTTTGGTTTTTAATAAATTTTGGTTTATTATTCTTTATCTAACGAAGAGAGTAGATGAGAGAAACTTTTAAAGTCAAACATACTTTAAAAGCTGCGAGCAGGTTCCACTATGACAGTATGACTCATATATTTGTATCTTTTAATTTTTGGGTTTGTGCATAAGTTTTTTTTTCTCTCTTAAAAACACAATTGCAAGATTTGACCGAAGCTGATAACAATATCGTAGGTTATCAAAGGTCTGAGATTTACTCTGAGTTATCAAATCAAAAAAATAATATATTATCTAGTTTTTCCCACATATTAAAAAAAGAAATAAAAATTCAATAAATTTTCTAAATTAAACAACTTTAAACCAATAATAATGCAAGAAATACATTAGAATTTGTTTTTTTTTTTACTTTAATCATGAAAAAAATACATTGAAAACCTATAGATTTTATTTTCAAAAAAACAACAAAAAAAAGCTAAAAAATTCATCTTAAAAAAAACCGAAGGAGTAGTTATTTTTTCTTTTACTTTTTTCTTTTCTGGTTTAACAAAGTTTTATTATGTTATTGATGAGAGTCAATTTTTACAACATTTAAATCATTTTCAAAGTTACAGTTTCTAAACTATTTGTGAGAATAGCGTCTGAATTACCAAAAGCCACAACCAAAGCTTTCAAAGTCTGATCGTGAAGGAAAAAACAAAAGATAGTAAAGTGGTCTTCCAAGAAATTTCCTTCGAACATTTTGGGTTATTCTTGATCTAATAACGTGTTACGTATTTATTGATGAGAGAATATTTTTTACAATGTTAGAGCATTTTCAAAGTCAATCTTACTTCAAAAGTTACAGGTGGGTTCCACCATGACTCATATCCCTTGTAACCTTTAATTTTGGGTTTGTTCAAAATGAATTTTTATTACTAAACCACAATTTAGAGTTCAAAAGTTGATAATAACAAATTGAAGGAAGGGAGAACATTTTAGTTTCCTTTATTGTTCTTTTTTCACTTTGAGAGCATTTTCAAAGCCACATACTTTTCTTCTAAACGACATTAATCGTTAAATAATATGATTTGTATAATATGTCTATTGTAGATCCTGGAGTAACCCATTTTGGTGCTCTTGGTTATTTATAGATTATAGCTTCTAAACTAGTTTTAAGAATACAACTAGGAGAGGCAAAAGCCACCATTAAAGTCTTCAATAGCCGATCTAAAATTAAACACCTATTTCTCAATGTTATCTATGTTTTTTAGTGACTTGATGAGGGTTAGAATCTGGTTGCATGCATGGCTCGATAAACATATAGTTCGGTCGTGTTCTTAAGATTGAAACAAGTGATATTTGAACTGAAAAATGAACTGAACAGTTTTAGCTTGTATAGATCACGTGACAATGAAGAAGATGTAATTGTTTGCAATAAATTAATAGACTGTGAGCTATGCAAATTAGGGTTCCAGTGGAGCTTGTCACCGTCCGCCATTATTTGTTTTTCTTTCTCAAGAAGGTAGATTATTATTTATTTATTTTCTTTTGACGGCTGAATGATTTGATTGTTTTTTTATTATTATTATTATTTGAAGGAACCTACTTAACTGGAATCTGTTCGAATTTACACATGATATTGTTATTGATAATCTTATTTATCAAAAGGGATTAAAAAGTAATTTGCAAAAAAATGTACTATAGTTCGTTAATGGTGGTCTAGTAATTGAGGATTCAACCTATTAGTTCAAAAGTTATTTTCACTGTAATTTCATAATCGTTGGCCATTGTAGTATTAAATTGTAAGAAAATATGGATTTTCACATATTTCGATAATTTTTGGCTTACCAATTTTTTATGTAGGGTTGATTCCTGAGTTAATTTCTCAAGCAATTAACAAAACATAAGGTTTTCTCAAGACTTTAACGTACCCAGTTTTAGAAATGTTTACAAAAAAACATTTCTCAGAAGTTAGGAATTTATATACTATATTGTTTATTTTTACTCAAAAGAGTGAAACACTACAAGTAAAGAAGCTCCGAGTTGATGATGAATTTAAGGTAAAAGGCAACAAGTTAGTATTGTCTTCCTAGAAACTTCTTTCAAACTTTTAATTTTAGTGCTTACCAATCTGTTATGGATCATTTTGACGAAATCAAGATATTCGAAAGTTAAATCATTAGAAATTAGTTTGAATGGTGGCAATACAAAGCGGAGCAGGAGAAGAAAATGCCTAATGGACATCAAATTTAGGATAACAATTAGCAACACTCATTTAATGATTATTTCCCGTCTCTTCTCTTTGTTTTTTCTTCAAGTCTGCAAATTTTTTTGTTGATCAATCAATAACATTTGAACAAACATAAATGAATATTTTGAAAAATACTGACAGTCAAAAATTTTACGAATCATGAGCAACCAAAGGTCCATACTTTTAGCAACAACATAAAAAAACCATAGGCATACGTCACAGTTCACAATGAACAAAAATGGATCAAAATTTTGGTTAGCTTGAGCCTTGTCATCTAAATAAAGATACTTAAAAGTAGAAAACTAGGGAATTATTCAAAGAATTAGAAACCATAAAAGAAAAGATACAAAGGTTCATTCCATATATATATTCTAGAATCACAAAAGCAACCTTATTGAATCAACCATTTTCTTTAATAAAAAAAAACCCCTAATTAATTGAATCTATGTACAAGAATCCAATAAGCGTTTGTAGCAGAAACATACGTTATAAGTTATAACACGTTTATACGTACATTGCATATGTACACATATCTACGTGTTATGTTATATATATGTAGAGAGAGAAAACAAACAGAGCCATTAATAATACGAAAGAAAAAAGGGACAGAAACGTACCCAAAGAAGGTAGAGAGAGACTTTATAAGTGTGACCAAAATATCATAAAAGACCTTTCCATTTTCGTGCATCCTATTTTATTATTTCTCATCATCCTCTCTTCCCTCCCTATTTTCTTTTGTCTATTTTTCTATTTTCTTCCCATTTAATTTAATTTAATTCAATCCCATAAGAAAAAAAAAAATCAAACATCCAATTTATTCCAACAAATTAATTATATGCATTTTGAATTTTTGGCTATAAAATAAATAAAAAGGCTTCAATTTTTTTTTTTTTTTTTTTGGTTTGGTTTTAATGTTAAGAAAAAGGCTTCAAGTTTCACTATATGACTCTCTCTATTTCTCCTTCTTCTTCACGCCGCCTACCAAATATAAACACTCTCTCTATCTCTCGCCATTCTCTCTCTCGCACTCTCTTTGCATTTTCCTCTGAACTTTCCCAGGAAAATTTTCTTCTGATTTAAATATTTTCATTATTCTCTCCATCTTTTTTTTTTTTACCTCTTTCGGAAAAAAACTGTTTTCTTTTTCTTTTGTGGTTTTTAATCTCTCTTTTGTTTCCTTTTCTCTCTTTGCGTGTGTGAGATTTTCTCCTCCTTCATCACCTTTTGCCGATTGGTGATTTTATATGTTTAATGGTTCTTCAACCTCACTGATATTCTTCTCTCTCTCTCTAAACAATTTCTCTCGCATTGTCACTGAGATTTCTCTCTAGTGGGTTTCGTCTAAACATGGAGATTTGATCGGAAGACAGAGATCGGATTTCTCCTTCTGTGATGTAAGTTTCTCCTTTTTGCTCTTTGATCGTCGTACATTCTCTACGTTTTTATTTTCTTTCTTCAAATTGATCTCTCTTCTAAGATTTGTATGTGATCGTCGAGATCTTCTCCTTTGTTTTTGGTCCGTACATTTTCTAGACTTTGATCATATCTCGTGATTCTTTGTTTCTTGTTTCAAATATCTAAAATCTGATCGCTTTTTTTTATAGCTCTGTATTTTGGGTTATAGTGTTTGATCTCACAATCTCTAATGTAAATGTAAATTATTTGTTTTGAGTGTTTCAGCTAGTGACACTGAAATTTTCTTTGTTCTTGCAAAGCTATTTTGATTTTGAAGTATAGAGACAAAAAGTAATGGAAAAAATAAATGTCTTGTTGCTGATTCTTCACTCGTATCCCAATGTTTCTTTCTTGTTTTTGATGTATTTAAAGAACCTACCAATGATTTTATTTTTTTTACAAATATTTTATGAAGTCTTCTTGAACAAGAATAAGAACAGCAACTTGTGACACTTTAAGATGTTTTGTCTGTTTCTTCCCTCTTGAATTTTGACATACTTTCTGTGGTGTCTTTGGTGTTTGACTTTAAGCTTAATTACTCTTGTTCTGTTGCAGCTGTAAAGTATCATTCTTTGATCACCATCAGAAACTTGGAGCTGAAAAGTATGGATCTTTACTCTGGTGAGTGTACAAAATCACCGATCTTGGAGATGGATCAGCTAAGAAACGAGCCAGAGTTTGATGAATTCGAAAAGCTTCTTGGAGAGATCCCGAAAGTTACTTCAGGAAACGACTATAACCGTTTCATCTCAACGAAAGCTTCTCAATTCGAAGAACAACATCTTCCTGACGACTGTGCTTTTACCTCTGCATTAACCTTTGGAATCCCAAACCAAACTCAAGAAAGTCCTCATCTCATGTTCATTAACCCTTCTTACCACTCTCCAAACAGCTCACCTTTTGGTTCAAGAAAGCTCGATCATCCTCAAATGTTTAGGAAGCTGCAACAAGTTGGTTGCTTTCCGAACTCACATGCTCAGCCGCAGCAGCATTACATGCCATCCTCGCAGTCTCTATCTCACTATCCATCGCTTGATCAGTCTCATATGGATTGGAGGAATGTGGAAGAAGGAAGCTTCCAGAGGCTGAGTCTGCAAGAAGAACAGTATTCATCTATGAACCCTCATTGCCTCTATCTTTACAGTAATCAGAGACAGGAACATTTCGACTATCGCAGAGCTGAGCAGTCTAACAGAAACATGTTTTGGTATGGAGAAGATGGTAATGGAAGTGTAAAGAAAACGTGTTACCCTGAGAAGATTCTAATGAGATCACAGCTCGGTTTAAGCAATGCTAAAGTCATAAACTACGGTGGTGGAGATGATGAGACACAGAACAGAAGGTTTTGGTTTCAGAATCAGCTCAGTGAAGATCTTGCGATGAGCCTCAAAAATCTAAAGTTGCAGCAGCAGCCTCCTTCTCCGAAGTATAACTCTCTTGCAGAGGCGAGAGGGAAGATCTATTACATGGCGAAAGATCAGCACGGTTGTCGGTTCTTGCAGAGGAAGTTTGCCGAGAAAGATGGGAATGATATTGAGATGATCTTTGTTGAGATCATTGACTATATCAGTGAGCTAATGGTAGATCCTTTTGGGAACTATCTAGTGCAAAAGCTGCTTGAAGTGTGCAACGAAGAACAGAGGATGCAGATTGTTCATTGCATAACTAGAAAGCCAGGAGTTCTTGTCAAGATCTCTTGTGATATGCATGGGTAAAAACTGAACCTTTCTTTAGATATGAACATGTCTCTGTGTTTTGTTCTTTGCCTGATGTGTTCTTTAACGTTTTGAAACAGGACTAGAGCTGTTCAAAAGATCGTTGAGACGGCTAAGAGACAGGAAGAGATCTCAATCATCATTTCTGCTTTGAAGCATGGCATTGTCACTTTGATCAAGAATGTAAACGGTAACCATGTTGTTCAACGATGCTTGCAGTATTTGTTACCTCACTGCGGAAAGGTAGCAACTTTCTTTCATTATAGATTCACTCTGCTTTCACTGTTATGTATGAAAATGTGATCCATTTTTCTTTCTTGTCTCTTCAGATTCTATTCGAAGCTGTGATTAGTCATTGTGTGGAGCTAGCAACTGATAGACATGGATGTTGTGTACTACAAAAATGTCTTGGCTATTCTGAAGGAGAGCAAAAGGATCGTTTAGTCTCTGAGATTGCCTCCAATGCTCTACTCCTCTCTCAAGACCCTTTCGGGTAATTGTTTTTTTCGATCTTTCTCTCTTTGAGCTTTTGAATCCAATGCATGTGTAAGTAATGGAGAAAAGATGCAAACTTTATTTTGCAGGAACTATGTTCTTCAGTATGTGTTTGAGCTACAACTCCAATGGGCAATCAACGAGATCCTCGAGCAGTTAGAAGGAAACTACACAGAGCTGTCGATGCAGAAATGTAGCAGCAATGTAGTTGAGAAATGTCTGAAGCTAGCTGATGACAAACATAGAGCTCGCATCGTTAGAGAGCTCATAAGCTATGGTCGTCTTGATCAAGTGATGTTGGATCCTTATGGAAACTTTGTCATTCAGTCAGCTCTTAAACATTCCAAGGTAAAAACAGGAAACCTAAACACAGTAGTTGATTGATTTAAGGTTGTTTCAAAATTTTGATGAGATTCTTGTAGGGGATGCTTCATGGTCTTTTGGTTGATGCGATCAAGCTTCATATCTCATCTCTTCGTACCAATCCTTATGGTAAAAAAGTCCTCTCTGCACTTAGCTTGAAGAAGTAAATCATCAGGTAAAATATCTTCGCCGTTTTGATAAAAATATTTCTTCTTGTCTCTCTTGATTTTACAGTTAATTTGATTCTTTGTTTTTACTTGACATTGCAGATTTGTATCAAATGGTGCTGTTTGTAACAGTTTGTTGTTGGTAAAGTTACCTTGTAAATGTAATGTAATAAGAGCATAATTCGGAGGTTTTTGGTGTAAAAGATTCAAAGACACACTTACTCTAATCTTACAATCCTCCTCTGTTTCGGTTTCCTCTCTTTGTACAATTTGAATGATCATGTTAAATGCTTTTAATATATATAGAAAACGGAAAATCTATTATGAGTAGTAAATATCTGACGTCAATAATCGTAATTAACCATCAAACTTAGGGCTGTTAAGTTTCTGTTCATTTGTTTGTTGGACGGTTTCTTGGCAGAGAAGTAAATGAGTATTTGAATAGAAAGAGACTCATCGAGTAAATGGATGGTCAAGATTCAAAAGAAAGTCATGGCCTCTCATCATACGTGTTGGTTATTCACAAATTTTGAGCTAAAGTATACCAAAAAAAAAAAAATGTGCACAAAAAAAAAAAAAAAAAAAAAGTATACAATAAAATAACATTAAGTGTAACGATCGTGGCTAACAAAGTAACAGGAGGAATTGATTGTGACTAGAATGTAATAAAGTGTTAAAATATAAAATCAATCCCCCACTCCACATCTTATGGGAGATAATGATTAACGTGTCGAAAGTCAACGTGTCAAAATCACATAGGATGATGAATAGTTAAAGCTTTTTAACTCTAGTGTTTAATCCTCATTTAGTTCGGTCTTAAAGCGTTCGGTTTATGTCGGTTTGATTTCTCTTTCGGTTATCGAGACAATTTAAACCAAAAATGTTCGTAATTTCAATTGGATTAAATCGAAATGGTAATAAAATCTCTGGTCTTTGCAAATGGAAAAATCCATCATTTTGTTTCCTTTCTGTCTATTTAAATTTACGAAAACACAGTCACACAGAGACAGCAACAAATCCAAAGAAAATCGATTTTGGAAAAATCTAATCCAAATTCCCGGTGAGATAAGATATGGTGTTCCGCGGCGATACGGTGATGTCCGTTGCCCATTTATCGGCGGGTGTTTTTCAGCGATTCCGGTCGATTCCGCCGTCGGATCGAATCAGCAGCGGCGAGATGCTGGAGCTCGTTTGCTGTTTTCCGCTTCAGCAGTTGGGTCGATTCGTCATGTGGTTCTGGAACTATGTCTGCGTTCCGCCGCCGGAGATTTTGTACTTCAACGACGACGATGAGCGTGATAGTGATGGTGTTTATGGACGACCATCAACATCGTCTTCGATTGTTAATCATCTTCGTTTGGAGTGACGAAATCTCCGCCGTCTGTTTTGTTTCTGATTTTTCCTTTGTAAAGTTTTGTTTTTGCCCCTTACTGTACAGATATATCATTTGGGGTTTTTTTTTTACTGGAGTTTCTTGGGATTGTTGGATAAATTTGGAGTTTGTTTTTGAATCCTTGTTTGTGGAATCAGAGAAATCAGGAAATCTTGAGATTTTGGTGATGCGTATAGTTTATCTTTCATCATTTTAGGAGTTAAAGGAGCTTGTTTTGATCTTTACTCGTCCAAATCCTTGCTCTTGATTGATGGAGAATCAAGCAAATTGAGCTTAAATTCTAGCTAGGAATCAGTCTTCTGTCGACAGTCCTCAGATGTTATCAGAAAAACTATTGTGGATGAATCAAGTTCAATACTTGCTTCTTGTGTGATTCTGCAAGATCCATTTGTGTCCATTTTCTGATAAAGTCTTAAGCTTTTTTTTTTGTGTGTGTGTGATGATGATGATGTGTTTCCTAGTTTATCAAAGTGTGAGATCTCCTACTGATTAGTTCTTGCTAGGCTTTCCTTCCGGTTTTGAGAAGTTTTATGTAATCCATCTGTTCAAATTTTTGTATTTTACCTTTCATCGTCAAGTGAGTTTGTGTGTGTGTCTATTCACACATGATTCTGCAAATAGACTAAATTCAGATAATCAGTCACCTTCAAATCTTGTGTCTGCGGTCGGTTCTTGCTGCACTTCGTATGGATTTCAGTAGTAAATATAATTTGGGCCATTCCTAGTAAATGGAAAAACCCAAAGTGGTTACCAAAAGCAAATCTAATTTGGGCCAACTGAACATGTCTGTGCGAGTAGGGCCCATGTCTTTTCTAGATATAGAAAGTTCAAGAGGTTGCATTGGTTTTCAAGACCCTTTGTTGTGTCATGTCACTCATGTGTGAGTGTGACTTGTGAATGAGAGCTCTCTCCACTTACGGTTATTAGCTTCGAGAAAACATCAATCATGATATTAGTTTCCAAAGATCAAATCAAAACGAATATACAATATATGCAGTTATCGATTAACAAAACATCAGGATGGGTCTCGTGTTCCAACAAAATCGCTTAGACATTTTCTAGATGCATCCAACATTAGTGTTATATAGTTTCTCATTTCCGCATTTTAGTTGTTTTCCGATATTGTATATATAAACCGGTCTCTCTCTCTCTTTTGGTTTAAGTCACTGGTTTACCTTGATCAAGTATTGTAAATGAAGTAGCCTAATTGTACATTTTCAGATCAATAAATGAGAATGGGAGTTTATTTTACACATTTGGTAAAATGGTATCAGAGCCACAATGTCTCTAAAGTCATTTTTCCGACTCTGATTTCTGCTCATCTAAGCTCCGTTTTTCAGTTTTTTTTTTTAATTTTCTTTTTCAGTTTTACAGCTCGGACGAGCTCGCGTTTTGGTTTTCTCGTAGTTTATATATTTCGATCGAAAAAAACTTTTGTTTATGAGTTGTTCTTCTTTTCGCCAAGACAAAACGCAAGTGTCAATCGAAGTTTCGCCGATCTTCCACAAACCCTCTCGATATATTCCTCATTGACTCTCGCCGATAAGTCATTCCCTACGCTCTGCACGCGTTTGAGATATCTGACTCATATAATAATGTTCATAATCCTTACTATCTACATAGCTCCGATCATCCTGGTTTGGTTTTTACTGCTGAAGCTCTAGATGGATCTAAGTCTAACTATGGTATTTGGAGCATTTCTATGACAATTATAGACTAAAAACGAAATGGGTTTGCTGGATGGTTTGCTTCCTGTTGAGTATGATCCAGCTAGCATCGAGGGATTGTCTTTTCTGAACCAATGATGGTAGCTAGCATCGAGGGATTGTCTTTTCTGAACCAATGATGGTAATTTCGGGCTAATCACTTTTGTCTATTTTGTGTCACGCACGTTATAAAAATGTGCAATTATAACTAGAAAAGACAAGGGTGGTGCATGATTAACGAGGATGATGTCGCAATTAGTTAAAGAAACATGGAAATACTCGTCTTTTCTTACTAAAAAGCTATCAACTAGTATATATGTAACCAGAACAAATAATTAAGATTTTAACTACTCCTCGTAGCTCTCGTTCTTCATTGGTAAAAAAAGATAAAAAAAGCTTTCGTTTTCATATTATTAGTTGTTGTTGACTTTTACAAAGAAATTATAAAGTTTTCTCATATAAATCTTTTTTCCACTAACAGTTTGGACACTATCTTGTAAGGAATCCATCTGTACAAATCCATTTGTACTACTTAACAGTTAACACACACAATTTTGTTATTAATATAAAGAACTACCCAAGGTTTTAAACTCGCAAGTCAAAATATGATAAAGCCTTTTTTCTATCTACTGACCAAAATCTCTTTTTGTGGAATCTCATAATGATGCTCTGCATCTGCTAGTCTGTTTGACTCATTGGATTCCCCACCGTTAGTTAGATTTTGCTTCATTCTCTCGTCAACACCCATCATCGGGAATAGACGCTACGCATCGTACACGTGTATGGAGCTAAATCAATCCTAGTGAGATGACGCCGTCAGATTATAAACGGCGACTGGCCCTTGGTAACGGCGACCAAACCGAAACAGAAGAAGAGAGACCAACAGCTTCATCGGGAGACATAATCTTGTGTCTGCTTCCCCATCATACACTAGTAGTAGTACCCCTTAACTGTAAACTATTGTAAGCAAACAAAAGACAAACATTATCATTACGAGGCAACTCGTAATTAACGATAGTATCTTTTTTTATTTCACAGATTACAGCATTATAGTCGGTAGTATATGATTCTATACTTTTTGTAATTTATCATAACGTTACGTTAATTTGCAGTTACTCTTTGGATTGTTTAACCAACTTTTAGCATACGATTACAGAAAACAAAGGTTTTTTCCTCAGTTAACATGACATATATAATCAGCTTAAATATGCAAATATAAAGCAGCTTAGATGTAAAATTTGTTTTCATCATGTATCTTAGGTTGGCTCATAAATTATAATGGAATCATTCATATACTAAACTAAGTAATGATAGTCCCAAACTCCCAATTGCAGCCTTTTTGTTTTGTTTTTTAGAACACACATATTATACCATGTACTATAAATTGTTTATTTATTAACCATGTATTAGTTGATTAATCTGTAACTAACAAAAAGTAAGAAGCGATTCGACCACTAGTATGATGGGTCAAAACAGTATTTTTAAAACTACTACTGAAAAGTTGACACTTTTTGCAGAACTTTATTCTCGTTTCTCTAAAATTATTATCTTTAGTGACATCGTTCGATACGATGTTTCAGAATTTATTCGTTCCAAAAATATAATTTAGCAGAAAGAAACACACTTGTATAAAGAGGAATATATGCTTGGAAAAAGTAAGGAAATACTTTTGAAGTATCAAGTTTTGCATAGTTAATTAGTGGTAAATTAGTTAGTAGATGCAATTTAATGCAAAATGTGTTTCATGTGAAAGGGTAATATCTTGTACATGGAAATTTATGTTATTTTGGGTCGTCGCTATTTGTAGCGGAGCAAACAACGTAGCTCGTGAAATTTTAGGAGGAGTTGCATCGACTACCTCGCCATGACCCGTGGGATCCACTCGCATCATATTTCAAAAAATGTTTTTGTTTTGGGAAAAACGTATTATGCTTACTAATTCGTATAAGTAATCATACCTAATTACTTATATAAAAAGTTGCAAGGATTCAGTCAAAACAAAAAAAAACGTTGCAAGGATTAATTAAAAATGTATTTTTTTGTAGTTGCATAAAAAATACCCAACATTCATGCATTTATTAGTTACGAATGATTCATTTTATTCACATCTACTTTTACTTTTTATATTTTTGTCATTAAACAAATAATCATTTGAATACCCATTAGAGAAAGTTGAGGGGTTATTTCGAATCATTTTTTTTAGACGGTTTCGTTTTCGTAATTATTTGTTTTTGAGTGGCTGTAAAACATAATTTCAACAGATTTGTAATTTGTTCATAAAAATGGAGTATTTACTTGTCTTTCAATTACTTTTAATTACCCAGAAAGGTATATTTAAGGGATAACTAAAAGTAGAGAGAGAGAGTGTGACTAGAAAAAGAGAGAGAGAGAGTGAGTTATAAAAAAGTGGAGTCTTTTTTTCATCATCAAACGAGAGACCCACTTCAATGTCGCTGCAGAATCACTAGTGTTAGTGGTGGGTTACAGAGACAGAGGTCTAGTAGAAGAAGAAGGAGATAAATAAAAGGTGTTAGCTTTTTCAAAACTTCACCAAATAAAGAAAGGGTTTCGTTAGATAAGTGAGAAGCATTCCCAAAATCTTCTACCTTTCTCTTCACTCTCTCTCTTCTAGTTGGCTTTAGACTTCAAAGTGAGAAGATGGGTGCGGCGCATTTTAGCAATGAGAGGGTTTTCAGAGGGTTTCTGGTTTGGTTCTGCTTCTGGGGATTGCTCTGTCTAACATGCGCTGGGAGGCCCAGTGTTTCAAAGCAGAATTTCGAAGTGCACAAGCACTTGAAACGCCTGAATAAACCAGCCGTTAAGAGCATTCAGGTTTCTGAATTCTTTCTTTCTTAATCTCCAGTTTTCAATTTTTGTTTGGATCCCTTTTTGTTTCTGGATGTTACCAACCTAATTGATTCCTGGAGATGATTACATAAATCCCCTAAATGTTGGCTAAATCTTTATACTCTCCTGGAAAGTTCTTGTTTTTCATAGAAACTTTTGTTCCATTGTTAACTTACTAGTGAGAAAATGTAGGGAACAAAGTTGGAAACTTGATAACTACATGTGAAAATGTTAACTCCAAATTGATTTACAATTTTCTCTTGTTTGTGTGATATTTCAAACAGAGCTCAGATGGTGACATAATAGACTGTGTTCACATATCCAAGCAACCAGCTTTTGATCATCCTTTCCTCAAAGACCACAAGATTCAGGTAATTTGAAATTGACTCAGCATTTGCCTCAACTTCACACTCTTTCTTCTTCTTCCAGTGTTGCATATCTCTCAACATATTATTGGTTTTATTAACAGACGAAACCGAGTTACATCCCAGGAATGCTCTTTGATGATAACAAAGTGTCTGAGAAGCCAAAAGAGAGAATCAATCCAGTCACTCAGTTATGGCACCAGAATGGAGCCTGTTCCGAAGGAACCATACCAGTGAGGAGGACAAAGAAAGATGATGTTTTGAGGGCGAGTTCTGTTAAAAGGTACGGCAAGAAGAAGCTCCGTACTGTTCCTCTGCCAAGATCTGCTGATCCTGATCTCATCAACCAAAGTGGTCATCAGGTAGATTTTGATTTCTGTACCTACTTGCCGATGTATCTGTATCTTATTGAATTTCTTGGTCTAAAAGTTCTCTTCTGTATGTGCATTTGGTCTGTGGAATCTTGTGGACGAACCAGCACGCCATAGCTTATGTGGAAGGAGGCGAATTTTATGGGGCCAAGGCGACAATGAATGTATGGGAACCAAAAGTACAAAGCTCAAATGAGTTTAGCCTGTCTCAGCTGTGGATTCTTGGAGGTGCTTTTGGTCAAGATCTCAACAGCATCGAAGCTGGTTGGCAGGTAACAACCTAGATAAAGTCTTTAACATTTTAACTTGATTTCATTTACATCTATGATCTTAGCTTGTTTGCTATATGTATACATATCAGGTTAGTCCGGACTTATATGGGGATAACAACACAAGGCTTTTCACATACTGGACTGTAAGTTTGAAAACTCTGTTTAACTTTGCATCACTTTCTGATGAAACGTACTGTCTATATTATGTCTTTTGGGCTGATAAGGTTTCATATTTTCATTGATTTCTCTGTGTGGAACAAACAACAGAGCGATGCTTATCAAGCTACTGGCTGCTACAATCACCTTTGTTCGGGTTTTATACAAATCAACAGTCAAGTAGCACTGGGAGCCAGCATTTCTCCGGTGTCTGGCTTCCGTAACTCGCAGTACGATATCAGCATTACCATTTGGAAGGTAAAAACCAGTTTCCATTTGTTTAAAGCTCTCAGTGAACCACTCTCAGCTTTTACACCTCAAAGATGCGAACTTTATGTATCAGTGGTTGTGTCTGATGAATCAAACCAGTTTCCATATGTGAAGTTCCTCTCAAAAACCATTTCTTGTTATGGATTCTTTAAACATAGCATCTTGTTTTCCTCAAAGGTGCTAACTTTAAGGATCTTTGAGTGTGTTTGATCAGTGAAACTGATAGATGGTGCACATTGTTTCTTGTAGGATCCGAAAGAAGGGCACTGGTGGATGCAGTTTGGAGATGGGTATGTGTTGGGATACTGGCCAAGCTTTCTGTTCTCCTACTTAGCTGATAGTGCATCGATAGTGGAATGGGGAGGAGAAGTGGTGAACATGGAAGAAGATGGTCACCACACGACCACGCAAATGGGAAGCGGTCAGTTTCCGGATGCAGGGTTCACGAAAGCGAGTTACTTTCGGAATATTCAAGTCGTCGATAGCTCTAATAATCTGAAAGAACCAAAAGGGCTCAACACTTTCACCGAGAAATCGAATTGCTATGATGTTGAGGTTAATAAGAATGATGAATGGGGACATTACTTTTACTATGGAGGTCCTGGAAGAAACCCTAGTTGTCAGTAGAGGATGAACAGAAGAAAGAAGTTGATGAAGATGAAGATGTAGAAGAAGTGAAGAACACTTGTACTGGATTTTTCCTTTTGGTTATGTGAAGTGTGAAAATATCGTTTTTGTTGATCTTTTCTTCCACTTAACATCTACTGTTTTCTTTTCAGACATTGTTTTGTATTTTTGGGTTTTAGATTTTAGTTAGGTTTTAGTTTTGGTTTTTATTTGTTTCTTGGATTGTAAGAGAAACAAGTTTGGCTGTAGTTTTCAAGTGTGAAAGAGAGAATTTGGTAGTCTCTCTCTCTCTCTCTCTTGTTTGTTTGTAACCGTTAAGAAGGTTCCGGAGTCCGGACCTTTGGCTTGCTTAAGAGTCTTCCTATTTGTCAATTAAGAAGGTGGTTTGATTCATTTTACCACCTTTGGGTTGTGGTACACTCTTTAACTCGTTGCATTTGCTTATGAATCATGATGGAGGTTTGATTCATTTACCAACTAATTATTTTCTTAATCAATGAACTATGATCATTTGAAATTTCAACCATAAGTGGTTCATGATGATAAAGTGGGGTGATTTATTGTTCTTTGACATTATTAAAGTAAAAAAAGGCAAAAGGAAAATGATAACTAAAGCGATTAAAGTGTCAAGTAATGCTAAACGAATAACCTTAGTTACAAATGCTATTATAAAGTATATGTTATGCTAAAATATGTACTAATCTCTTCGGGTCGTATTTTATGTGATTCATCTTAGATAGTCTATTTCATTAAATTTACATACATCTATCTACCTTATTATATAAAGCTGGATATGCACGACGTGGTTGCTGACACGTATGATTTTTATAAAATTCAGGATCACGACATGTGTCACTTTTAAGTTTATGTCCGTTAAGATCGTGACACGTGTCTTAGAAAAAAAGGAGAACTTAAAAAAAAAAATTCCAGATAAATGTTAATAAAAAAAAACGAAATTTAATTTAATCTATTATATCAAAAAGGAAAAAATAATATTTGCCATATCCAAACAGAAAAAGATTTCCCATTCATCAAAATTTTTTATTATATAAAGTTGGATGCTTTTAGATAAAGGAATTTTAAAAAAAAAATTAATCCATTACAGTTAAAAGAAATAAAAATATATTTGTCATATCCTAATAGAGAAATGTTTTTCATTCATCAAATTAATATTATCCAAACAAATAATAAAATCAAAATAATGTAATAAATAAAATCATATTTGTATAATGTTATGTAATCAAATTAATATTATCCAAACAAATAATAAAATCAAAATAATGTAATAAATAAAATTCTATTTGTATAATGAAATAAATAATGTTATTGATGCAGCGTGATATTTGGAAGATCTCCAAATATCTTTATTATCTAGATTTTATGTTTTTATGTATTTAGATAAATAAGTATTATTTACATTTATTATTATTTATGGCTTTTAGGGTTTTTGAGTTTTTCTTATATATAGCCGTCTAGGGTTCATATTGTAATGAAGACTTTGATAAATTTATAAAAAGGATATTTCCTGAAGAGGTTTTGATAAACCACTGTGAAGAGTATTCACAACCAAGAGCTTTTGCGAAAGCCCTGAGAGGAGGACTCTCAAACCCTAGTTATCCGGTATTATGAGGAATCAACGGATCTCTAGTTCTATCCCTAGAAGTTTCCGCTACGTCAGTTATGTAAACTAAATTTCATATAACTGAATAGGTTATTTGAATCCTTATAAAAGAGAGTCAAAGTTTCTCAATCATAAATTCATCAAATCCCTTGGATTCTATTTCTCCAATTAAAAAATCATGTTTTTGACAGTTTTGCGATACATATGATTTTTATAACTCACACAATTGTGACATTTGTTTTAGAAAAAAATTTTTATGAAAGTATGAAGATCGTAACATGTGTCATAGAATAAAAAATAATAATTTAATATGTATAAGACTAAATAAAAATTAGAAAATCAGATAAAAATAATTAAAATGAAAAAATAATAAATCCATTAAAAGTAATAAAAAAAACAGAAAACAAATAATTTAAATTCTTTTGTTACATCTATTAAGAAAAGGAAAAAAATGTATTTCGAAAAGGAAAAATATCAATATATATTATTTATAATGGTAGGCAAAAACAAAATTGAGAAAGAAAAAATATAAATAGAAAACTAACAAAATAATATTCAAGCAATTAACTAAAATTAAAAAATTATAATCGATATTCTAATTTTAAATAGTTTGATTTTCAATTTTTGTTAGGTAAAAAAAATTGAAATAAAGATTTCATCAATTAAAATCTCTTGAATGGAATAATAAAAGTTTGATTAATTAATCAGTTGATCAGATTTAGACATGTGTAAGTGTTTATGTATTGGATAAAAATAATATTAAAACAAATTAATTCATTTTGTCATATCATAAATTCAAAAGAAAAATCAATTATAATAAAAATGTAAAAGTATTACCAATTTTATTTTATTTAAATATTTTTTATCGGGTTTTCAATATTAACAAGGTGGTTGTCCCGCACCTTGTGCGGGTACAATATTTTTTAAATACAATTATTAATTAAATATTTAAATAATATAAGTAGTACAACTTTTTATTGTATTCATCTTTTTGTTTTCGCAAACTTCTTATTTTTGTAATCTTGAGGTGTCTTATTTTTATCTTCTCTTTCTTTTTCTTCTACGTAATATTCTTCATTTGTTTTAGATTTTTCTTCACATTCCATTATTTCTTCTTTCCTTTCTTTAAGGCAATGATTTAAAAATTAGATCGGACCGGTCTAACGGGGAACCGGTGCCTATCCCGGTTTGGGTTTAATGAAAAACCGTATTTGCAATTAACCCAAGAAAACCGATTAAAAACCGGCTAAAACCCAAAAGCCGGCCGGTTCAAATTAATTGGTGAACCCGGTTTTGTGTTTATGCACTCTGAAAACCCTAAATTGCTTCTTGTTTATTTGGTAATCTAGTGTTGACGACATTTTTTTTTTCCATTTCAAGCTTAATCGAATTGTTTGAATTCATGGAAGTCAAACATATTTTGATTATCACAGTCACATTATCCCTTTGTGTTGATTTCTCTAATCTATTTCGAGATTGTTAGGAGGGAAAAGAAAAAACTGTAGAAATAAAGAAGAAAACAAAATTAGAATAACAATTTTACAGAAACAGAGTGAAGAGAGAAGAGCAAGAAGAAGAAGGAAGAGGGAGGAGATAGGCGGCGGTTTAGAAAGAGAAAAGTAGGGTTTTCTCACAAAACTGACAAAAGTAATTTATGTTTTGTTTATTGAATATACACTCAAATATTAGTTGCCACATATGTATATAATATATATATATATATATATATATTAATAAAATAAATATTGAAAACCCGGTTGAACCGGTTGGACCGGATTAACCCATGACCCAAAGGTCTTTGCGGTTTGCCTTCCGGTCCGGTTTTTAAAACATTGCTTTAAGGTAAGTACTTAAGATATAATATTAATGATTAAGCAAATATTATGGATATTAGAAAAAAAAAATCGTTATAGATTCGCCATTAGAATTAAAAGGATAGATGTTCATATCTTCTTTTGTTGGAGTTGAATATTTCTCGCTTGGGACCAAATCTGATCTTCTAGATTTCATTAGCTTGGAACTCACTGTTACAAAAGCGAGAGAAGAAGAAGTTAGAAGCGTGTATGTAGATGATTGACAGTAGATAACAAATAATCAGTTAATCATTATAGTAAATAGAACTTAAATCAAAGTAAAACAATAAAGATACATGAGAAGAAGAAATATGAGACCTAAGAAGTAAGATTACGTATAGAAAGAAGATATGCAAATCGTAATGAGAATTGGGTTGATTTTGCTTGTAGCTATCTTTGTAATGATTGTTGTTGGCATCAACTATGGATAAAAAAAAAATATATATATTGTTATAGATTGGCCATTAGAATTAGGGTTTCATGAATATTAAGATGGTAATTAAAAGGATAGATGTTTATACCTTCCTTTGCTGGAGTTGAATATGTCTTGTTTGGGACCAAATATGATCTTCTAGATTCCATTAGCTTGGAACTCACTGTTACAAAAGCGAGGAAAGAAGAAGTTAAAAACGTATATATAGATGATTGATAGTAGATAACATATAATCAGGTAATCATAATTTTGAAAAAGTAAAACAATAAAGATATACTAAACCCTAATTAGCTAAGAAGACGTAGACGTTGATTATCGGTTGAGAAATAGGAGACCTAAGAACTAAGATTACGTTGATTTGGGTTGATCTTGCTTGTAGCTATAACTATATATAAGAAAGAGTTGGCTAATAAACCTAGGTTTTCCAATTTTTAATTCTTTTTCCAATTTTTATTTTTTTACTTCTTTTTTTTTTAATTTTTTCCATATATGTAGCGCGAAAATATGTTAGTTATACGATATATATCCAAAAATAATTTAGGAAGAAAGCAAATATATAATTTCGTTTTTAAATAAGATAATAAGCAAATTGAAAGATTTATTCAAGATTTTCATTAAGGGTAGTAATGTAATTCCGAGGCTGAGAGTTAACGTGGTGCCTCCATTCACGAAAATTGATTTGCAAATACTTATATGACTAGTAGAGTACCCGCACGTTTGTGCGGTGTGACGTTGTTGTTTTGTGTAGAAAATTTAAACCCTAAATCCGAACCCGACAAAAAACCCTAATCAAAAAATTTAAAAACCCAAACTTTTTTAATAGGTCTAAACATGAAAATCCGAAATCAAAAAAATCCCGAAAACCCTGACTGAACAAAAAAAATCTGGAAACTTTTTCACCCGGAACCCGACCCCAATACCTAATCAAAATTTTAAAATACTCAATTTTTTTAATATATCTAAACCCGAAAACCAGAAATCTAAAAAATCCGGAAAACCCTAAACTGAAAAAAAAATTGAACCTAACCCGAACAGAAATTTTCAAAGAAACCCGAACAATTTCTATATCTCTATATATATCTCTATAAAATTATGTCTCAGATTTTCACCCAAACCCGAACTTGTCTATAAAAACCCGAAAATCCAAAAAGCATATTCTATTGATTTGGAATTATCGTTAGATTATGTTAAGTTTTCTTTTTTGCAGATTTTTAAGAGATGGAAAACGGAAGTTTTCTAAACCATCGGTTTATTTTAAGTTATTATTCTTGTATCCAAACAATTTTTTCCATTTATTCTTCTATCCAAATAGATTTTTCTCTTATTCTTATATCCAAACAACTTTTGTTTCATTTATTCTTCTATCCAAATAGATGTTTCTCTAATTCTTGTATCCAAACATTAGAATGTACTTCTCAATTAATAATATAAAGATTTTGTTTACGTTTAAAAATGATCAAATTTTGTTTAATATTTTCCATGTTTTTATTATAAAATCTTAAAATATATCCGCGTATACGCGGACTTTAATCTTGATAAAATTGTAAAACATATGATATAAATTATAGACATTGTGAAAGAAAGGTTAAAAATGTTATGATGATTGATGAGAAGCATGAAAAAGTCATGATAATATAAATAATTTGATACGCCGAATCATATATCAAATTAAGTCGACTAATCAGAAGGAAAAAAAAACAAACAAAGAGAGTACAATAATTTAACGAAACATGGGTTAGGCTAAATCATGTTACTAGCTTTGGAGGCGCACATGGATGTCATGGAACCATCATCCATTTTTGCACCTTCTTTACCTATAAGAAACAACTACAGCTCATTGCTTCTCTCATATCTACTCATTTCACAGAAAAATATTTAAATTTATTAGTTTATTAGTCATTGTTTATGGACAAATCCCAGACAGATTGAGTGTACAAAGAGAGGGAAGAAAGTAATGTACGAAAAGACCATTAGGAGAGAAATTCATTGAATGAGAACACAATGAAAATTTGAAACCTAACTCTACAACACTAATTAAACAATAATACAAACCCACTCTGTCCAACTGTTTTTTCTTTTGTAAAATGATATACTCTGTCCAACTGTTTCTACCTTATTTTTCATCTTTTTATATATCTAGTTGATGAACTAAAACCTTAACGTGTCATAAACCAATTCCACAGTACAACATAACACATTTCTTATACAACTTTCTTCAGGCTAAATTAAAATTTGTAGTGGGGCATATAATAAAGTATTGAAAACATTAAAATTAAATTATTCAATGCATTGGTGTAAAGTGACATGTCCACACTTACCCTTGCATGCGTACTCGTGTATATAAACACTAACAAATGTAGTTCGCATGTCACACATCAAAAACAACAATAGACACCAAAACCCCTCTTTTCTTCTCTTCATTTGCTCTCTCTAAGTCTCAAATCCAAAAATACTAACAATGGAGGCAATGAAGATGAAGCTTTTCGTGGCGCTTTTGGTGGCGATGATAGCATTCGCTGCGATTCAACAAACGGCTGCAGCCGTTGACGCTCCGGCGCCAAGCCCTACCTCCGATGCTTCCTCGTTTATCCCTACTTTCTTCGCCTCCTTGGCGCTTATGGCCTTTGGGTTGCTTTTTTAAGAAGTTTCTTCTTTGCCTTTTATGTTTTATTGAATGAGTAAAATTAATTGACGTTTTGAGTCTGATCTTGTTTGTGTCTCTTTGAGTTCTTGTAGTTAATTTTGTGTTATGTTTGATCTCTCTTCCTCACTCTCTCTCTCTCTATGTATTGTTGTTGAATTTGACTCATCCTAATATCAATAATAATATTATCATTTTTCTATTTTAATTATTACTCCTACAGAATCTTAAAATACAGATATGGTGCAAACAGAAACCGAGAAATTTGTGTATCGTAAGGTGGATCTAACTGGATCAAATAATCTCACTAGAATTTTTTTTATATTGTAATAAAATAGATTATACTATTAGCCATTTGGAATCCTAATCTAAAAGCAATTTAAAGCTGCTAATATGTAATAAGGTTTCTGTTTTTGAGTGAGAGCGGACAAAAAGCAAACACCTTTTAAAGTTGTGTCTTTCTAAACTAAGAGTAAGAGAATACAAGTCTGATCTAAACCAATTGAAGAAGGAATCAAACGAGTCTCTTCCGCAGATTTGTTTTGTCCTACTGAGTTTTGGTTGTATCTAAAAGAATTTAATGAAGTTTTAATTCAAGGTAAAAAATATGATTAGGCCCAAACGGTAAAGCCCATATCAAGTTTCTTACAAGGTAAAACGTGTTGGGCCAAATCACAAAAAGAGCCCAAACTGGAGTTAATTTCCCTTTTTTTCGGTCAACACTGAAGTTAATTTCCAATTGAGACAAGAAGTATAAAGAGAACTGAGGGTTTTACAAAGATAAAAAAGACCAGCGATTAAGAGGAGAAGCAGAGAGAACTCAGATACAGTCACGGTCACAAAAAGCTTTATAATCACTTGATTAAATCGTTTCTAGTGGATTGAGAGTGCCGAAAACATAATCAGAAGCCATGGAAGCTGTAAGTCACGGCGATTCTAACACCACAGAGAAGTTTATGTTCTTTCTCTGTTTTGTAAACTAACGTTGAAGGTTTTGTGTCAGGAGGGTGAATTAACTGGAAACTTGAAACGTAAAGTTGCTAAGCTCTTTGAAGGATCTTTGAAATCAACGTTTCCTAATGAAACTGATGTTGAGCCTTTGGTTGCTGCCTGCTCTCAGTGACATGACAATAAATCTCCTTTCTTTTTGCTTACTTATTTTCTTTCTCTCGCTTTTGTTTAATTTTCAGTAACAATGCCATGGACATTGTCTCCAAGATCACAGGAAAGGATCCTGAAGCTGTTAAAGCTGCCTTTGCCTCTGTTGGAGAGGTTGGTCTCCTCAATAAATTATAATCAAGAGACTTTTGTAACTTTCACCACACGACAAACTAAACACTTTCAATTCTTGTTTTTTCCTTTGTAGGACCTTAAGAAAAGTCTCTTAAACTCTGAGATGGTGGAATCATGTTCCGTAAAGGAAAGATTTGTCAACGTTGTACTATCAGATGAGTGGATGGCCAAGGTTTTGTTCACTTTACATGATTTTGTATCAAATTTCAAGTCCTTAAAAACATTACATTCTTTAGTTTTGTTTAGCATTAAAATTGATTTTCTCTAATCTGTATGCAGAGCATTGAAGATATGCTTGTACATGGTATTGATATTTGGGCTCCTAAACTTTCGGTTAAAAGAGCTGTAGTTGATTTTTCCTCCCCTAATATCGCTAAAGTAATGCACGTTGGCCATCTCCGATCAACTATCATCGGTGACACCATAGCTCGCATGCTCGAGTACTCGAAAGTTGAAGTTCTACGCAGAAACCATGTTGGTGACTGGGGAACACAGGTTACACTCTTAGAAACACCCTGTTTCCACAAAATCAGGGGACACATGTTTATAAGTGATTTCCAAACCCTCGTTTAATGTGCAGTTTGGCATGCTTATTGAGTACCTGTTTGAGAAGTTTTCTGACTCTGATCGCGCGACAGAGCTAACTGTTGAAGAACTTCAGGTGAGTCTTTGGCACTTAGGCAGCAGTGTGTTATATTTTGAAAGAAGCAAAAGCAAAACTCGAGATATTTTTACTCTAACTTTATATGTGATCTTACAGACATGTTACAGAGCAGCACAAGCTAGGTTTAAGTCAGAAGATGACTTCAAAGAGAAGGCACAGAAAGGAGTGGTCCGTCTTCAGGTAATAACCCGATTTTTCAATGGCATTATCCTTTTCTTTAGGAAGAATTAGTCACTAACCAGTGTATATCTTATAGGGTGGGGATCCTAAGTATCATAAGGTTTGGGCTAAGATTTGTGAAGTCAGCCGAATTGAGTTCACTAAGATTTATCAACGCCTTGGAGTTGAGCTTGAAGAGAAGGGTGAAAGCTTTTACAATCCTGAGCATTGCATATTTTTTTAATGAAATGTCTGCTGATGTGAGTTACTTCTTTGGTAATTGTCATTTTAATCTGAATCAGACAGCAAGAACGAGCACTAGGACTCACCTGAAGTTCTTCAACAGTTAGCTCTGTCGCGCGATCAGAGTCAGAAAACTTCTCAAACAGGTACTCAATGAGCATGCCAAACTGCACATTAAACGAGGGTTTGGAAATCACTTATAAACATGTGTCCCCTGATTTTGTGGAAACAGGGTGTTTCTAAGAGTGTAACCTGTGTTCCCCAGTCACCAACATGGTTTCTGCGTAGAACTTCAACTTTCGAGTACTCGAGCATGCGAGCTATGGTGTCACCGATGATAGTTGATCATGCAAATGAACGAGCACTAGGACTTCACTTGCTACGATTTTCTGAGGCAAGTAACGATATGATCGATCAGTCAATTACTCTGTATTTTTTTTTTTTTTTTTTTTGATGAAATGACCATATACGATTGAGATCAAATTTTCTGAATGATTTTTGCAGAATGTTGAGGAGGCATGTACGAACTTGTTACCGAACGTGTTGTGCAAGTACCTCTACAACTTATCCGAGTACTACAACAAATTCCAATTTAATTGTCAGGTACGAATTTTTTTTCCTTGCATAATCAAAAGTTCAAAACCATTAATGCTCTGATATTCATCATTTAAAACAATGTTTTCCGTTATAAAACTTTCTCTCAGGTTATCGGTTCGGAACAAGAGACAAGCCGTCTCTTATTATGTCAAGCAACAGCCATTGTTATGCGGAAATGCTTCCACCTTCTCGGAATCACTCCTGTTTACAAGCTTTGATACAACAAATTGAGCCAAAGGCCAAAAAAAAAAAAAAACAAACAGAGTATGAACAAGTCTATTTTAACTTTTGTACACAAAATTAGACACTAGAATCTCTCTTAAAGACTTAAGATTAAGGTGAAGATGCTTTTTTTCTCTTTTCTGTTATGTTTCTAAAACCGATTCTGGTGAATCGTAAAAAGGGTTACAAAGAGCGAATGTTTCTCTGGGATCTAATGTCTTCTTCTGGCTAGACAAGAGAGTGCAGAAGAAGGTGTTCTTGAGGATTTCTTGGAGATTGTAGCTTTTGGGTTATAAACTCTTTTGTAGCTTTGTTCTAATATCCCTCCGGTGCTCCTACATGCTTTTCTTCTTGCTCCATAATTTCTATCTTTAAAACCTCTCTTCATAAGATCTTCAAGGCTTTTCACATTTGCTAGTGATGTGAATGATTGAGATTTTCCTTCATAAAACTTTGACAATCCCCTCCTGAGATTAACACAAAAAGTGAACAAGTTTTGTTATTACCAATCCAACAAAAAATCTTTGAGAGAGTTGAGATCTTTGGAAAATAAATCTTTAGATCTATTCATCATTAGGTATTAAACCCCCCAAAACCATTAGCTTCAAAAAGAAGTTATTGATCAAAGAATGTTTTCTTACTTGATTGGGAGGTGTGACATGAGGTCAGAGAGATCTTCAAGAGGCCCATTTGAAGAAGATGAAGAAGCATCATCATCATCGTCTGTTAAATCAGATGAAGAACACATGGAAGACAATGAGCAAGATGAAGAATCTTCTTCCTCGGAGAATTTTTTAGCTGCTAACATCGATCTTGAAACTCCTTGAACAATATCTTCTTCTTCGATCCTCCTTGGATCTTCATAGATCATGTTGCTCATTTGCTTCAGATTCATATTGAAATGAAGATTCATCTTTGAAATGAAGATAAAACACAAGAAAAATAAAGGATTCTTGAAAACAGGATAAAGAAAAACAGAACAAGAGAGTTCTTCTGTCAAGATGTGTGTTGTTGTTCTACAATTGGAAACACAGAAACATGAGTTCTATTTACAGATAAACATCTTCTTACATATATATACAATGGGATATGTGAGAGGTTCCAGTTATTATTTTAAAATTCAAAAAGATAAAGAAACAAAAAAAAAGAGAAAAGGGAAAGAAATAAGGATAAATATATGTGTGGGTATTACTTACGTGCAAGCCGTGGATAACGTTGACCCTTTTCTTTAAAATCTCACTTTTATCTCTAAATATTTCTTTCTATTTTTCTTTTTGTTATTATTGTTCCTTAATTGTTATCTGAGATCGCATATGTTTATTGTTATGCGGTTCTGATATGCGGTTCTCATTCTATGGGTCGTCACTGTCATATTCCGCTTTTTGTTTTTTGTTTTTTGTTTTTTTTGTTTTCTTTAATTTGTTATTCTTTTGTAATATAACATTATAAAATGATCGCTAAAGAAGAGACCAAAAACAATAATTCTTGTAGTGAAAAAGATGATCAGAAGATAACCATACAACTGTTTCCAGTTTCTCCTAATCATGATGTCTTGGGGGAAATATGGGCATTTACTATATAAAAAATAAATAAACAGGGAGATTAGTCTAAACTCTAAAGCTTGTAGCCTTGCACACACAGAGGATAAACAATGCAATAAAGTCGGTTTGTAATTAAAATAGTATATGGTTTAGATTTGTTTAGGAGTTTTCAATTCCCCATGGTGGTGTTACAAGGCAAAGAGGATAAGACCCATTCGTTTTAAACATATCCGTATCATGTCCTCGTCACCACTATCCTTACCCTTTTTAAAATTGATTTTTCTTCATTTTGTTAATTGGACCGAATTTTAGTTCCCACACTAATAACGACTTTTCAATTTTTTTTTTTTAAAAGGTAGAAAATAACAAGATCTGTCCTCAAAATATTTTAGTTTAATTGGACATCTCATGTATATAT
>CACVBM020001939.1:169267-426463 GCA_902728155.2 Microthlaspi erraticum | reverse complement strand
TGAACATAAGGATGATATTGATTGTCATCGAGACATGACCATAGGTTCTGTAAAGAAACAGAGCTGGAATTGTCAAGTAGATGAATCCTCCGGCTGTGATTGCTCTCCCTTCGAGCTGGTCAGAGAAATAGCCAGCCAAGATCCCTCCAACAACACCTCCAACATCAAATAACGTCGATAAGTTTCCTGATGTCTCTTGTGACAAATGCTCTCCTCCGATCTCAGTCTGGCTTACGTAGAAAGGAAGCCAATAGAGGAAAGTGTAAGACACAAGTTTCGTGAAGAAGAGACAAAACGCAAAAGGAGCAACACCAGGGATCTTCCAAGCGGCTAAGAACCCTACAGCTCTTCTGTCGAATCCAGTAGTACTCATCCTAGAGCTCAAGAAGCTCTCTGTAATGGTGTCACCGAGCCTCATCGTTGAATCAACTTCAGTTCCATCTCTCTCAGCTTCCACAGCAGGAGGGTTCACAGGCAAGAACAAGTAAACCACAATGCCAAGAAACGTGATGAGCAAGGCAGGACCAACAAAAGACCATCCCCAACCGAACTTCAAAAGTCCTGTCGCGATCAAAGAACCAACGATGTTCCCTATCGACGTGTGAGCACTCCACACACCCATAATCACTCCTCTCCTCTTCTTATCAAACCAATTCCCCAAAACCGCAACCACACAAGGCCATCCGATAGACTGGAACCACCCAGCCAGTGTCTGGATCGCTAGGAAGTAGTAGAAACTATGGATGTTAGCCCAAAAGGCAACCCCAAACAGAGCGGTGAACACTCCTGTACCGATCATACCGATTGTTAGAAACGTCCTGAGGTCCAAACGATCACCTAAATGACCAGCGACGAACATTCCAACCGCGTAAACAGAGAGGAAAGCCAGATCGATTTGTCCGAGCAAAGCTGTTCCGTCTGGACCATCGAAAGGAGCCCATCCGCTATTTTCCGTGGACTTGAAATGTCCCGTTGATGGTTTCGAGAGCGTTCCTTTGACGATGCTGTTAGGTTTTCGAGTTGCGTGGAAGGCAAGGTAGGCGATGAAGGTCAAGACGAAGACCAGTGCTTGGTATTGCTTGAAAGAGAGTTTCCCTGAACGCTTAAAACGTTCTAGGAAACGGATACCTGGTGGTTTTATCTCTACGTAGAGGAATTCAGATGAAGTCCAAGACGCCATCTTGGTTTCTTTAGCGGCCAAAACCTGAAAATGAGATCAAGACAAGAAAAAGTCAAAAAGACAGAACAAACAAGACATTTTAAGAACGATCTTAACGTTGAGATTGATTCTTTATCATCTCTTATAAACAGTAAAAGAAAAATAATATATCAAAGAATTTGAATCACCTTTGAAATTTCGAAGAGAAGAGAAAAACAAATCTCTTTCTCCTCCCTTCTCTGGTTTTTTTTCTTTCTGCAACTTAATGCTTTGGAAGATTTTGTAAGGAAAGAAGCAGTATTTAAATAGGTTAAGGACGTGAGAGTGACTAAGTTAAAATTACTTAATCTTGGGGTCTATTTGATGTATTTTATTAGTTTGACTTTTGGTTCATATGTTTGACTTTACTATCCATCCACTTTTTCAAGTTTAGACTTCACAACATGTACGCACATACGGTTAAACCAGAAGTAACCATTGGAGAACATTTCAAATGATGAAATCAGATTTTATTAGAGGAGGAACAAAAAAGACTAGAAACAACAAATATCCGTTAGTAAAATGGAATATACCCTAAGGCTTATATAATTTTTCTTGAAAAAGGAAGCAGATGAACTACAGACTGAAGAGCTTGTTCTTAGTTATAAACTTATAGTCTTTGAAAGGAAATTTTAATTTTGTATTATCTATCTTATGAAAGATTACCAACTCAGCTTCTTGAAAGATTCAAATATGGAACAATTAATGTATTTTGACTTTTGTGATTTGCTGCTATCTCATGCTTTGTATCTATCAAGTGAGGTGCCTTTTACTGTTAAGAGATTGCAATCCACAGCTTATGTTTAATTTTATTTTATTGTTGCATTATTCTAATGAATGTTTTCTTCCAGTCGGTCTGGTTATTCCCAAACCGGTCGAGAATTGAGTTTAAAAATATAAACCCGAATATTTTGATATCCGGGAGATTCGAACCATTCCTCTCTCTATTGTCGGACCATCACAAGGAGGGAGTGGAGTTAAAAACACGAGTTGACTTTTTTGACTCAACACGAGATCAATGGAGATCGAAAAACAATCAAGCTTGAACAAAGGTACATTGGCTTCCATAAACTTGCCAATATTGATTTTTGTTTTGTTTTGTTTTGTTAGTGGTTAAATAAGTTATCTCTTGTTAATTTGTTTCCTAAAGATGTGAGTCTATCGATGGAGGAAGAGAATGGTACGAATCCTAAGATCAGTAGGTACTGGATTCAACGTTACGTTCTCTTCTCAAAGTATGACGAAGGTATCAAAATGGATGAAGAAGGATGGTACTCTGTGACTCCTGAAGAAATCCCGATCAAACAAGCTGAGAGATGTCGTGGCAAAGTGGTGATTGATTGCTTCTCAGGCGTTGGTGGTAACACTATCCAATTTGCTAAAGTGTAAGAAAAAGTAATGAAGTATGATAAAAATGGTTGTGACTTGTGAGTTTGTTTATTAAATCATTTTTTTTTTTCATGTTTTTATAGATGTTCTTCTGTCATTGCTATTGACATTGATCCAGTGAGAATAGAGATGGCTATTAACAATGCAATGGTTTACGGTGTTGCTAATAATGTGGATTATGTCGTTGGTGATTTCATCCACTTGGCTCCATCTCTCAAAGTAATCTTCTTTTCTCTATCCACTCTTTTTTTTTTTGACCATTTTTGTTGTTGAGCTCATCTACAAGTTGCATATCGACATTTTTGCTAGGGAGATGTGTTGTTTCTTTCGCCACCGTGGGGAGGACCAACGTATTCCCAAGTCGAGAGCTTCAAGCTGGATATGCTCCAACCAATAGACGGGTAACAATAGATTAATCTAACTCATTGATGTGTAATGTGTTTCAATAATATATGCTTAATGAAGTTGTTTATTTTTTCTTCTCAAGGTACACACTGTTTAAGATTGCGCAGTCCATTACGTCTAATATCATAATATTTCTACCGAAAAATGTTGATATAGCACAACTTGAAGAACTCGCTTGCCTCTCGTCGCCTCCTCTAACTCTTGAGGTACTTATTTACTTAACACAAACACTGAATAAAAAAAAAAGAGCACTAAATGAGAGCTAATTTTTATTGCCAAAACTCTTTTTACTCACATGTTGTGATTTTTCATTTCAGATAGAAGAAAACTATGTTGGAGGCAAACTCATAGCCATAACAGCTTATTTTAGTTGCAATGCGGTTTAGTTGCGAATTTGGAACCATTGGTGGCATCAAAGGAACTATATTTCTGCGTCCGAAACATATGAATTTACTTTTGTCATCCATGTCCTAAATTTTTATGATTTCTTGAAGAGATGTTTCATTTTTGTTAATTTTGATTTATGATTCTTAAAGACACTTAAAACTCGTTCTATCATCATTAGTTGGAGGACTTGACTTTTGCCATCCATTTCCTAAACTATTATGATTTCTTGAAGAGATGTTTCATTTTTGTTAATTCTGATTTATAATTCTTAAGGACATTTGAAACTCGTTCTATCCTTCAGTAAGTTCAGTTTTTAGAAGTGTAATCTTATCATTAGTTTACTTTGCGACTGGAATAATTAATCAGCTTAATCATTTATATTATAAAGTAGTTTAACATCAAGCGGGGATAGCTCAGTTGGGAGAGCGTCAGACTGAAGATCTGAAGGTCGCGTGTTCGATCCACGCTCACCGCATTTTTTTTAACATTTTTCTTTCTTTTCTTTTTTGTGATTAGACCGGTCAGGAATTACGTTATAAACCAAACCACTCAAAATAATTACGAAAACCGGCTATTTTCGTAAACCGAACATTTCGATTTCCCGGAGAAATATTTGTTCTTGGACCGTCGTCGAAGGGTTTTTCAGTTTTTAACCGGCGTCGAAACACGACTTGGCTTGACTCTTTTCAATTCACGAGACTGATGCAGCTCAAAAAACGATCGCGCTCGAAGAAAGGTAACACTCGCTGCTCAATTTTCGATCCCTCGACATAAATCTAGTGCGACGTAATCCAGTTTTTGAACTTTTCCTGTTGTCTTCTCCGATGGAAAAACCCTAATTGAGTCTTCCGTTACTCAGGGATAAGAAATTCGTCGATAGAGAGAGACAATGGCACGAGCCCTAAGGTGAAAAAGTACTGGATTCAGCGTTACGACCTCTTCTCGAGATATGACGAAGGTATCGAAATGGATGAAGAAGGGTGGTACTCTGTGACTCCTGAAGAAATCGCCATCAAACAAGCTGAGAGATGTCGTGGCAAAGTCGTCATCGATTGCTTCTCAGGCGTTGGCGGCAACACTATCCAATTTGCTAAAGTGTAAGAAGCTCAAAAACAAGTATCACTACTGGGTTTGTGTGATGATTTCTAAACCAAAGTTTCATTCTTTTGTAGATGTTCATCTGTAATTGCTATCGACATTGATCCGAAAAAGGTCGAATTGGCAATCAACAATGCAATGGTTTATGGAGTAGCTGATAATGTGGATTTTGTCGTTGGTGATTTCATCAAATTAGCTCCATCTCTCAAAGTAATCTCTTTTATCTGCAAAATTAGAGATTCCTCTTGACCCTTTTTGCTCTTGGTACTAATGAATCAACTCATGTCTTGGTTTCTAGGGAGATGTATTGTTTCTGTCGCCACCATGGGGAGGTCCAATGTATAACAAAGTTGAGAGCTTCAAGATGGATATGCTCCAACCAATAGACGGGTAATAACATTAGTTACATCTGTACATTTTTGTGCTCCATGATCGTTTGATGAAGTGTTTGTGGAAAGGTACTCATTGTTTCAGATTGCACAGTCCATAACGCCAAACATCATAATGTTTCTACCTAGAAACGTTGATTTAGATCAATTAGAAGAGCTAGCTTGGCTCTCCTCGCCTCCTCTTACTCTCGAGGTACTTTAACTTAACTTAAAACGCAGCACTTGTCAAGAAGAAGAAGAACAAATAGGAGAGCTGATTTGATTGCAACACTCTGGTTTCTTGATTTGTGGTTTCAGATTGAAGAAAACTGTGTTGGAGGCAGATTGAAAGCAATTACGGCTTATTTTAGTTACAATGCGGTTTAGTTTAGATATTTTGAACTATCTTTCTGCATCTGGCAAATAGAGAAACTGACTCCTGTAATTCATTATCTGGTCTTATGATTGTGTAATTTCTTGAAGAGACTTCTTTTAAAATTAACACATTGATTTCTTGGGTAACAAGTAAAAGGTTTAGTTGTGACTTAACTTTATGTCTTCCTTGTGATTTCAATTTGTCAAAGACAAAATCTACTTTGATGAAGAGGTAAACTCTTTTATTAATTAAAATAAAAGAAAACAAAGACAAACATGATCATGAACAAAAAAGTAACAGAGAGGCCACAACGGTGTGTACATGATCATGTTTCATAACCCCAATTGTTTTCTCCGCGAACCGTTGCTTCTTCTTCGGGTGTGAAATCGTTCGTGACGCTGAAGAAATCACGAACCTCTTCGACAGTTCTATCTTTGACCATATTAGCGACCGTGTCACAAGCAAGACCAAGAAGATTTTTGATGTCCAGATAGTTAGCAGCCAGAATAAGGCTAAAGAGCGTCGGATCATCCACCTGGCTCATAAAGTCAGCGTCCCACTTCTTGAGCTCCTCTTCGGAGGAAGAAGAAGAAGAAGACGAATCACCTTCACCACCATCGGGGACGACGACAGGGACGTGTTTCTTGCAGTACTCGATCACAATGGCGAGGATAGCGCCGTCGACGTTAGCAAGAGGGACTCCGTTTTGGACGCAGTCATCTTCGATCATGTGAGCTATGGTCTGCGACTGGAGAGCCACAGCTTCTTCAACCTCGAAGATTTTGTCATCTGCGCTCCTTAATACAATGTTCTTCGCCAACGTTGACATGATTAGTTCTTTGTGGAGATTGATGATGTAAAAACTAGGAATTAGGGTACGTGATTTGATGTGATGTGGAGAATGAATGAATACAAAGTTGTGAACCGATGCCATGTATATTTAAAGGATTTTGAGTCGGTTGTTTTCTTCGTTGTCGTAACATGATTTGGAAATATATTGTTTCCCCAAAGAGAAAAAGGAAATATGTTTGTGGTTTTTTTTCTTCTGATGAAATTGTGTTTTGTTTTTCTGCAAAAAAAATGGAAATATATCATTGTTTCCTTTTATACATTGAAACTTTTGTTTGTTTGTGATAACCCCTGGAAAATAAATAAAATAAATCGTGAATTACAGCGCTTATTCAACTTCAAGCGTGAGACATATCTCTTTCGTTGAAAATTAAGATACACATAAACACTATCCAAATCTTGATCTCCGATCGAAAAAGTACTAATTTTTCACTGAAATTTCTCAAATCTCGAAGACCCATTTCTCCGTCTTCCTTGATCTGATCCTGGGGTTGGTGGAGGGTTTTAATTGGTTAATGAGGAATCCACACAGCAATGGAAACCTTCGGAAGCTGGAAGCTGACGGAGAAGAAGAAACGGAGGAGAAATCGTGCCATAACGGCTTCGGAGTTGGTGTCATCTTGGGTCTCGACGGTGGCGCCACCTCAACTGTGTGCGTGTGCGTCCCATTCTTTCCGTACGGCGATCGTTTACCGGAGCCTCTTCCAATCCTCGGTAGAGCCCTCGCCGGTTCAACCAATTGCAACAGCGTTGGAGGTTCCGTCTCATCTCACTCTCCCCAATTTTGAATATTGCTCATTGTTGGAGGACTTTTCTGGGTTTTATTGAAGTGCGATCATTTTAGCTCCGGTCAATAGAAATTGTCGGTGGATTTTGATCCTTCTGACATCTGCTAAGGAGTGTTTGGCTTTCTTTATCTTTAATTCAACCAAATTCTAGTGCAATGTGGCATTTTCTTAGCTGATTCTTGTCGTGCTTGTTTAATCCTGGAATTGGAATTGGAATTGGAATCGGAATTGGATTTGATCACAAGTAGTCTTTTGCCTTATGTAGTTATGGCACCACTTAGATTCAACTCTTTTAAGCCAACTTTCAATGTATGCAGAGACTGCAGCAAGGGATTCACTAGAGCAAGTTATTTCTGAGGCACTTGTACAAGCAGGTTCAGATAAATCAGATGTCCGTGGTGTGTGCTTAGGTGTTTCAGGTGTAAATCATCCCTCAGACCAGAAAAAGATTGAAAATTGGATAAGGTGCTAGTCATGTCAGGTGAAACTTATGGCTATAGGAGTGTCAGGTGTGAATTTTCTCGATCTTAACCGATTCTCGTAATTTGCTTTTCAGGGAAATGTTTCCGAGTCATGTCAAGGTGTATGTTCAGAATGATGCTATAGTGGCTTTAGCCAGTGGAACCATGGGAAAGCTCCATGGCTGTGTTCTTATCGCCGGTACAGGATGTATAGCCTATGGTTTTGATGAAGATGGCAGGGAGGCTCGAGCATCTGGCGCTGGACCAATCTTAGGTGATTGGGGAAGGTAGTTCTCTTTCCATTCCTTGTTTTATGTCAGTTTTACCTCTTATAAGGTTTCAGAGATGCATGAGCTAAAACTGGGATCGAGCTATAGACTTTGCCATACTTATAAATGTATTGAGAGATTCTTTAACCGATAGTTATGTGAATGATGATGTGATGATTTACAGTGGCTATGGAATTGCTGCACAGGCCTTGACGGCGGTGATTAGAGCTCACGATGGTCGTGGCCCACAAACGATGCTTACAAGTTCCATCTTAAAAGCACTTGGACTTTCCTCTCCAGACGAACTCATAGGGTACCTTCTCTTCCAAACTAATGAGTCGGTCTCAAAACGTCAAAATGCTAAATCTAATGTATCTGGATGTAGGTGGACTTACGCTGATCCATCATGGGCACGCATTGCTGCTCTTGTTCCTCAAGTAGTATCTTGTGCAGAAGCTGGTGATGAAATTTCAGATAAGATCTTGGTTGATGCAGCTGAGGATTTAGCTGTAAGCGTTAAAGCTGTTGTACAGAGACTTGGTTTATGTGGCGAAGGTGGATTCACATATCCAACACTCTTTTTTTATCAAATTTTCACCACATAGTTTCCTAATACTGTCAGAATTATTTTCCTCGTTGCAGATGGGGCAGCTTCTTTCCCAGTTGTAATGGTGGGCGGTGTCCTAAACGCTAACCAGAAATGGGACATTGGAAAAGAAGTCTCAAACCGCATCAACCGTTACTTTCCAGGGGCTCAAACTATCATACCAAAGGTTCATCATTCTACTTCTCACTCACTCTCTCTCTCTCTCTCTCTCTCTCTCTCTTTCCCAACGACTGAAGTAAGTATATACTGATATGGATTTTCAGGTAGAGCCAGCTGTTGGAGCAGCATTGTTGGCTATGAACTTCTTAACAAGTTAACAAGCCATCGGTCACATATTGCTTTGTTGTCAAACATCAATGTTTCTTGAATCTGTAAGCATGCCATAGTGTGATTAGTGACATATTTTTTCTCTTGCTTTGGTACATTTGTACATTAGAACAAAAAAAAAAAAAAAACTATCTTCACGCCCAATTCTTGCTATTGATTATCTTTTTTGGCTACTAACTTACTACATATACCTAGATAACCTACCCAACCACGAAGAGAGAAACATTGACAGAGGATGTGAATTTATACAGCAGATATGCAATGAAACTTTTGTGAAAGAGATTTCGTTCATATGCGATTTCGTCAGTAGACTGATACTCTTTTTGATTCTCCTTTTAACTCTCTCCGGACAAGCTTCAAGATCTCGATAATCTGTGAAGATGAAGATACAAAAGTTTGATGAAAGTATACTATACAATGCAAGCTTCATATAATACTATGAGACAGAGAGAGAGGAAGAAAGATTTGCTTACGCCAGGGTAATGCTTTAGAATTGGTGAGTAATGATCAAGAGCTATGTAAATTTTCTTCAGAAGGTCCAAGAGAGATTCGATTTCATCGCCAAGGAGATCAACCTATGATTCAAGCAGCCAGATGAAAAGGATTATCATGCTACTACCAAGTGGTCAACGAAAGAAAACAACAACAAAGGGCTAAAAGAAGCTTCAAAGTCATCAATATCAATTGTGAAGACTCACCTCAGTCTCAGCCTTTTGGAGGTCACAGGTCTTCTTCTCCATTAGTTGCTTGTACATTGATTCTCTTGCATTGAGTCCATCAACTTCATCTAAAAGATCACTCAAATGCCTCTGCATACTTTCCAACCTACAAGTCAACAACAAACTCTCGTGTCTGTCAAATCAAATACGACTGTGTCTAGCCATAACATTATACGACACAAGAGATTTGAGTGTACCTAAGATTTATTTTGTTCATCTCTTCGGCTACCAAGCACTCGGTATTATCGAAACATTGACTCCATTTATCAAGACTTAGAGCCGTCGATACAAACTGTTTCTCAAGTCTCTTTTGCTCTGCTTCTGCTGATGATAACTTCAGCTCCGATTCCACTTTCTCATTTTCGGTTGTCTTCATATTCTTCCCAACTAGCTCAAGCTTCTGTCTCAACTCTGATATCTCCATCTCATAACCCTCTATAATCTTCACTACTTCTTGCTGATCAATCTGAGACTGAAGATTGTTACTCTGTTGAGAGGCCATCTCAAGTTTCTCCCTCTCTGTAGCCAAATCATTCTCAGCTATCTGAACTAAATCCTCCTTCTCCTTCACAAGACATTCCAGCCGATGAATCTCTTCTTTTAATCTTTCCTTCTCAGCCATTTCTGATCTCAAAGCATCTTCTTTCTCTGATACATTCTTGTTCAAACATCCAAGTCTCTTATCAGCTTCCTTCAAAGCTTCTTTGTATACCACCGCGCAGTACTCTTCTGCCATGCAGGACTCAACAAAAGAGTCTTCAAGATCAATCTTGCTCTCAGAGGATTCTTCTTTTGCACACTGAATCTGGTTCACAAACTCTCCAAGAACAGACCAATAGATAGAAGCTTCAACATGAGAATCCTCAACATCTGATTCAAGCTTCTGGATCAACTTTAAATGATTTTCCTCAACTTGAGAAAGCTGTGAGATCTTCTGATCAGCCTCTGCAAGTGAATCTTTAAGCTGAAGGTTTTCTATAAGCAGAGAGTCCAATTGGCTCTTCTCATCACCCTCTGATGAAACCTTATCCAACTTTGAAATGATCTCTGGGATCTTCTTCTGCAGCGCATCAAACTCTTTGTCTTTCTTCAAACAAGAAAACGAACCACGCTCCTCTAGATTCAAGCACCTTCTCTTGATGCTAAAGTATTCTTCAGTCATCTCTTGTATTGTATAATCATGCTCTCTTTTCAACTGAATCATCTCACTCTTGAAGTGTTTGATCAAGTCTTCACGCGATAACTGAGTTAAATCCTCTGACTTCTCAGGCGTAGACGTCACAGATCCTCTTTGCTTACCATTTGTATCCCAAACTGAAGATGCTGAAACAATGGTTCCAGAGATTTTGTGTTGTAAACCATCAGTGTCCCCATTTGCATGACCAGTAAGCAACTTTGAAATCAACTCTAGTTCTTGACGCAAACCAGCAATCTCTGTAGTCTTCTCAAGCAACAAACTTTTCTTACCAAAAGATTCGACATCCGGATTCTCATTCTTCTTAATGACAGTATTGATAAGGATTGATCCATCATGATCAGGAGAATCTAACCTAGCGTAATCACTCATCATAACCTCTTCATACATAAGCAAAATCCCTGAAACAGAGAAAGTAGTAAGCAGTAATGAGAAACGCATTTACAATATAACCGGAAAAGTTAAAACCAATAGCTTTCTTTACATTACAGTATTACACGAACCGGGATCATCTAAAACTAAAATCATTACAAAAAGAGGTAACTTTACCCTTTCTTAAGCAAACAAATTTAGAAACTATAAAAGAGATGAAATTCAAATAGACAAACGCTATAAAAGTGAAGAAAACAGACTTACAAACTCAGACGTGTGTGGGGTTTTTCCCCCGGAGAAAAAGACGGAAAATTTATGTCGGAGATAAAGGTGGGTCCTAATTTCAGAGGTGGGTCTTCTTCTTCATCTTGTAAAGATTATTAGGGTTTCTATTTCTAATTAAGGAGACGCAGAGAAGATGGATCGACCTAAGAAAGAAACTGCTTTGGGAAGCGGAGCGGGAGCGTTAGGAACAAAGCTTTTTATTGAGAAAACTAAATGAATTTGTATTTTACGAAAATGCCCTTGCTGAATCTATCTTTTGTCTTATCAACTGGAGAACAAGACATTCTTACTAGATTATTATGATCGAGTTTGTTAAACTGATAGTGTTGTTAATTCAAGTGTAAACCATTTACAATGTTTATAAACTTGACCGGCTCTAACAAAACAAAATCGATGTTTAACAAATTGAAGATATAACAAAAAGAAAGAAACAAAAAAAAACTGGAATTTTCTCGGTTTAATAATCTTGACACGCTTTATCAAGAACCAAACAAAGAATCCTCATATCACGTTTTTGCCTAACTCTTCTGATCAAAGTCTTGAAAAGACAAGATCCACATTTTGCTCCAACAATCTTTACTCAGACAGGAATGCGATCTGTTTTTTTTTTAGAATGAAATTATTAGAGAGAGCTAGTCAAGATTTCGAAACGAGACGCAACTTCTCTTCGAACTTCATCTCTTTTCACTTTCCCAGTTGTTGTCAACGGAAACTGCTTCTCCCATTGCACAAACCTCTTCGGAATCTTAAACCTGTCCAAATTTCATACGTTTCATAAACTAAACCCCAAAAAAAAAAAAAAAATTTTACTCGATTGGAAAAAATGGTTCATACCCGGTTAGATTCTGTGTTCTGCAAAAACGCTTCAGTGCCTCACTAGACAGTTTGAAATCTCGGTTCTGCTCGTCTTCTACATCAGACCATATCCAATTCTCTTGTAAACGAACACAACCAACCACCATTTCCCCAAGACGAACATCTATGACACCTATCACCACTGCAGACACAATCCCAGGATGCTCCAACAGAACAGCTTCTACCTGTCCGCATTATATAATAATGGATTCAGTCCCATGTAAAGATGCTTATATTTACTTGCGTTGGAAGTTAACCTCTTCAGGGTAAACATTCTCTCCTCCAGTTTTGATTCGCCCGTTGGACCGACCTATGAGCCATAAGTTACCAAAGTCATCAACGGTTCCAATATCACCTGTATCAAGCCAAGCTCCATCGCTGCTGGTTTCTGATGTTGCAGCCTTTTCTTGAACTGATTGATGACCCCAATATCCAAGCATTGTGTGTGGTCCACGAGTTAGAATTTTCCCTAACCTCGATTTATTATCATCAAGCTTAACCATCACTTCGATGTGAGGCGCTGGCTTCCCAACACACGTGCCTTGCTTGATTCGTTTAACCAAAGGAAATTTCCCCTTACAAGACTCTTGTGTTGGATCATGGAGTGTCATGAAGGTCAGCGAAGAGCACGCCTCTGTCATCCCATATGCTGAGATTATTCTTGCTCTTGGGAAGATTTGTGCAGCTTCTTTTAGGAGTTCGCTTGATAAAGATCCAGCTCCATTAAGTATCTTTCTCACACCAATGTTTTGAGCTCCATTTGTCTTCGTCCTTTTTTTGGAAACAAAAAAAGAAATAGAGTCACCAACGTTTTCAAGAACAAGATTTGCTACTTATCATGAGGAATTTTTGTTCACTTCTCTCGTTTGTTTACCTGTTGACACGAATTAGATCAGCCATCATAGCTGGGACTGTGATGAAACAAGTCACACTGTGTCGTTCCATAGCTTGAAGAGCTGTTTCAGCGTCAAATTTTGGCAGAAGAACATGGCAAGCTCCAACCATCAGCATAGCCATGGCTGATGACAAACCACCTATATGAACTAATGGTGATGTATGCAAATAAACCTGCAGAAGAGAAATGTAAGATACTCTTTTAGTTATCAGAAACAGAATCATTCAGGTCTACTCATTTCATTGTGATTAGAGAGGCGTACATCATCCTCACCGTAGCCAACAATAGCAATCTTGGCTAGAGACTGTGTGATAAACGCCAAGTGGCTTATCGTCACGCCCTTAGGCCTTCCTGTTGTACCAGAAGTGAAGCATATCACAACAGCATCATTAGGAGCCCAAGCGTAGGTTGCTAAAGAAGGAACTAGCGTGTGCTGTTTAAGCATCTCGGTAGTCAAAACTGCTCCGGTAACAAGGAAACAATCAGGTCACTAGCAGTATTATCTTTTTAACCGTTAAGTAAACAAAAACATACATTTTTTATTATGTTGATTTGCCAATTCTGTTGAGGTAGACTCCATTAACACACGCCATTTCAAGGAAGGTATATCGACTAAATCAATGCACCATGAGACACATGACTCATCGGTGACCAAGAGCACTGGTTCTACTAGCAGCATTGCCATTTTTGCTTCTTTTAAGCTCTGCACTTTCTCAAAAATACATCAATTAAGAACACAAAAAATCTGTCAAGATTTCTCTTTTTGTTCACATACGAAAGCGATGTAATAATCGAGATGTAGAAAACTGATTACTGACCCATCTGTAATTCAAAGGAGCAACTATTCCTCCTACCAATGCAACAGCCAATAACCACTCCAAGAACAAATCACTGGAAACCACACAAAAAAAACAAAAAAACACTTTAAAATATGATAACCTCAAAATCCACAAAATTCAAAATTGGGGCGGCCAATTATTAAAAGCTCTTCTCCTAACTTCTTTGTTCAAATTGGAATCTATAAAACAAAATTGGAATCTCAATAGATAATTAACGCAATTTGACCTGTTAAGCGCAGCAATAGAGACGACATCGCCGTTTCGGAGACCGAGCCGAACCAGTCCTTCGGCGAGGCTCAGTACCCCAGCGACGAACTCCCGGCCAGTGCGCCTCCGGTGGCCGTAGATCGTAACGACGGCGTTTTGTTTGACGGAGGCTAGCCGAGTCAAACACTGACAGATGTGGGGGCGAGAGTAATTAGCCATCCCGGAGAAGGGTGAATCTGGAATTTCAAATTTGTGCGTCGTCGAATTTTTTATTGGAAGAAGAAGAAGAAGTGAGTGGAGAGATGGGAGAAGAAAAGGCGCGGGATTTTGTGTTCCATTGATGACGTGGCAGGACCTTATCTTATCTTCACCGTTTTGGTGGGCTATTTGGGCCGAGTCTATAAGATAAATGGGCTTTCTTAATAGATTGATACAATAAAATGCGTATCCAAAGTCAAATCTGAATGTTGTAATTGTATTGCAGTCGACCTTTTTTCTGAACTCTTTTGAACTTCCCGTAAATTTAGGGCCAATCTCCGACAAAGAAATTCACGAGAAATCATTTAAAAATTAAAACCATGTTCAGACAAAGCACGAGAGTCGAGAGAAACTGTTCTTGGTTGACGTGGAATAAACAAAGAAAGAAAGCAACGATAGGCGTTTTCATTTGTTCACGCCTCACGGGATGGAAACTTAAAAACGACATCGTCTCAATTGATGCATTTTTTTTTTATACAAATAGCTCTTTTTCACTTCACGGGATGGACTTGTAAGTTTGGAGCTAAAACTCTCCAATTCCAAGTAACAAAATGGCTTCACACAGAACAGTTTTATTTCCACCGTTGATCTCAGTCATGACCATGATCGTGGTCATTGTCATTGATGCTAGAGAGTTACGACCGTCTGATCACGGCCTTGAGTACTACTACGAACCCGGCGAGTCATCATCGGAGATGACGTCATTCTTCGGACCCCCTTCTTCAAATGAGCTTTCGACGTCCACATCGTCATCATCGACATTGCCTAATGCGGTGAAATCTCCGATGACGACGTCCTCAAAAGGTCGGGACGATGATGATCACGTGATGAGTCACGTGCTGGTTGTTGGCAGCTTGGTTTGTGGACTCTCCGGCGTCGCTTTGATGATCATTTCTGCTCTCGTTTATTTCCTTGGTTACCCGAAATTACAAAATTCGTGTGTTAATTGTGATCAGATTCACAACGATGATACCAAGTAGTAGACGTGTCTCTCTTTTTTGTTTGTTTATAATTTTCTCAATTGATTCTCTAAAATAAAATGTTGTCTAGTGACTACAATATTGAGGAAAACAAAACATGAATAATTTGGCTTTCGATTAAAACATAACCGGAGTAAAATTCGTTCGGTTTGCGAAGATTTTGCCAAATTGGTTCGGTTCTTTGGAAAAAATTAGCAATATAATTAATTTAATCCAATGTAAAGCTTAGAAGGAAAATCAATTAATTAGTCTCACAGCGTCAGTTGGAGGAGTCCAAAAGAGAAGAGGAGAGCTTGGCCTTTGAGGAGTTTCAAAGGATCGTCGTCGTCATCGTGTAGCTCACTGTATTTATAAACCCTATTTCATCATCTTCCTCAATCGATTATAGTTCCTCCTCAAATTACTATTTGCTTCAATCAGACTCTGACGACTCTCGATCTTCTCTCCGATCGAAAACAATGTCTCACTCTGCTGTTTCTCAGGTATATATTTTCACGATTTTCGGTCAACGATTGTTTATTTCCCTCTTGCTACTGGTGATTCTGGGCGATCAATTTTTGATTACTCTGTTTTCTTTAGGGATTCTGATTTTGGTTAAGGTTCTCTTGTCTGTTTCCGGAGAAAACGAGGGAAATTTTTTGAAATTTATTGCTCCTGGGGTTTTATGATCTTTGATCTGGGTTTAGGCTTGTGTTTCCGCCGATTAGCGATTTCGGCTCCGAAGAGAGTTTTAATCCGATGAAATTTTAAATTTTCTCTACAGGCTGCTGCTGCTATCTCAGTTTCAAATGGAAACAAACGTTCTCTTAGAAGATCCGTCTTCAAGGTGATGCATCAAAATCTCTCAAATCCTTTTCTATTTCGATCTCTATATGTCATAACGAAATAAAGCATAGTCTTGATTCATCTTGAGTCTGATTTTTAAACCGTATATTTGCTTGTGCTGCACCATTTTTTTCCTTCTGCAGCAGAACAATAGCATAAGCTTCAACAGTAAGCCATGGTCATCTTTTTCCTTAGCATTGAACCAGATAACAACAAGCATAACCGATGCAAACCGGTACACAAACTCAACAATATGCATGTCGGTCCAACAAACGAGTAGCTCCAAGGTCTCTGTCTCTCCTATAGATTTGGAAGACGCTAAAGATCCTCCATTGCACTTGTACAAACCCAAGGAAGCTTACACAGCTAAGATCGTCTCCGTGGAGCGAGTCGTCGGCGCAAACGCCCCAGGAGAGACTTGCCACATCGTCATCGATCATGACGGTAACCTTCCTTACTGGGAAGGACAGAGCTACGGCGTGATCCCTCCAGTGAGTCATGTTCCCTTGTGCTCTTACCTGGTTCCATAATTGTCTTTACTCAATATCTTATTCTATGAATCTTGTGCGTGCGTGTAGGGTGACAATCCGAAGAAACCAGGAGCGCCACACAATGTGCGTCTTTACTCGATTGCATCAACGAGGTATGGAGATTTCTTTGATGGTAAGACAGCGAGCTTGTGTGTGCGAAGAGCTGTTTACTACGATCCGGAGACTGGTAAAGAAGATCCTTCAAAGAACGGTGTCTGCAGCAACTTCCTATGCGATTCAAAGCCCGGAGACAAGATTCAAATATCTGGTATGTTAACTAAATACATATAGAGACTCCTTGGAAGAAGAGCTTTTTTTTTACTTGATATAATTTTTCGAAACCAGGTCCATCGGGGAAAGTAATGTTATTACCAGAGGACGATCCAAACGCGACGCACATAATGATAGCCACAGGAACAGGAGTGGCTCCTTACAGAGGCTACCTTCGTCGATTGTTCATGGAAGACGTACCAAACTACAAATTTGGCGGCTTAGCTTGGCTCTTCCTAGGTGTGGCTAATACTGATAGTCTTCTATACGACGATGAGTTTAGCAAGTACTTGAAGGACCATCCGGAGAACTTTAGGTTCGACAAGGCGTTGAGCAGAGAGGAGAAGAACAAGACAGGTGGGAAGATGTATGTGCAGGACAAGATTGAAGAGTATAGTGATGAGATCTTCAAGCTTTTGGATGATGGAGCTCATATTTACTTCTGTGGGCTTAAAGGGATGATGCCTGGGATTCAAGATACGCTTAAGAGAGTTGCAGAGGAGAGAGGTGAGAGCTGGGACTTGAAGCTTTCTCAGCTCAAGAAGAACAAGCAGTGGCACGTTGAAGTCTATTAGGCCTGACTGTTGCCTTTTCTTGCCCTCTCTTTTAATTGTTTTGCTGTCTTTTATTTGATTTAACTATCGTAATAAATAATTGAATTGATGTTGTTATAGTTGTTTTCAAACATTATAAAATCCAGAAAGATGTTTGTTTAGTTTGAGAAGAGATTTCACTGGAATATTCTTAGGTGATGATTGGTTCTCCCGCTACCACCCGCAAACGCAGCGTTTGCGGTTCGTAGCGGTTCTTAGCGTTTTATAACAATCACGACAACCGCTTTCAACCGCTCTATACCACTCTGTACCGCTCTATATCGCTGAAAATCAAAAGCTCCTTTCCGCAAGCGTTTGCGGTTGCGGGCGGTTGCGGTTTGAAAAAAAAAAAAAAAAAACATAATATCTCCAAATTTGGAATAAGGGTATATTTTTTTGAAAAATACCATAATTATGTTTAAAAATTTCGAAAATACCCTAAATTTTTTCTGTTTTGAAAAATACACTTTTAAAATGTAAAAAGTATGTTTTGACGTGATTTAAACAAAAAAATAATAAATAATTACAAATTATAAACGAAAATTTAAAAAAATAATAAACTAATAAGTTTTTTTTCAAATAAATATAGTATATGTTAAACTGAAACAAATTTTAATATTTTGGATCTTTATATAAACAACTTAACCTCATACACATTCAAACCAAATGAAACTTTAAATAAATTAAAACTTTACATATATTTAAAGTTTATAAATTATTAAAAATTTAAAAGTGGAGAAATATATCTTTCATTTTTAATGTTTATCTTTTGAAAAATTTAAATATTTTTGAAACTTTGCATAAACAACTTTAATCTCACCCCATTTAAACTTTATATAAACAATCTTATATTTTTATTAAATTGTTTAAAAAAAACTAAACAGGTAATTAGGATGTTAAAATGATACAAAATTATTATCAAATATTAATATTTTATATTTCTTATTTGAATTTCGTTTTTATTAAATTAGGAATAATCATTTTACATATAAAAAGTGTATTTTTCAAAACCAAAAAAAAAGGGTAGTTTTCAAATTAAAAATTCATCAAAAAATATATTTCAAAAAAAAAATTATTAATATGGTTATAAATGTTTTGAATAATTATATATTATTTTTATTTTAGTAACTTTTGGTTAAACCGCTCTTGCACCCGCTGGCTAACCAGTCAAAAATATCCCGCAAACGCAACCGCTATGAATTGCTATACCAGTCGTACAAACAGCTTTTAATCGCAAACTCCCGCTTCCGCAAACTCCCGCAGCCGCAAACTCCCGCAACCGCAACCGCAGCGGTTAAACCAGTCAGACCCTTAGAGAACAAACAATGGATCGATTATGTAATGCCACGAGACATTAAAGAAAACGACGTAAGGTAGTAGTTAAAGCTGAGAATAATCTCATGTGCTGCAATAAACCCAACCAAAGAGTTTAGAGAATATTACAAAGATATTCGAATAAATTTGTATGCACATAAGACTGTTACATAAATCTTGTTTAACAGAAAAGAAAGTTATGTAAATCATAAAATCATGTGGTGTGACAACGGTTTTAGCTTCTTAAATCTGAAAAACAAAACAAATTAGAATTAGAATTTGGTTTGATGTAGTATAAACCGTGTCTGAATCAAACCAAACCGAGATCGGTTTCTTGTCTCTCGAATTCGAACAAACGCGAACCGGTTCGCTTTCAATGACTCACAATGGGAAATAATATTTAAATATCGGGCAAAGGGTAAAGGTAGGTCCCGTAGGAACTCGTGGACTAAACCAGTTAGTGAGCAACTCCGGGCAGAAAATACAGATCTGCCCGAAATCTGCTACGTGCAATCTGAAACGCTTCTCACAATCTCCACTTGTACGATCGATATTGCGTCCGCATCAGTCGTTACAGACCGTGCCGTTGTTTCCACTTCCTCAAGTGTAAAGACGGCGTGATGTTTGCGACTGATGGAGAAGAACGCTATGAAGTGTGGGTATGAAATTGCGGAATGACTTGCGGAAGAGAAGAAAACGACACTTCTTTACTCTCTCTCTCTGTTTCCTATTTCTTCTTCTTCTCGGAGACTTTGAAGAAGAGGCACAGAAAAATTGCAGAGGTAAAAATCGGCATAGAAAATTGTTGGTTTTTTTACTTGCTTCCTGTTAAATTGCTTTTGCTGCTTAGAAATTTAGTTTGATTGTGAGAATTATAGGTTTATGGGTTTATGCGTTTTAGATATGAATTGTAGAGTTGTGATTGTATTCTGATTTGGTTCTCTGGGAAATGATGGAAACAATTTCTCAGAAGCTTAGTTTAAACATTTAATCATTTTTTAGCATTGATACCAAAAAAAAAATTTGATAATTCTGATTCTTCAATTTATAAGCGTTACAAGTAAAGCATGTACTGACTATTTGGTGTTGTCTCTGTTCTCTGTAGTTTTCAGAGTTGTGATTCGGACGTTAAGCTCATGAGTCATGACTTCTTCAATCCATGAGCTTTCTGGTTCTTCTCCTCTACTCTTTATCCATTTCTTGTTTATATTCCTCTTATTTCATGTCAATTCTGCTTTCATTAGCCTTGCTGAAACAGAGATTTTTACCTAAACTTGTTCCATACTTCAACTTCATGTGGTTTATTACTCCTTCTGATTCTTGATGGTGCTCTCTTGTTAAGTTTGGTGCTTTCTTGTCCAGATAACATTGGAAGTCACGAGAAGCAAGAACAGAGAGATTCTCAAATCCAAATCCAAATCCAACCACCAATTCCTCCAGGAAGAAATTCTGAATCACTTGCAACCACTTTAGTCTACTCGGAACAGCTTCCTCACTCCATGGTAATACTCAAACAATTTGATCAAGAACTCTATGTTTTGTTCACTTTCTTGCAATCTCTCATGTTCATCACATATAAGAGCCGAACCAAAGTAACATGTTCTTCGTTTTGTATGTGTTTTTGTATATACATTTGAAGGCACCTGGACACTACCCATATCCAGATCCTTACTACAGAAGCGTCTTTGCACCACATAGTGACGCACAAGCGTATCCTCCACGGCCTTATGCTGGGGTATGGTTTAATACTAATTACACTACAGCGATTTTTCTGATCCGGATTTATGTTAATAGCTTGTTTACAAATGGTTTCAGGTACATTTACAGTTGATGGGAGTGCAGCAACAAGGTGTTCCTTTACCATCTGATGCAGTTGAGGAACCTGTTTTTGTCAACGCAAAGCAATACCATGGAATACTGAGACGAAGGCAATCTAGAGCCAAACTTGAATCTCAGAATAAAGTTGTCAAGTCACGTAAGGTGAAAAAAAAAGAAGACAAACAGTGTTTTTGTTATTATGATTCCTTTACTTTCAACTAGGCAAGTCTTGAAAAGTGTGTTTTGCAGCCGTATTTGCATGAATCTCGGCATTTGCATGCGATAAGACGACCAAGAGGGTGTGGCGGTCGGTTTCTTAATGCCAAGAAGGAAGACGAGCATCACCAAGACACTCATCATGAAGAAAACTCCAACCTTAGGTCTGGTCAATCCGCCATGGCTGCTTCTAGTGGTACATCTTGAGAAGGTCAGACTGATACACATAGCTTTTGTTTGGTCTCAGATCATCGGATGTTTTTTAGTGTATGATATTCAAATCTTTTGTAGAAATGTATAGGGTAGGTCAAAAGCCAAGTGGGACTTGTGATTAAAAGAATAAAACCCACGAAGAAGAAAGGAAAAATAAAAGAAATGTCATCAAGTTTTAGTTAAGGAACAATGCTACTGATATTATTGTTTTGTTGTATGAAATTTTGATAATAAAACGAAGGATCCACACCCAAAAAGTGACATCAAAATCTAGTTGTTATGCTTATACAAATTAAAAAAACAAATAGTTTGTTGGTGAAATGACACTTTCTAAAACAATAATTAAGAAAAGTAGCATTTTTGTTCCAAAAGCTTAAGAATCTAACAATTTTCTATGGCTAGACTTTCCTCCAGAATTTTCGTTTTCTGTTAAATAGACTATTGTTTACGACCTCTTTCAAGTCAAACTTACCTCCCATGATTAGAGAAGAAACTAAACGAATATCATCATATAATATCGATAAAAAAATTGAAACTCTACAACTCTAATGACCATATGTTTATATAGTTTATATAGCTTAACCTAATACAATCGAGAACAAAATATAGGAATCTGTGACCAAGTATGTTTAATATTAGTCCGAACGAGAAAACCTTATCGCCGCGATGAAAAATTACTGATCAAATCATCTTTAGACAAATAGACAATATACATGAATGGTATTATATATAGACAATAAAATAGTAGTAGTACCTAAGTAGTGTGTGTTTATGCGTAACCACTAACCAGTGATGGTCAAGACTCGAGTGTTATGATGTTAAGGAAAAAGCAAATGTTGACTTTGAGTTGGAGATCAACATCGTCACAAAAGGTTTGACATTAAATGGAAAACACAAAAAAAAAAAGGATCTTCTTTTACAGATCTTCTTCTTATCACATGATCGTCCAGAAACTTTTTCCAAATTATAGACAAACTCGAAATCCATATAATGTGTGTTGTTCTTTCTGCTTGCGTTATGTTTTTTTTTTTTAAATAGTAATTGATAAATTAAGATATGATATATATGTTCCTTTTGATTAAAACACGAAAGATCATGTCTACTACTTTTGGTTCTTGACATGTCGTGTAGTTTTATTAAGAGAACCCTGGTTTGTAGTTTCCACTGTGAGTCTGTAACACTATAAAAGGTAGAGACAATTACAGACGTGAAATAAAACTAATCAAGCTATGATCTATCAATTAAAAGGTGAATTAAAAATAAAAACAACTAAAAACTGTAAAGAGCTATATTGCTTTTTAGTGGCGCGAGATATGCTCTCGTACGTAAAGTTATGTCAATAATTAATTATAGTGTGTTGTTCTTGTCTAACAAAAAACGAAGAATTTATTAAGAAAGTGCTTTACCAGATAGCAACACCATTTCTGTTTTTATTTTCTGATTAATTAAGAATAATTATTACTATTAAGTTCTGCAAATGTGCGATACGAATTAATAAATTGGAAAAAGACGGAGTAGAGAAAGTGGGTAATACACCTGCGACTGGCATTGTAGAAAATCGAAGCGCATGCACAAAGTAAGAAGTCATGATGAGACTTCACATGACCCTTCTTCGTCCCTTTACTATTTACACATTTCCGTATTTATTGTTTTCTTCTCTCATATGAAGATACCCCTTTGTCTACATGTTAACTGTTTTGTTTAATAGTACCAACATTACGTTGATCAAAAAAAAAAACGTTGATAAAAAAAAAAAATAGTACCAACATTAATTTCATTCAGAAATACACCACTTGTGTAGGTTTTTCTTATTCTTTATGTTCTTTAAAACCTCTTATGATGTTTTTACATTTGTTAATAGTGTGTTTCCGTACGTATTTCTTCTTATTCTTTTGCAATGCCATGTCTTAATCAACATAAAACAATAGGTAATGCTGACAAAAAAGGGTAATATCGAATCTTTGTTTCCATGTACACCCACTTAACTCTATTCATTTTTGAAGTAGACAACCAAACATGTATTTTATGGTATCGTTTTGGCAAAGGTAACAAAAGTATATCGTAATGATAGATTTTGGTGTTTGGTCGTATTTGTTGATGGATGTATCATGTTTCGCCTTTTTATTTGTTTTTCGCTTTGTAAAGTGTAAACCTTCCTATTGAACCTGAAACTTTGGAGGATGAGCCATATATTTGACATGGTCTGAAGCAGATATCAAGTTTTGGTTTTATATATAAATCACTCATTTTTAGACGATACAGTCTTCTCGATCTAAACAGAGAATTGTGTGGAGACATTGCTTAGAACTTAAAATATACTCACAAAATTATGAAAACAAAAAAATGTATGACATATAAGAAAACCAAAAATGTATACAAATAAACTATATGTTTGAACAAATGGATACAACAACCAATTGAAAATTCGTAACCAGACCAAATACAGGTTGTACCCCCCAGCAAAGGCAGATCTGTCTGAATTTGTTTTTCTCATTCATGATAATCTTAGAAAACAAGTTAAAGAAAGAAAAAAATGCATATACTTCACACTTCTCACGCGCGTAGTGACACTGCACAATGCACATACTTCTCATGCATCATCATCTGCACATGGATACAAAAGATGGACATATGCAACATCATTATTCATGGTACTGTGTATGGTAATATGTACATCAAGTACATGCACATACATACACACATCATCATTATGCATCATCTTAGGACGAGAGAGCAAGAGGGTAGAGAAAAAATTTTGATGCTAAGTTTGGGTAGGCCACTGTCGCAGAGCTTAAAGCCAACAGCTTTATTTCCCTAAGTTAGCAAATTACCTAATTTCGTCAAAATTCCGTTTCTTCTGACAACACTTTCGTTTTTACGAATAAATATTGTACAATTATGTTCAAAATATATAAATATTTCTTATTGTTTTTACTTTTCAGTGAAGTAATTAGCATTTGTGGTTCTTGTAAGTAAAAATCAGGAGAGAGAGCTTTGCGTGTTGGCTTTTCTCATCTATTGTGTTTAGCCTTTCAATCCTACAAGTTTCGATTAAATGCTATGTAATTTCTTGTCTGAATGCACCTAAATTTTCAAACCTGGTTACTTTCAGTTTTGTCAATATCTAATTAATGTTAATGAAAATCAATAATAGTGATGACAGAAACACATTGATTATGAGAGTTAGGTGATATGAAATCAAACTAGAGAATTAAATAAGCTTTCATCTGAGGTGCAAGAAAAAATTAAATTCTTTCTCCATATAAAGTCACGTACTTTTTTTTTACAACTACAAAGTGACATAATTACAAACAAATCAAACAGTAACTAAACTCTTGAAAATAAAAAATATAAGCACTAAAATAATAAAAATTTTATTATAAAAAATAAGGGAAATTTCAAAACTACACCTCTTGAGGTGCCAATTTTCAAAAATACACCTCTATGGTGTCTATTTTCAAAACTACACTTTTTTCATTTAGTAAAAAAGCTCTAAACCCTAAAATATAAATCCAAAACCCTAAAATCTAACATTGAACCCTTAAATCTAAACCCTAACTCCCAAAATCTAAACCCTAATCTAAGATTAGTGAACTCAAACATATATATTAAAATTAGGAAAATGTGTATTTTTGAAAATTTCTATACCATAGGTGTAGTTTTGAAAATTTGCACCTCAAGAGATGTATTTCATAAAATTTCTCTAAAAAATATCACGCAAGTACGAACTGATTGATATCGTGTCAACATTCTAAAACATGTAACGGATGTAACGATTTTGTTCTTATTTGATTTGGAAAGCAAAGAAAAGCAATGCCAATCTGGCATACATCGTATAAAAGTGTAACGGAAAATGAAGAAAAAAAAAATAATATATATTGTCCGTTAGTGTGTAAAACTTATCTCGAAAGAAAACAACAACGTTTAAATTCGTTCTTTCGAGATACCGTTTTAAGCATATAGCGCATATATTTATTTATGCAATAGGTTGTGTTTAGATGTTTTGTATTGGACTTTGTAATCTTCTTTTATTTACTTATGATTGATATGTTAATGAAATTTTAGTGTGGGAGAAAAAAAGTTTTAATTTTCCACAACATTTTCCAAGCTTTTTAATTCAACCTAATCGGCGTTTCGAATTTCACCTTTTAAAAAAAAGAAATAATAATTTTACCCGTTTAGTGCTTCTTGTTGTGTTCTTCCTTGTCCTCTCTCTCTCTCTGAAAATCTTTAATTTACTTTTTCAGCATTTCCCTCTCTCTCTCTCTCTCTCTCTCTCAGGGAAAGATTCTCGAGATTAGTGTCTGAGAGATAGACCCTTCTCTCTCTCTACTTAGCTTCCCTTCCTTTACTCCTTCCTCACTTTCCATCCTCTCCTTCTCTTTCTTCTTCTTCCTTAGAGAGAGCAAATGAAATTCCCCAACCATTCTCTCATGAACAACCTCATCGGAGGCTCTCTCTACTCAGAGGGCCTACCACTCTAAATCAACCCCCCAACATTTCCTCAATCGGTACCCATCTGGGTCTCGATTACTTCCTCTAAAGTATCGATTTTTACTTTTTTTTTTTTGTTTTAAGCTCTGTGTGTGATTTTTCGAGTTGGGAAAATGATGATGGCTCACTCAATGGACGACAGAGACTCTCCGGATAAGGGATTCGACTCCGGCAAGTACGTTAGGTACACGCCGGAGCAAGTCGAAGCTCTTGAGAGAGTTTACGCCGAGTGCCCTAAACCCAGCTCTCTCAGAAGACAACAGCTCATTCGTGAATGCCCGATTCTTTGCAACATCGAGCCACGTCAGATCAAAGTCTGGTTCCAAAACCGCAGGTATAAATTGTGTTTTAATTTAGTTGAATGTTTTTGTATTGATTGAGTGAGATTAAAATTAATTTTTGTTTGTTTGTATTTGAAGACAGCAAAATGTTTCCTTGTTTAGATTTAAAATCTTTAATTAATTCACCTGTGCCTGTTCCTTTCTCTGACAAATGTTTTCCGGTAAAATCTGTGTCTTTTCATGTTTTGGATCTCCATGGCAAATTTTATTAAGCTTTTGAAATTTTCAGATCTACGTTTATATAAAAAATGGGATAAATTTGTTTCCTTTTTGCTTAGGCTTTGATACAGAGGACAAGAAAAGTGACAGCTAATCAAACTGTCTTTGATGATGAGCTTTAAACGTTTCTTTTTCTTCAGTCTTTTTTATTAATAATAAATCTGCAGAGAATATGTTGGAAATTACATAATCTTTTTCTTTGTTCTTTATGTCATTCTGGTATGATTCTAAAGCAAGAAAGGGTGTTTCTTTGCTTACTTCTGTTCATTCTCAACTATTCAACACATTTATCTTGCCATTTGTGTTTTTCTTTAACTGTTGTGTTCACGTCTTTTGAGGTTTTGCGTTGGTTTGTTGAATTTTAGATGCCGAGAGAAGCAGAGGAAAGAGTCTGCTCGTCTTCAGACAGTGAACAGAAAGCTGAGTGCCATGAACAAGCTTTTGATGGAAGAGAACGACCGTTTGCAGAAGCAAGTCTCCCACTTGGTCTACGAGAATGGATTCATGAAACATCGAATCCACACTGTAAGACCTGAATCCAACCACATTTAGAGTTCTCTGATTTTTTTAGAAAGTGACTAATGAAAAGTCTTTGTTTTGATGAACGTTAGGCTTCTGGGACGACCACGGACAACAGCTGTGAGTCTGTGGTCGTGAGTGGGCAGCAACGTCAGCAGCAAAACCCAACACATCAGCATCCTCAACGTGATGCTAACAACCCAGCTGGGTAAGAAAAGAAAGGCTCTTGTTTTTGTGTTTGTTAGTTTCTCATTGTCTTATTATGATACGAAACTTTAAGTAATGATTTTGTTTGAACATTTTCTTGTTAGTCTTCTCTCGATTGCGGAGGAGACCTTGGCAGAGTTCCTTTGCAAGGCTACAGGAACTGCTATCGACTGGGTTCAGATGATTGGGATGAAGGTAATACAAGTTTTAATCTTTTCATATTTGGAAATGTAAAAATGAAGTAATGTTTTCACGCAAAATGTGTTTTCATGGTGATGTATGTAGCCTGGTCTGGATTCTATTGGCATTGCAGCTGTTTCACGCAACTGCAGTGGAATAGCAGCTCCTGCATGTGGCCTCGTGAGTTTAGAACCAAGGTAATGAATGTTTTTTTTTTTTTTTTTTTTCTATGATCTTTTTTTGTATGAAGGCGCTCTAAATTTCACATTACTCTGTTAGGTTGCTGAAATCCTCAAAGATCGACGATCTTGGTTCCGTGACTGTCGATGTATCGAGACACTGAGTGTTCTTCCAACTGGAAATGGTGGAACTATCGAGCTTGTCAACACTCAGGTCTGTTTCATAGATCTCTCAATTCATTCTTGTTTAGTTCCTTCTACAATGTTCTAATCATTTTATATGTTGGGTTGTCAGCTATATGCTCCTACAACATTAGCAGCAGCTCGTGACTTTTGGACACTGAGATATAGTACAAGTCTAGAAGATGGAAGCTATATGGTGAGTCTTGGGAACTGGTTTTGTTCTTTTATAATTTTCTTTATTTACTCGCTTTATGCTTTTTTGCCTTCAGGTTTGTGAGAGGTCACTCACTACTGCAACTGGTGGCACCCATGGTCTGCTCTCTTCTAGCTTCGTGATAGCCAAAATGCTGTCAAATGGATGTAAGCTTCTAACTAATAAAAACACATCTGCTCTCTTAAGAGTCTCCTCTTTTTTTGTTGATTGCTAAGTTTCTTTGATTTGGTAGGTTTCAAGTGTTCCTGCAGTCTTGAGGCCTCTTCATGAGTCTTCCAAAGTTCTGCTCAGAAAATGACCGTCGCTGTAAGTTCCATGTGAACCTGACCCACCCTTGACCTTCATTAGACTATGTGTTTCTGAGTTTTATTTCCACATTTTCAGGCTCTGCGACATGTGAGGCAGATTGCTCAAGCGACTACTGGAGAAGTTCAGTATTGTGGTGGACGCCAGCCTGCAGTTTTAACTTTTAAGAACTTTCAGGCAGAGACTGCCGGTAAAATATTATATTTCCTCGATTAGCTTATAGTTTTGCTGTCCTCAGCATTATTCTCATTGCTTCTCTTCAAAATCCAGTGGTTTCAATGATATTGTTAATGGTTTTGTGGATGATGGATGGTCTCCTATTGAGTAGTGATGGAGGAGAGGATATTACAATCATGATCAACTCTTCCTCTTCTAAATTCGCTGGCTCTCAATACAGTAACTCTTTTCTTCCAAGTTTTGGAAGCGGTGTCCTCTGTGCCAAGGCTTCTATGCTGTTGCAGGTGCGCTTATATCACGATTTGGCATTTATGAAGATACAAAAGAATTGGTTTTCTTCAGTTTCTAACTCTTATTTGTCATCTCTTGAAGAATGTTCCACCTTGTACTGATTCGGTTCCTGAGAGAACATCGAGCTGAATGGGCAGACTATGGTGTTGATGCTTATTCTGCTGCATCCCTCAGAGCAACTCCATTCGCTGTTCCTTGCGTTAGAACTGGTGGGTTCCCAAGTAACCAAGTCATTCTCCCTCTCGCACAGACGCTTGAACATGAAGAGGTAAAGAAGAATCTTGTTGTCTCTTCTTTAGACATGCTTATAGTCATGTCATGTTTATAGAACTGAGAGATCTTCGGTTACTTGCTTCTCAGTTTCTTGAAGTGGTTAGACTTGGAGGTCATGCTTACTCACCCGGAGACATGGGCTTATCCCAGGATATGTATCTACTGCAGGTTTGCTTCATATCAAAAGCTTCTCTTTAGATTCTTTAAAGCTATCTTGTTGAAATGGAATTTTTGCTTTTGACCAGCTTTGCAGTGGGATTGATGAAAATGTGGTTGGAGGTTGTGCTCAGCTTGTCTTTGCCCCTATCGATGAATCTTTCGCTGATGATGCACCTTTGCTTCCTTCTGGTTTCCGTGTCATACCACTCGATCAAAAAGCAACTCCGGTAAGCAAAAAAAAAAAGAAATGTTTATGGAAAAGACATTTGATATCATCATCCTGGAATATAGTCAGTTGATACAAACTCTTTCTTTGTTGTTTGTTTGTAACAGAACGATCATCTGTCTGCGAATCGAACACGGGATCTTGCATCATCTCTAGATGGTTCCACTAAAACTGACGCAGAAACAAACTCAAGATTGGTCTTGACCATAGCGTTCCAGTTCACATATGATAACCACTCAAGGGACAATGTTGCTGCAATGGCGAGACAGTATGTGAGGAATGTTGTAGGTTCGATTCAGAGAGTGGCTTTAGCCATTACTCCTCGTCCTGGCTCATTGCAGTTTCCCACTTCCCCTGAAGCTCTCACTCTGGTCCGTTGGATCTCTCGTAGTTACAGGTACTCTACTCTTAAACTAAGAACTTTACAACAACAATATGTCATCTCTATTTAGTAATTCAATTGTTTTTTTCCGATGCTGTAGCATTCATACTGGCGCAAACCTGTTGGGACCTGATTCTCAAGCTTGCGATGGAGACACATTGCTTAAGCAGCTCTGGAACCATACTGATGCAATCTTGTGCTGCTCCCTCAAAACTAATGTAAGCAATTCTGTTTTTGAGAGGTTTTCTTCTTAGCAAAATATAGTTGAACACAAAAGTATTGTTCTTTAATCTCAGGCCTCACCGGTATTCACATTTGCAAACCAAGCTGGTTTAGACATGCTTGAAACCACGCTAGTGGCACTCCAAGATATAATGCTTGACAAGACTCTCGACGACTCTGGTCGTAAAGCTCTTTGTTCTGAATTCTCTAAGATCATGCAGCAGGTATTTTCTTGCTCTCTGACTCTCGATGACTCTGGAAAGTTTTGTGATTCTTTTTTTCCCTAGAGAATACTAATGTTTGGATGGAATCACAGGGCTATGCTAATCTTCCTGCGGGACTATGTGTGTCGAGCATGGGAAGACCAGTCTCGTATGAGCAAGCGACGGTGTGGAAAGTTCTTGACGACAACGAATCGAATCACTGCTTGGCTTTTATCCTCGTGAACTGGTCCTTCGTGTGAAGAATGGACTATGTAATAAATGTTATGTTAGATATTCGAGTTAGGATGCTGTTTTGGCTAAGGTTTGTGAAATTAGAGGTTCACAATTATGTGTAATATGGACGAATGTTATGTTATCTCTTTCATCAAATCATGACACTATGTTATGTGGCAGGATCCTATATTTATATATTGTCCTTTGTGTTATTGATGTTTGACTTGTTTCGCTTTCTCTCTCTTTTTTGGTAAAAGTCATTAAGCTTATGAATTGTTGTTTTCTTGCAAGTACTGAGTACAGTCAACATTTATCATTGTCTTCAGGTACAACCAATTACTGTCAACAAAAGCATTTGTCGAAGAAACTAATAATTTTTTTTTTATTGTTTTCGCAAAATGTTTTATAGATGTGGTATCTTTTTTTGTAAGTATGCGTAACTAACTAAATACATGATAAAGAAAAAAATATGGGATTTGTGACAAGTGACCGTATTATATAGAAAATGAAAATGCATGCGGAGTGTGAGCATGCAGTATGCATATGGCCATCTAGAAGACTGGATTTTGGATTCGGAAAAATCTTTGACATTAAATGATCTCTATAATCATTACTTCTAATATATCCACAGTATTAAATTGAAATCGTATCTATCACAAGAAAACTAGTCATCATGATGATGCTGTTCTTTGACTTGTTACTTGTAGGCAAACCTATAAACTTTTCTTTTTGGGGTACTCTAACAGTAATGGAAGTTAAAATCTTACTTTTCTTTTGTGCAGAAACCTTTAAGCTTTTAAGTTACTCGAAAGTTTTGTATGTGCCAATAGTAACTTTCTTTTTACCATTTGGTATATTACTGATATTTTCTCTTTTTGACGGCTATTGATTAGTGTTTTTTTTTTGTATGAAAAGGTACAGTATTGATTAGTTTAAAGTTTTGCTTTGGCAACCAGCAAAGATGTAAGAAATGGTGGTGGACTATTCTTTTTGTTGTTGTTAATGATTATGCAAAATATTATCATCATCATACATATAATTATGTAGGTTTAATAACATCTGTTTCAATCCGCTGATCCAATTAAAATAGAGGTTTCTAAATTTTTGAATTTTTTTTTTTTTTTTTTTTAACAAAGGCTACATTTTATGATTTCACCGTTCTTTTTTGTTTTAACAACTATGACCATTCTACTCGACACTTTCTGTTGTTTTGTAACAGTTAAAAACTTATACAGTACTAATGTTTTATAAAGTTTCTAGTTGGATTGGATGGAAAAAGAGAAAGTCTAAAGGCACTTTGGCTAACAGCTGGATATGGGTGGGATTGAGAACTTTTCTCGTTTCTTTGGATTTCGGAAGTGCTACGTCTACGTGCTTGTTATCATACGCAAATGGTTAAATACATTCGTCACATATGGCAAATACTTATGTCCATACGTTCGATGTAAAATATCTTATATCAACCAGTAATTTTCTTTTTACAACAAGTAATTTTGTTTTTTTGGGAACAAGTACAAGTAAATTTCAATCTCGATATATTTCTTCTTAATGGCTACGGACGGATGTTACACAGAAAGACAATTATCAAACCGTAAACTATCGAAAACCGGAGCTACTCAAACCTATGATGAACAATTAACTATCAAACCAATAGTGGATGTCAAAACTTAGACAAAAATTAATGTAATAATAATGAATAACGACTTAATAAATGAAATAATTAATGTGAGGCGGTGATTTGACCGCTACGGGATGGAAAATGAATATGGGGCACAGGTAAATTTTGTTAACAGAGCAGGTTTACTTTTGTGTGATAAGAAAAATAAAAACAAAGAAAGAAAAAAACGGTGAAAAGACAGAACTGATTCTGTTCGGGACAGATCTGGCTTTGTGTAAGGAAATGCCTTACCCGATTATGTCTTCTTAGTCAATCTTGCTGATGTCATCCTCCCACACCATTTAATCCTACCCACAGAAATATAGATAACTCTATGAAAACTGTAATAAAATTGTGTATACACAAAGTAAAAGATCATAGTCACGATCTTTAGGTCGGTTAAATAAAACTAAAAGACCAATTTTAAATAAAAATGAGATCTAGACATACAGGGAATTGATAATTAGCACGAATAGAATTCATTTTGTTTTTGTTTGTTTGTTATAAGTTATAACTCGTTTGTTATTTTGCCGAACCAATTCAAGTATCGTCGTCATCCATTGATGCTCGAGCATGTACATATACTTACATTTTATCTCAAATATGCACATGCATGCATAGTTTAAATTAACTCTGGCTCAGTGGGATCCACTAGGTAATAGGTACGACCCTAGAGAAGATACATTATTAGCTTCGAGCGTTTTCCTTTTCTGTATTTCAACTACGCGTCGTTTTCTCACTTCACCTTTTTATTCAAATTTTCCTTATACTTTGTTATTTACATATTTCATGCTCAGAAATTCAAAATCTAGAAGAAATTATGTCTAATGTTCTTAATGGTGAAGATGAAGTTGAAGATGATGAGGAAAGACATGTGCAAGTAGTTAAGCAATTGTGGCTTCGAGAACTCTTCACAACTTTTGGCTGCAAGTTGAGAATACATCAACAGAAATTGTAGATCCAATAAGAAAAATTCGAGATGAGCTCCAACGGGAATCCAACTTTCAGAAAAGACAAACTACATTGGAGTCATATTTTACTAAATTGTCTTAGATATATATGCCTTAGTTTTATAATTATTATCTTAGGTTATTGTTGGGACTATATTTTTACATAGGAGTTTCAAAAATATTATTGTCTTATCATCTTATCGCATTATGCTATTTTTTACATTGGCCCGAGTTGGGACCGGAGAAAATATTGTCTTATAGTGTTTATTGTTTTATCGAGTATTGTTTTATAGAGGTTCTACTGTAGTTTTGATTTGGGTCCGGAAAAACGACATGCAACTCATTTTTCTTTTGTTAATTCAAAATGAGTAATAGCACAAACTACCCATCAATACTTCTGAAATTAACTGACACAAATGAGACACTATTTCTACAGTATTTTTTACAGCAAATTACTCTCTACCCCTTTTTGTGTTCTCTCTCTCCTGCGGTGGACAGTTGAACTTTTTTTCTTCTTCTTTCTCTCCTGCGGTGGACATGGAAGACTCACGAAAATAAAAAGAAGAAGGAGAAGGAGAATTCATACAAGAAAACAACCTGCTAGGATTTGGAGCAACTAGTTGAGAGAGGGCGACTGTTGGAGATGAATTTTCTACTGAAGAGCCAGGTAATGACGGTGATGAAAGCGGCGGATGAGGATGTCGGCGACGATGTTGAGAGGCGGAGACAGTGGTGCTAATGTTGATGATGGTGGGTTCTCTCCGGAATGGTTGTCCAATGGAACTCCTATTTGCAAATCTGTGATTTTAATTACAAATTTGTTTTCTTTTTTTTTTTCAATTGGATTTATTAAAAGCTATGGAAATTCAAATTATTTGTCATAATGTCAGCCGAGGTGGAGAAAAAAAGAGCCAGCAATGGAGGAAGAGAAGAAAGAGGAAGAAGAGGAGGAGGAGGAAGAAGAAGCCAACAATGGTACTCAATTGAAGGTGATGAAGATGATGGTGGTAACTGGTCTATCACTGTATTTTCATAATATGCTAATCACATTAGCATGATATTTTTATACATATTTGCATCTCGTATTTTTCTATAATATGATAACTTTGTTATCATGATAATTGTTGGTATGATAATTATGTTAATCAAATCACTTTATTTTTTTATATCATGATAATTTGTTTAACACGGTATTTTAGTTATATGCTAATCACCTTAACATGATATTTTTTATATTAGCATGTAATTTCATATTTTTCTATGATAAAATAACTTAATTAACATGATAACTCTTGCTATGATAATTATGATACCTAAAATCTTTATACTTTATGTTATGATAATTTGGTTAACACAGTATTTTAATAATGTGCTAACTAATTTAACATGTCAATTATATAATATTATTATAAATTAGCAAATTTTATGATATTTTATTTGTTAATATGATAATTAAATAGTTATCTTTAGATAACTAATGTCGATGATTTTATATGAACAGTGTAACGGATCGATGAACAGTGTAATCCGGTGGCAAATGAACAGTTTCAGATCAATGGCATTTTTGTAGATAAATAAAATGAAAAGGATATTAAGGGTTAAATTTTTATTTCTCTTTCCTAACTACCTAATTTAAAAATAGTCATGGGTAGAAACTTAATTTTGAAAGTTTCCATTAGTATTCACCAATATTATCCATTCAAAATTTGTTCAACATGTTTGCTACAGTTTGATGGAACAAAATTATTTTTATATAATGTCACATGATTCATATCACATGTTTCAGTTACTTTATAAAACGGCGGGAAAGTATATATTAATGAGTCCGATACGAATCGTATCATACGATGGAACCGGTCGTATATAGCAATTGAACATGCATTTTATATAGAAAAAACATAAGTATTATATATACTGAAAATTATGGAGTAACAGATAGCTAGTTCCATTAGTGCAATTATATGCATAACCTAGAACCCTAGAGGATCAACAATATAAAACTTTTTTTTGTGTTGTCCTTTGTGCTTTGTCTTTTCTTTAGGATTTTTCTTCCAAAATACTCAAAACTCAGAACAAATAAATACTCCAGAGTCCAGAGTGGGGTGTAGTAAGTAGTAACTATTTCAGTATTTTCGTTTTTGTTTGGGGTAAGCAGTAACAAAAACTGCTGGGTTATGCAGTGGTATCTTATTGGCTAAATGTCAGTTTGACCCCATTTAATTTCTTCTCATTAGTTTATTTGACCTATTTAATTATAATTTCAGGTTTCTCAAATCTCAACAGTATTTTTATCCGTGCTCTGCAGGTTAATTTATTCTTGTTTTCTGGTAGTTTGTTGTATTTATTAGTATTACAAAAGGGATGGTGAAAGTGTGTAAATGCATAAAAGGGTTTTTGATAGGTTCCGAAGTTTGAACTCTGAATAAAATATAATTTATGAGTATATAAATATGATGCTGAAAATATAAATGTAGGGTTGATGATTGAGAGCTTTTAAAACATTGAATTTTGTGCAGCACCAAAACAAGCAATACTTTTGATTTTTTCATGAGATATAGGATGGGTTGTTCGCTGCAGGCTGAGACAGTGTTGGTTTAAACCTTTTAAGCGGTATATGTTCAAAATGGACAAATTAATCCGTACAAATGATGTCGATGTTGGTTTGAATCTCTGAACGACAAATTTTAACAGTTGTAAACAATAAACTTGTTGACCCATACACACTTACAACATGTGTCAGTCAATTTGATAATACTGTTCTTGAATGTAACTGGTATGCCATAATGAATTTCGAATTCATCCATCAACTAGACTGGAGTATGCGTATTCTTCATCGTTACAAAATTTTGTTTAACCAAGCAACTAAGATGAACAAAATTTAATCGCGAAATTTCTTAAAACTTACTTTCAGTTCATCGATAATGTGATACCAGTTGATATGTATATAGATATATCTGTTTTGGGCCTGGTTCTACGAAAATACGATTCTGCACACAAAATCAGGCTTTATGGATCGAGCTAAATGGACCAATCTTAGCTAAATGGTCGGGGTCTAGTCGACCAGTTTAGTTTTATTCACATTTAGCCTACAACAATCTAATCAAAGCGGCCTGTTTGATTGATCAATCAATTCAAATGCAAAAATCGTTTTGAAGGTCAAAACAGATTGAAAAGAGGGAGCATTTCTTGATCATAACGAGGCAAATTGAACAAACAATAAACAGATAGATAGATCCCAAAAGTTTCTAAAGTGCTTTACAAAGTAATAATTTTAAACCCCATCTTCTATCGTTTCTTTCTCTATTATTATCACTTGGTTAATAGCCAGGGATTTCACCAGGAACTGGAGCCAACTCGTTTTTACTGAATTTCTCCTCATCGTAGAACGTTGCACGCACGGTCCTTCCTCCAAAGAATCGGCCATCGAGGTCCACAAGGGCTTTCGTTGTTTCTTCGGGCCTTGAAAACTGAACAAAGATTCTCACTGCTTCGTGCACAGGGAAGTTAGGCTCAGTGATCTCGAATATCAGTACTCGAGTCACTGTTCCGTATTTGCCACACTCTGATCCCACCTCGTCTTCTAGCTCATCATCTACTTCTCCTGGCCCAACCTTCAGCCGCAAAGAAAAAACGAGTGATTAGGTCAGTCGAAAGTTGCAGAGTACAATACGTATGCAAAAGAAAGATATCATCTTTGCTTTGAAACAAGTGCTTGACATGGTGAACAACCACAAACAGGGTCACAAGAGCTATGTCTACATTTATGACAATCCATGTGAAGATGCATTCACATTTCAATAATTCTATACTAGTCAAGAATCGTTTCACAAATTACAGTATCCTGAAACCAATAAAATTTTCCTTCAATCACATGGCAACTCTCAGGTTTCATTTGTAACCTCTCCACTCTATTATTTGGCAATCAAATCCTCAGGGCTCACTTTAGGCTTGTCCCAAAAAGTAAAGTAAGATCCCAAATGCCTAAGTGACTATTCCAGGGGAAGATACTGTAAATTCTGGAGCTGAAAGGTTGTCTCCAAAATAATTCGCAACCTAAATTATACAACAACCCAGCAGTTCACTAGGCTAACATAAACCTAAGCAACACAATGAGCCTACTAGCAATGAGCTACGAGCTCCACCAACAAAGAATTCTCAATTTATCATCCTCCCAACAATTTGAAGTCCACACTCATCCAAATTCGAGTGTGGCAGGCACAATTAAGAACCAACCGAAGAGAAATTATGAACTTAAAGAATGCAAAAGTTAAAGAGATGTTTTTTTAGAAATGCATACCATGTTTCTAAGAAGCAAGACCCTGGTTGGTTCTCCATTGATATTCACAGTCTTGGCCTTCTTCTCCGACGATTTGTTCTCACTAGCATTCACAATCACACCAGCTCTACGATCCGTCTTCTTAGCCATCAACGGCGTTGTGATCCCTTGCTCAGATTTGCCAAGCCCTTGTCCTTGTTTCCATCCCATCTTCGCCATCATTTTCTGCGCTGCTGTCATCTGCCCACCTGCCCCAACTCCTAATCCAATCGTCTCCGATTTTCCGATGCTAAACCCGTCCACGTTCCCCGGCGGAGACGTAGATCTTCGCTTCCCACTGCCACCGCTCATGGCCGCGCGTCTCTTCCACGCTTCCTCGCCGGAGATATTGAGCCGTGACTCGCTGTTGTTGTAATCGCGCTCTCTTTCTCTTTCTCTTTCCTTCTCCCTCTCTTCTCTCTCTCTCTTCTCCCTTTCCTCTTCCTCTTTTCGTTTCTTATCCAGCTCGCGCTTCATCTCAGCTTCCATCACCTTCCTCTTCTTCTCCCTCCTGTACTCCTCGTAATCGTTCGGTCTCGCTGGATCGTACTCTTCAATCACCGATGAAGTCATACCAACCAATGCCGGCTGCGAAGGTGCCGGTGCCGCATCGTTCGCCGGAGTAAGCACCGATTGGGAGGAGGAGGAGGAAGAGGAAGAAGAAGGAGGAGCCTTGTACTGCGACACGATAGGCTTGGGCTTGATTTGAGGTCTCAGGATTGTCTGCGTCGGCGCAAAAGCCGGTGGTTTGCGTAACGTAGGTGGAGCCATCTTGGTACTACTTGACCAGACGGAGGAGTTGCCGCTGGGTTTCTCATCATCGGTCGGCGGAGGAAGATCCCCGTACAATCCACCAAGCATTATCGCCGCCGGTAAGAAATTTCCCCAACCTCAGCTTCTGATTCACGGTTGTTGCTTTCAATTGGAACACAGAAGAAGATCTGCTGAAATTAGGGTTTTAATTTTTCCGATCAGCAATCTCTGATTTTTTAATTTATTATTCTTTCGAAAATAAAAATTAAATATTTTTCATTTTATTCAAAACCGACCTACATGGGGAATTGTTTTTTTTTTTCCCCTGAGCAATTTATAATTCTTGCATTAGAAGCAAGACTAAAATTGATTTGTGCGAGAAATTTACATAAACCCTAGGAAAGTCCCGTTTTTTGTTGTTCTTCTCTGGGTTTGATTCTTCAGGTGCGATTCGCGATCCTATCTTTTTCCTTCTTTAGAATCTACTTTTCCTCCTCTATGATCGAGAAACTTCGAGGAGCCACCAAATCCCAGTTTTTTTCCCTTTAGTTTTCTCTGATTCTTCTGGATAAACACCTATCGAATTCGATTTGTATTGGGGAAACTGATGAATCCGAGTTTATATGTGCACTCGTAAATTTCATTTTCGCATTTTTTTTTTATGCTACCGCAGATTGATTCGCTGTTTTGCCCCTTTTGCTCTTTTGTTAGGCGTTTTCTCCTGTGAGTGAAATTGGCTAAAGGTTTAGTCTTTGGTTTTGACTGTTGATCCTTTTTGCAGATATGCCGGTGATGAGTCCTTCATTGTGTATTGGTGCACAACCATTGGTGTACCTCCCTCCTCGCTCTACACATATTCCGGCTAATGGTATGTTACGTTTACTCTTCGATTCACGTGTAAATGTTAGCAGAAAATTGTGTTCTTAGTTCTGTTTATGCTTCTTGATTGCTTACTGCTACTAAGTTTTATAATCGGTGTGCGTTGAGGAACATTGCTTGGAAAATCCTGTGAAATTGTACAAGTTATCCTGTGAAATACAAGTTAAGCTTGGATTGTTAATGATTGATGACTGAGAATTGTTTATGTCGACATTAGATCCTTGCTTAGTCAGATTGTTCAAGCTTTGGATTCTTTCTTCGATTGAATATTGAAGTCTAAAAGCTCTTTCGTCGTGTGTGACAGGATATGTTCGTGGGCGTTATTATCCTACAAGAGTTTCTATGCCACTCCAACCGTTGAACCAGAGAAAATTTCCTTCTGTCAAGGCTGTTGGAAATGGCACAGTGCAATCCATTGCTAGGGAAGGATTTGGTTTCGGCTCTAAGAGCAAAAGACCCGACTTTGCATGTAACTCTGCACTGGTAGGTTCTATATTCATGTCTTTATATGTAATGTTGCTTTGTTATGTTAAAAGTGTGTTGACTCTTTAGCTGTTGAGATAGCTTCATAATTTGCATGTCATCAAACAGCATTTCGCTTATTTCGCCAAAAGAAGATCCTTTTGCTGTATTCTCTTCATTGGTGTCTCTGAAAAGCTAAAGCTGTTTACGTATTCTGATTATGTTCTGCAGAACACAAAATGCAGTCAAAGTCAAGGGCAAACACAGACTGTTACTAGGGAATCAGGAACAATCACACAAGCTCCTGGTAAATTTGTTGCATCCTTCTCTTTGTTGACTTAATTGTTGCACATATTCATGTACAAACAAGAAAGGCTTAGGACCATATGATCTGTCATGAATCTAGCTAATATATAACACTTAACTAGAACTCATATTGTGGTTTGCTATGGTTCTTATTCATGTTGGAAAACCGAGATTTAAAGGCGTTTCTGTTATAATTGGTATCTTCAGAACTTTTAAGTCTAATAAAGCCTTTTGGTTTGAACATCAGGAAAGGATAAATCTCCAAATCTTGATGACGGTGGGAGCGGGTTCCCGCCTCGGGATGATGGTGGGGGTGGTGGTGGCGGAGGCGGTGGAGAGAGCTTTTCAGGTGGATTCTTCCTTTTTGGGTTTCTGATGTTCATGGGATACTTGAAAGATCTGGAGGGTGACCATGAAAACAGCCCTTAAAGTGGCAAACCATGATGCGCAACAGAGAAAGCTCAAGACAAGTGGCCAAGTATTCTCCGAGAGACGATAGATTCTACTAGTACTAGCAATAGGCACAGATTTAATATTTCATCAGTTGGGATATATGAATAAGATTCTTGTTTATTGACAGAAACAAAGCTCATCTTTATACAAATGTTAAAACTATGAAACCAGGTTTGTTGGATGCAGAGAGAGTCTAAAACACTAAGAAATTTCTGTTTTCTTTGTTTAAAAGTTTGCCTTTAACACTTTGGAGATATTAGTCCACAAAAGAAAAACATTATTTTGCTTAGTATTTAGCAAAAGGGACATAATAATAATCAACAGAAAAAAAATTAGTAGCCTAAGGTGAGAAAGAATTATTAATCACAATGGGTTAGAGTGACTAGCTCTTCTGGTAATGCAGACTAGGGTTGGCTTTGAGATCTTTAAGGAAATAAGGCCGAGTTGGCTGGAACATATTCCCATTGTATCCCATTGGCATTGGACCTTGTGGTTGTTGCTGCATCATCATATTCATCATCGGACCTTGTGGTTGCTGTTGCCGCATCCTCGGATGAGGTTGTTGTTGCATCATTGGTTGATGATTCATCATCCCGTATTGTGGTCTTTGTTGTGGATACATCGTCCCAAATGGTGGTGGTCGTTGTTGTGGTTGCATAGGTGGAAACATACGCTGCTGGTTTCGGTTTTGCGTTGGAAAAGGCAACACAACCTCTGGTGGTTTACGGCTGAAACAACCTAAAAGAGAAGACTTACTTAGTATGCCCTTCTTCTTCTTCTTCAAGGTTACACGTTCCATGGGTTTAGGATCAGGTACCCATTCTACTTGTTCGTCTTCGTCATCGTCGTTGAAGTCTTCTTCTGAATCACTTAGCAGATCATCATCATCAAGCTGGTAATTGACTGAGACTAGCTCTGCTTTTTTGCCCCATCTTGTAAGTTTTTGAACCAGAGTCGTAGGTTCCACGTCACCTCTGACTGTCATGAGCCCTTTTTCTGCATTATACTCCACTGCGCTTACACCTATAATTCCATTGGAAAAAAACCAAAGCTTTTTTAAAATCTCATGATTGATTACTCCTAGTTAAAAAGATTTGGACCTTTTTCTTTTATACCAGAAATAGTCTGCAGTTTTGTGCTTGCTTTCTTTTGGCAACCGGTACAACACTTTAAATCGACTTTTAGTATGCAAGTCTGCAAAATTTACACTGAAAATCATAATCGCCAACTGAAAAAGAGAGAGAGAGAAACTGAGATATTGAGAAGAAGCGTACCCGGACGGATTGGTTTGGGTTTGACATTGAAGGGAGCTTAGCTTGGAGGAAAGAAGAAGAAAACCCTAAACTTAAACTCAAAGGTGATTGGGAGAATTATATAGGCATTGTTGAATCTTTTCATATACGAGGAGAGTCCATAAACCTTCCATATTTGGCAGAATTTTACATTAATAAGTTGATCATATCTGTTCAAAATAAAAAACAAAAAGGAAAGTTGATCATACATTTCGCATAACTACTGTTAGTTTCCATATCCGATGCATCATTCCTTGATTCTGGCGTTTACTGAAACGTGTAAATTAAAAACTTTAAATTGTGTGTTCTGTTACTGTATTGAACAAGACTATTCAAGTTCGTTGTCAAATACTTGATGACACCTTCCACGCAATTTCTCTGTTCATCAGTTTGGATTGACTCTAAAGTTATTTATGTGTAAGAAGAAAGGCAANTATAAACTCAACAGCAACAGTTTGTCATTTGCATTCACAGTAACAAAACTATGCTAGATTAAAAAGTAAGTTAACGTGTTATTTTTGTAAAGTGAACGCGATAATTTGATTAACTTGTTAAACTCATATGCAATATCAAACTCATAGTCTAAAAAGACAATAAAGCTCTTTACCTTTGTCATTTCCCAGTCTTTACTGAATTCAGAATCCTCTAATGCGTCCGGAGGATTCAAGAAATATCTAAAAGGAGCTCTAACTTTAACGTTGTATTTCTTGCAGAAAGGAACCCAAATCTTGGCGAACTTGGAAGCTTCCTTGAGAGAGAAGTAAGTGAGAGGTGAGCATCCATCGTCCGATACATAACAAGCTATTTTGTTCGCCGGATAATTCACAGCTAACAACGAAAGCACGGTGTTCACAACCAGAATCGGCGGCTCCCGAACCGGATCCGCCGTGGGCACAAACATATCTACCGAAGGAAGGTCATGAGCCCTAAAATAAAAAATTACTAGGCCTGTTCATAGAAAGCTTGGTTTCGAATGTTTACTACAAAATTAAAAATAGACTTAGCTAGAGCCTGGTTTACCTTTCATCAAGTCTATCAGGATATGCTTTGTATTCAGCAGGACTCCATTTTATGCAGGTAATAAGCAGCCATATGAAAGAGAAAAAAGATTCACAGAGGAATGCTACGATCCAGACGTTGTCGTTTTGGCTCATATGTAGGATTCGGTACAAGAGAAGAGATAAGAGAAGGCCTAGAATCGTGAGATCCACAGCTCTTAGAACATAGCGTTTGTATGAGATCTTTTCGCAAAGAGGAGGAAGAGAAGAGCTTGAATCCGCCATGGGAGTAGCTTTTCTTGCGGTTTCTGGATATGCTTCCAAAGGGTTAATTAACTAAGCTCGTAACGTCTGTGAATGCGTGTATATATAGCATATTAGCATGTGAGGTAATATTTTGGAAACTAGGGTTAATAGTCAAAAACAATCTTACAAAATTAAGAAAAACAAAAAGTAGTGAGAGAAGATAAATTGAGGTAATATTTTGGAGACTAGGGGTGATAGTCAAAAACAGTCTAACAAAATTAAGAAAACAAAAAGTAGTGAGAATAGAATAATTGAGGTAATATTTTGGAGACTAGAGGTGATAGTCAAAAAAATCTAACAAAATTAAGAAAATAACAAAACTAAAGTTTGACTATGATGATATATATTCAATGTATTTTCAAAAATAATTTTCATTATACCATTTCCTTGATGAAAGATATACTAGACTTGATGAAAGGTATACTAGGCTCTAAATCTAGTTTTTAACTTTTTATTGTGAAGTAAGTATTTGAAAACTAGCTTTTTATCTATATACAAACGAAAAGGTTAATCATAATCATACGAGACTGGACTAGTTTGCCATTTAAATGCTTGAATATAAACATTATATAAATACTTTTGGGGCTTGTATATTGTTCAATTTTCGTATACATATACATTTTTTATACGGAAAGCAAAAATATACACGGTGACACCGCTAAATGCACACGAAACATTGAAATTTTTGCTACCAGACTGATGCCATGCATCAAGTAAAGGCTAACGCGCGTATATATATATATTTAAAATAGTTCAGCAAAGTAATTCAACAGTAAACCATTCATATTTTCATAGATATTTTGTCGAACTTCTTAAGATACGAAATATATTGTACAAATTATATATATAAAAAAGATGACTTGTTAATTATGTATATAGGTTGAAAAATTATATAATTATGTAAATAAAATTAATTATAACACCAACCGGACTTCTTAAGCTATGTGTTTCATTAGCGCCACTATTGTGTTACCACTTACAATCGAATCCGGTGGCAAATAAACAGTTTCAGATCAATGGCATTTTTGTAGATAAATAAAATGAAAAGGATATTAAGGGTTAAATTTTTATTTCTCTTTCCTAACTACCTAATTTAAAAACAGTTATGGATAGAAACTTATTTTTGAAAGTTTCCATTAGTATTCACCAATATTATCCATTCAAAATTTGTTCAACATGTTTGCTACAGTTTGATGGAACAAAATTATTTTTATATAATGTCACATGATTCATATCACATGTTTCAGTTACTTTATAAAACGGCGGGAAAGTATATATTAATGAGTCCGATACGAATCGTATCATACGATGGAACCGGTCGTATATAGCAATTGAACATGCATTTTATATAGAAAAAACATAAGTATTATATATACTGAAAATTATGGAGTAACAGATAGCTAGTTCCATTAGTGCAATTATATGCATAACCTAGAACCCTAGAGGATCAACAATATAAAACTTTTTTTTGTGTTGTCCTTTGTGCTTTGTCTTTTCTTTAGGATTTTTCTTCCAAAATACTCAAAACTCAGAACAAATAAATACTCCAGAGTCCAGAGTGGGGTGTAGTAAGTAGTAACTATTTCAGTATTTTCGTTTTTGTTTGGGGTAAGCAGTAACAAAAACTGCTGGGTTATGCAGTGGTATCTTATTGGCTAAATGTCAGTTTGACCCCATTTAATTTCTTCTCATTAGTTTATTTGACCTATTTAATTATAATTTCAGGTTTCTCAAATCTCAACAGTATTTTTATCCGTGCTCTGCAGGTTAATTTATTCTTGTTTTCTGGTAGTTTGTTGTATTTATTAGTATTACAAAAGGGATGGTGAAAGTGTGTAAATGCATAAAAGGGTTTTTGATAGGTTCCGAAGTTTGAACTCTGAATAAAATATAATTTATGAGTATATAAATATGATGCTGAAAATATAAATGTAGGGTTGATGATTGAGAGCTTTTAAAACATTGAATTTTGTGCAGCACCAAAACAAGCAATACTTTTGATTTTTTCATGAGATATAGGATGGGTTGTTCGCTGCAGGCTGAGACAGTGTTGGTTTAAACCTTTTAAGCGGTATATGTTCAAAATGGACAAATTAATCCGTACAAATGATGTCGATGTTGGTTTGAATCTCTGAACGACAAATTTTAACAGTTGTAAACAATAAACTTGTTGACCCATACACACTTACAACATGTGTCAGTCAATTTGATAATACTGTTCTTGAATGTAACTGGTATGCCATAATGAATTTCGAATTCATCCATCAACTAGACTGGAGTATGCGTATTCTTCATCGTTACAAAATTTTGTTTAACCAAGCAACTAAGATGAACAAAATTTAATCGCGAAATTTCTTAAAACTTACTTTCAGTTCATCGATAATGTGATACCAGTTGATATGTATATAGATATATCTGTTTTGGGCCTGGTTCTACGAAAATACGATTCTGCACACAAAATCAGGCTTTATGGATCGAGCTAAATGGACCAATCTTAGCTAAATGGTCGGGGTCTAGTCGACCAGTTTAGTTTTATTCACATTTAGCCTACAACAATCTAATCAAAGCGGCCTGTTTGATTGATCAATCAATTCAAATGCAAAAATCGTTTTGAAGGTCAAAACAGATTGAAAAGAGGGAGCATTTCTTGATCATAACGAGGCAAATTGAACAAACAATAAACAGATAGATAGATCCCAAAAGTTTCTAAAGTGCTTTACAAAGTAATAATTTTAAACCCCATCTTCTATCGTTTCTTTCTCTATTATTATCACTTGGTTAATAGCCAGGGATTTCACCAGGAACTGGAGCCAACTCGTTTTTACTGAATTTCTCCTCATCGTAGAACGTTGCACGCACGGTCCTTCCTCCAAAGAATCGGCCATCGAGGTCCACAAGGGCTTTCGTTGTTTCTTCGGGCCTTGAAAACTGAACAAAGATTCTCACTGCTTCGTGCACAGGGAAGTTAGGCTCAGTGATCTCGAATATCAGTACTCGAGTCACTGTTCCGTATTTGCCACACTCTGATCCCACCTCGTCTTCTAGCTCATCATCTACTTCTCCTGGCCCAACCTTCAGCCGCAAAGAAAAAACGAGTGATTAGGTCAGTCGAAAGTTGCAGAGTACAATACGTATGCAAAAGAAAGATATCATCTTTGCTTTGAAACAAGTGCTTGACATGGTGAACAACCACAAACAGGGTCACAAGAGCTATGTCTACATTTATGACAATCCATGTGAAGATGCATTCACATTTCAATAATTCTATACTAGTCAAGAATCGTTTCACAAATTACAGTATCCTGAAACCAATAAAATTTTCCTTCAATCACATGGCAACTCTCAGGTTTCATTTGTAACCTCTCCACTCTATTATTTGGCAATCAAATCCTCAGGGCTCACTTTAGGCTTGTCCCAAAAAGTAAAGTAAGATCCCAAATGCCTAAGTGACTATTCCAGGGGAAGATACTGTAAATTCTGGAGCTGAAAGGTTGTCTCCAAAATAATTCGCAACCTAAATTATACAACAACCCAGCAGTTCACTAGGCTAACATAAACCTAAGCAACACAATGAGCCTACTAGCAATGAGCTACGAGCTCCACCAACAAAGAATTCTCAATTTATCATCCTCCCAACAATTTGAAGTCCACACTCATCCAAATTCGAGTGTGGCAGGCACAATTAAGAACCAACCGAAGAGAAATTATGAACTTAAAGAATGCAAAAGTTAAAGAGATGTTTTTTTAGAAATGCATACCATGTTTCTAAGAAGCAAGACCCTGGTTGGTTCTCCATTGATATTCACAGTCTTGGCCTTCTTCTCCGACGATTTGTTCTCACTAGCATTCACAATCACACCAGCTCTACGATCCGTCTTCTTAGCCATCAACGGCGTTGTGATCCCTTGCTCAGATTTGCCAAGCCCTTGTCCTTGTTTCCATCCCATCTTCGCCATCATTTTCTGCGCTGCTGTCATCTGCCCACCTGCCCCAACTCCTAATCCAATCGTCTCCGATTTTCCGATGCTAAACCCGTCCACGTTCCCCGGCGGAGACGTAGATCTTCGCTTCCCACTGCCACCGCTCATGGCCGCGCGTCTCTTCCACGCTTCCTCGCCGGAGATATTGAGCCGTGACTCGCTGTTGTTGTAATCGCGCTCTCTTTCTCTTTCTCTTTCCTTCTCCCTCTCTTCTCTCTCTCTCTTCTCCCTTTCCTCTTCCTCTTTTCGTTTCTTATCCAGCTCGCGCTTCATCTCAGCTTCCATCACCTTCCTCTTCTTCTCCCTCCTGTACTCCTCGTAATCGTTCGGTCTCGCTGGATCGTACTCTTCAATCACCGATGAAGTCATACCAACCAATGCCGGCTGCGAAGGTGCCGGTGCCGCATCGTTCGCCGGAGTAAGCACCGATTGGGAGGAGGAGGAGGAAGAGGAAGAAGAAGGAGGAGCCTTGTACTGCGACACGATAGGCTTGGGCTTGATTTGAGGTCTCAGGATTGTCTGCGTCGGCGCAAAAGCCGGTGGTTTGCGTAACGTAGGTGGAGCCATCTTGGTACTACTTGACCAGACGGAGGAGTTGCCGCTGGGTTTCTCATCATCGGTCGGCGGAGGAAGATCCCCGTACAATCCACCAAGCATTATCGCCGCCGGTAAGAAATTTCCCCAACCTCAGCTTCTGATTCACGGTTGTTGCTTTCAATTGGAACACAGAAGAAGATCTGCTGAAATTAGGGTTTTAATTTTTCCGATCAGCAATCTCTGATTTTTTAATTTATTATTCTTTCGAAAATAAAAATTAAATATTTTTCATTTTATTCAAAACCGACCTACATGGGGAATTGTTTTTTTTTTTCCCCTGAGCAATTTATAATTCTTGCATTAGAAGCAAGACTAAAATTGATTTGTGCGAGAAATTTACATAAACCCTAGGAAAGTCCCGTTTTTTGTTGTTCTTCTCTGGGTTTGATTCTTCAGGTGCGATTCGCGATCCTATCTTTTTCCTTCTTTAGAATCTACTTTTCCTCCTCTATGATCGAGAAACTTCGAGGAGCCACCAAATCCCAGTTTTTTTCCCTTTAGTTTTCTCTGATTCTTCTGGATAAACACCTATCGAATTCGATTTGTATTGGGGAAACTGATGAATCCGAGTTTATATGTGCACTCGTAAATTTCATTTTCGCATTTTTTTTTTATGCTACCGCAGATTGATTCGCTGTTTTGCCCCTTTTGCTCTTTTGTTAGGCGTTTTCTCCTGTGAGTGAAATTGGCTAAAGGTTTAGTCTTTGGTTTTGACTGTTGATCCTTTTTGCAGATATGCCGGTGATGAGTCCTTCATTGTGTATTGGTGCACAACCATTGGTGTACCTCCCTCCTCGCTCTACACATATTCCGGCTAATGGTATGTTACGTTTACTCTTCGATTCACGTGTAAATGTTAGCAGAAAATTGTGTTCTTAGTTCTGTTTATGCTTCTTGATTGCTTACTGCTACTAAGTTTTATAATCGGTGTGCGTTGAGGAACATTGCTTGGAAAATCCTGTGAAATTGTACAAGTTATCCTGTGAAATACAAGTTAAGCTTGGATTGTTAATGATTGATGACTGAGAATTGTTTATGTCGACATTAGATCCTTGCTTAGTCAGATTGTTCAAGCTTTGGATTCTTTCTTCGATTGAATATTGAAGTCTAAAAGCTCTTTCGTCGTGTGTGACAGGATATGTTCGTGGGCGTTATTATCCTACAAGAGTTTCTATGCCACTCCAACCGTTGAACCAGAGAAAATTTCCTTCTGTCAAGGCTGTTGGAAATGGCACAGTGCAATCCATTGCTAGGGAAGGATTTGGTTTCGGCTCTAAGAGCAAAAGACCCGACTTTGCATGTAACTCTGCACTGGTAGGTTCTATATTCATGTCTTTATATGTAATGTTGCTTTGTTATGTTAAAAGTGTGTTGACTCTTTAGCTGTTGAGATAGCTTCATAATTTGCATGTCATCAAACAGCATTTCGCTTATTTCGCCAAAAGAAGATCCTTTTGCTGTATTCTCTTCATTGGTGTCTCTGAAAAGCTAAAGCTGTTTACGTATTCTGATTATGTTCTGCAGAACACAAAATGCAGTCAAAGTCAAGGGCAAACACAGACTGTTACTAGGGAATCAGGAACAATCACACAAGCTCCTGGTAAATTTGTTGCATCCTTCTCTTTGTTGACTTAATTGTTGCACATATTCATGTACAAACAAGAAAGGCTTAGGACCATATGATCTGTCATGAATCTAGCTAATATATAACACTTAACTAGAACTCATATTGTGGTTTGCTATGGTTCTTATTCATGTTGGAAAACCGAGATTTAAAGGCGTTTCTGTTATAATTGGTATCTTCAGAACTTTTAAGTCTAATAAAGCCTTTTGGTTTGAACATCAGGAAAGGATAAATCTCCAAATCTTGATGACGGTGGGAGCGGGTTCCCGCCTCGGGATGATGGTGGGGGTGGTGGTGGCGGAGGCGGTGGAGAGAGCTTTTCAGGTGGATTCTTCCTTTTTGGGTTTCTGATGTTCATGGGATACTTGAAAGATCTGGAGGGTGACCATGAAAACAGCCCTTAAAGTGGCAAACCATGATGCGCAACAGAGAAAGCTCAAGACAAGTGGCCAAGTATTCTCCGAGAGACGATAGATTCTACTAGTACTAGCAATAGGCACAGATTTAATATTTCATCAGTTGGGATATATGAATAAGATTCTTGTTTATTGACAGAAACAAAGCTCATCTTTATACAAATGTTAAAACTATGAAACCAGGTTTGTTGGATGCAGAGAGAGTCTAAAACACTAAGAAATTTCTGTTTTCTTTGTTTAAAAGTTTGCCTTTAACACTTTGGAGATATTAGTCCACAAAAGAAAAACATTATTTTGCTTAGTATTTAGCAAAAGGGACATAATAATAATCAACAGAAAAAAAATTAGTAGCCTAAGGTGAGAAAGAATTATTAATCACAATGGGTTAGAGTGACTAGCTCTTCTGGTAATGCAGACTAGGGTTGGCTTTGAGATCTTTAAGGAAATAAGGCCGAGTTGGCTGGAACATATTCCCATTGTATCCCATTGGCATTGGACCTTGTGGTTGTTGCTGCATCATCATATTCATCATCGGACCTTGTGGTTGCTGTTGCCGCATCCTCGGATGAGGTTGTTGTTGCATCATTGGTTGATGATTCATCATCCCGTATTGTGGTCTTTGTTGTGGATACATCGTCCCAAATGGTGGTGGTCGTTGTTGTGGTTGCATAGGTGGAAACATACGCTGCTGGTTTCGGTTTTGCGTTGGAAAAGGCAACACAACCTCTGGTGGTTTACGGCTGAAACAACCTAAAAGAGAAGACTTACTTAGTATGCCCTTCTTCTTCTTCTTCAAGGTTACACGTTCCATGGGTTTAGGATCAGGTACCCATTCTACTTGTTCGTCTTCGTCATCGTCGTTGAAGTCTTCTTCTGAATCACTTAGCAGATCATCATCATCAAGCTGGTAATTGACTGAGACTAGCTCTGCTTTTTTGCCCCATCTTGTAAGTTTTTGAACCAGAGTCGTAGGTTCCACGTCACCTCTGACTGTCATGAGCCCTTTTTCTGCATTATACTCCACTGCGCTTACACCTATAATTCCATTGGAAAAAAACCAAAGCTTTTTTAAAATCTCATGATTGATTACTCCTAGTTAAAAAGATTTGGACCTTTTTCTTTTATACCAGAAATAGTCTGCAGTTTTGTGCTTGCTTTCTTTTGGCAACCGGTACAACACTTTAAATCGACTTTTAGTATGCAAGTCTGCAAAATTTACACTGAAAATCATAATCGCCAACTGAAAAAGAGAGAGAGAGAAACTGAGATATTGAGAAGAAGCGTACCCGGACGGATTGGTTTGGGTTTGACATTGAAGGGAGCTTAGCTTGGAGGAAAGAAGAAGAAAACCCTAAACTTAAACTCAAAGGTGATTGGGAGAATTATATAGGCATTGTTGAATCTTTTCATATACGAGGAGAGTCCATAAACCTTCCATATTTGGCAGAATTTTACATTAATAAGTTGATCATATCTGTTCAAAATAAAAAACAAAAAGGAAAGTTGATCATACATTTCGCATAACTACTGTTAGTTTCCATATCCGATGCATCATTCCTTGATTCTGGCGTTTACTGAAACGTGTAAATTAAAAACTTTAAATTGTGTGTTCTGTTACTGTATTGAACAAGACTATTCAAGTTCGTTGTCAAATACTTGATGACACCTTCCACGCAATTTCTCTGTTCATCAGTTTGGATTGACTCTAAAGTTATTTATGTGTAAGAAGAAAGGCAAATGACGAGGTCTTAAAGTACCTTGATGATAAACAATTTAGCAGGAACAAGAAGAGAATTAACAAAGAACAAAACACACTTGATGAGGTAAAAAACTTCAACTAATCAATATGATAAGCTAGTACCAAATTTTGGTCGACAATAATGTTGAGAAAGAAAAAAAGATGATACAAATGAAAAGTAAACGAACAAGGAAAAGAAGAGTAAGAAAAAAAGAATAATAAATCGTACCAGAAACAGACAAAAGCTCTTAACCAAACTATATAAACCCAAGCATCATCAGGGACTTTGTTTTACTAGTTAAAATAAAACCCGGTTGTGTGTGTGTAATATACCTCACACTACCTTCTCTGGTTCCTTGACAGCTTCTTCGGTTTCTTTGGCATCTGCTACTGCTGTAACCTCTGCTTCCTGGTTCTTCTTTGTCTCCTGTGGGCTTGTAGGTTCAGAGCTTTGAGCATCCTCATGAGTTTCAGATTCTGCTGGTTTTGACGCATCAGAATCGCCCAAGTTCTCGGTTACTTCAGTGCCACTTGCCTCTGGAGAGCTCTCAGTAGTTGCAACGCCACTTGTCTCTGGTGACTTCTCTGTGGTTTCAACGCTACTTGCCGCTGATGACTTCTCTGTGGTTTCAACGCTACTTGCCGCTGATGACTTCTCTGTGGTTTCATCGCCACTTGCCTCTGGTGACTTCTCTGTGATTTCAACGTCGCATGCACCTGGTGGTGAAATCTCTTCACTTTTTTTATCGGTATCATCACCATGATCCTCTTTGTCGATTTGAACCTCACCATTGGGCAATACGGTAGCATCATCTGCGTTGGAAGAAGGCGGAGTGGAGTCAGAGGTCTCTCTCCATTCAACCCAAGCAGGTGATTTTTCAGGTTCTGGTTCACTCGGGTTTTCAGAAGGATTCTTTGATGTAGAATCCTCTGTTTCCATATCAGTAGGCGGGGAAGAGCCTGCAGTGTCTTTGAAGTCATCCTCGGCTTCACCTATGACGACATCATCATCATCATCATCACCATCTCCATCAGCATTGGGTGAAGGGGAAGCCATTGAGCTCACTGATTGCTCATTCGCAGCTTTTTCTTCATCGAAAGCAAACCAGTTTGAATTTGTGAAGAGAGAATCGCTACAAAAAAACCACCATGTTTGTGGTGAGCATCAACGGAAATAGATATGGATTAATTTCTACCAGAAAAGAAAAGTAGAGCCTATTACCTCTCCTGATCATCTCCAAGGCGCAAGGAAGAGATGACGACTTCTGCAGATTCATCATCAAAGTAGACATCCTGCAACACAAACTTCATAAGAGCTTTTTCATATGTACCATAATCAATAAAGCTATCATATTGACTGCTTAGACGAACATGCACAGGAGCAGCAATAAACAATTTGAGCGAGTCCTCAGCAATAAATAACAAAGGAGGTAAGGTAACAAACTAAAATCTGTTCCTAATCGTTCCACAAATGAAATCTTCTCACAGAAGGTCTTAAGCGGTGTTAGCGTCATATGAGCAAGCTTTTAGGAAGTCAAGTCTCAGTTCCTAAAGACAAGGAAAAGATTATTAATACCTCATCATCGCGTTCCATAGTGCCTTGGGTCTGCAGTGGATAAATAAAAAATGTTAATGGTCGAACATCTGTCATAACATGGGAGTCCTCTTACAGCTTCAGTAAAAGAATGCAACAAACATCAAAAGCACTGACAACTTTATCCATGTTAACCTACCCAGAGATAATAAGGAAGAGAAGATGGTAGGAAAATCGCATGTTAACTATCCAGAGGTCAATCAAGTACAATGACTGGAGAAAGAAGTGACGGTTTTAACTATCCACCAAATAAAGTTTTTTGGTTGCATCAGATTTGTCTATGTATCATAATTCAGGAACTATAACAGGAGTAAAGACCAACGCAAAATAAACTATATTCCTAGAAAATTCCTGAATCGATTATCTCCTTCGTCTCAACAATCTACACCCATGACCTTTGATGAATTACTGAAGTATGCGGAAAAAAAAGATCACAAAGTAGCTGGTATGACAAGGAAACACAAGAACATCACCTCATCCATGTCATCGTTGCTGTAAATCCCATATCTAAAGGCCTGGCTCAAGTTGTTTGCTAAGGCTGCCACATCATAGTCCCTATCATGGTAATCATCATCATCGCTATCTCTATTACGATCATGGAGTGAAGTTGGCCTCCTGTTACAGAGGAGAATCGTCAGAGAATGGAATTATCTATGTACTATACCAACCATCACTACAGCTTCATTGTAACATTTATCATCCTCTAAGAAACTTCCCAGAAGCAAGCTCTTATTGCCACTACTGGGAATGTGCAATCACATTTAACTTAAAGCAGATTAAGCAAATGTGACAAACTTCTATAAGAAGAAGCTATTTCAAATATAACCTCTGCTTTCGGTCATAATTTAAAAAACAGAAAACTCCCGATAAGAGGAAAAAATACATACCCGCATGCCCAAGAATAGACATTCTCCAATGTATTACGCTTTGATAGGACATCTGTCTGCCAGTCCACCCATTTGCTATTTTCCTGATAAAAAACGTACAAAAGGAATTTTGAACGAGATACGAAGAGTTTGACACTAAAGACCAGCACTGTACGAGGCTAGAGTTATTCCAACATTTCGCATGCAAACAAGCTATCAAGGAAATATCTTTGAGAGACATCAAAAACAGGGGTAAAGCCCTGAACAACTTTTTTTGGACCATCTGACCTTCTACAGAAATAATACAGCAACTGAAAGGAGATACATTGAAAATTTCCATGTCCCATAAACAAACCATTTTGTGCACATGAATGTACGACAAGCAACGAAAATAATAGAATTGCGATATACCTGCAAATGTGACTGAATTTCGGCGTTGGTATTAGCTAGCTGAAGAAGTTTGTTCGAGATACGAGTCAAATGACCAATGCTTCCAATCCTGAGTGGCTTTTTACCCTCTGCAGGGACTGTAGGCTGAAGCTAAACACATCACACGTAAACCAAGTTAATAGGTAACAGTGCCAAACCCTGAAAAATAGCAGCAATTCAGTGTCTTCACCTTATCAGAATCAGCAGCAGTTAATGTGGAGTCTTTTTCCGCTTCTAGTATACTCCCAATAAGGTTGCATTCACTGAGAAGATGATCAAGAAGTTGAGAGTTTTTGCTCTCTAAACATGAGTGAATTACATTCTCCACGTGGTGATGCAAAAAATTGTTGTATGGATACCTGAGACACAATTGCATCAAAATTTAGCATGGCAGTTTGCATATCACCAACTAAGAAATGAATTTCCAACTTACTCGTAGAACAAATCCAAAACTCTTTTCACCGCTCCAAGTCGAATTACTTCCTTCTCTGCTGCTTCACTACCGACTGTGAGTAAGACTGAAATAAACTCTACAATCTAAGGAAAAAGAAACAGCGTCAAATTTTTGTTTAATGAATGAATGTAATTCAGAAATTTGAAATTATTAACCATAGCCATAACAGTGATAGATACATTACAATTAGAAAAGAAAATCATACAACTGAGAACAGCAAAGTACCTTTAATCTGTGTTTACCAAGAGGTGGTTGCAACTTGCCATAGGTTGTAAACAGAACACCCTCAGCAGATGAAACATTCAAAAGCGTAAGTAAATCACCTGTACAGGGTAGAAGCATATTACATAGTTTTCATAGCAGCAAAAATGAGAGTAGTCAACATTGCAAAGCTCAAAATAACAGCAAAAAGACATATAAAAGTCGTCAAAGCAAAATGCCCGACATTATAGTCTTCCACATCGATAAGAGACTAGCAAGTCTCAGCACAATCAGGAAAAAATACAGGCGCACAAACTTTCATACCAACAAGCAACAAATGCGCATACTAAAACAAACCCATTTTTCTTCCTTCCAAAACAACCCACATCCCCACAATAGGGAAAATTACCTTCAAGAAGTCAACACACAAGCGCAACTACGTATGAAAATTTAATAACCATGCTGTAATTGCTCACCTAAGCTTCCAAGCATTCCTTCAACTGTCTCCGGATTAGTTACCATGCTTCCATGGGCTAGTTGACGACCATATATATGATAAGTCCCCAATGTAAACCTCTTAGGATCCAGCAGAGATATGCATACAGACAACGCATTAACCAGAACAGACTTAGGCCGTGAATTTTCTAAAGTATGTTTTAACAACCTTCCAGTGCAGCTACATAAAATTGTACAAGTAAAAAAACAACAAGTCAATAAATTAGAAATATTAAAAAGCATGAACGGCCGAAAAAACAATAGGCAAAGCTGACAGAAGGCTACCTGGGGCTGGAAAGTTTTGTTGCAAGACCAGGGGGTGCGTATCTTGCTACAGTACAAAGAGTTTCAGCTGCGTTGGCATGTACCTCGGGGCAATCCTACAAAATATAACAAGAAAAATAATCGACATCTCAGTATATAGCATTGCCTGTGATGATATAATAATTCTGAAATACAGGAGAAAATCCATAAGACTAGCCCATATTGAAAGAAGAGTACAATCATCTCTAAAACGTACCGAGGAGCCAAACTTGTCTACAATCATCTCTAAAACATCTGTATCTTCTACCCACTGCATTGCACTTGTGTAGTTTGAATATAGGTGTTCATCAGTACCGAGCAGTCGTTTTAAAACCTGAGCACCAAGAAGTAAGTTAGAAACTAGGAAACCATAGAAAATACAGTATTATATAGAAAATTTAGTACTATACAGCCTCTGGGTATCTATACAGGTCTACAACCTTCATTGTTTACGGACTATAGCAATTGAAAAAAGTTGCTGGTGTAACAATAATAGTTATACAGCAATACCATGCCAAAGGTAAGTGCAATATTAGCAGTACTTAACATTGTTCTCACTGGTCTATTATTTTTGTTGTCGCAGATAGAATCATAAGTACTTTGAATAAGAGGAAAACATAACATTTCTCTCAACTATTCAGTATGTTCTCATGTAGATATAATATAAACGTAAAGCCCAAATCAGGAGTTCCTAAAACACAAATCAAAGTGCAGACCAACCTCCATTATAGATGTAATACCAATCAAATCAACAAGATGCTTCAGTATTTCTTGATGATCCTGGTAGCACGAGAAAGTCAAGGTTAATCATAATGTGAATTGATAATATGAACTCCAGATGATTAAATGGTGCTCAAAGCATTGTTAACATATGTACTAATTACCACAATTCTATCAACAAAGTTGGATTGGATATTGTTGATTATGAAGAAGCTCTTTCATTAACTAAATAGCAATACAGATCTTCATCAATATCACTGACTATTTAACTGCATTTTTTAGAGTTACACAGAAGATCCTAACTGTACAAGAAAGAAGCTAGCTAATGGTTCAAAAATCTCGACAAAGATAAGCAAAAAAAAAACTAACTCTAGATAAGTTCAAGCCATCCTTGAACGGAAATTCTAATCTGAGAAAGAAAACAACTTACTTGTATGAACAGCATGAAAGGGATCGTCTTCCGCACCAGTAGACAAATGACAACCTAGTAATAGGAGATGTAAGAGAGTACACTTGGAAGAAAACTCTACACAGCCCTATAAGATCATGGGAGAGTTCTCCATGAATTTTCTGATAATTAATAAAGTTGAATGCTAAAATACCTTGCTGAAGTACCCGGCCAGCAATGAGTTATGAGTTTCTTTAGCTTCCAAAAATGAAAACAGCAATGACATCAACTGCAAAAAAGACATCACGAGATGTAAGAAACCCTAAATCATAACCATTTCCAAAGTAATAACATATGATCAAGTAACAGAGTCAATGTCTACCTCCTCATCCTCTACTAGGGTTTTTAGAATCATTTCAATCTCACATGTGAAAATTTCACATGCAATGAAAGGAAACCTGAAAAACATTTAGAAACATCAACTGTTAATTCATCAAAGAAACGACAAGTCAACAACATTTGTCCAAAACACTCACTTGAATGTTCGCTTCTTTTCCACATCCTCCAGAGGCTCCTCTATTATGTACCTAATCAGTTGTTCCACTTGCACTCTTTCTCTCAAGCTGGAATAAAATCAATCCAACAGTCAAGACAGAGCGGCATGCTAGTGAAAAAGAGAATATAAATTAGGACAGTAGGTTTGAAATCCAATTTATGTGCAGAATATGGAGACTATTTTGCACAACCGGATGGCAGAAGTATTATATCTGATGCAAAAAACTAGTATGTCGTATGTAATGAGTGAAAGTAGAAATACTTCACTGGTTTTATAAAAGATGTTTAAGAAAAAATCTCAAACGTTTATTTCGCCAAAAGTCACCCGAATGCCAGTTTTGTATGCATGAATAATTGCATTTCTAGTCCTCCCCCCAAAAGGTACAGAAGCATAAAAAAAGAAAAGAAAATGTGGTTACAGAGCATACAAATTTAAGAGCCGTCCGTTCAGGGCTTTGCATTCTTGAATAATTTCATCCTCGTCAAGAAGTTCTTCTAATGTGAAGCTATCTTTGTCCAAAATTGCCTCAACCTGCACATTTTTTTTTTTAAAAAGAACAAAAATTCGTGACTGCAGCCAACATAAAATTGCATGATATGAATAAGTTCCAATAGATAAAGAAAAACAAGTCACATGATACTCCACAAACTATCCATATCAAAACAGCAAAAATACGACACACCCATGCATAAATTTGAAGTTGTTTTGATGGAAATGGGTTAGTATCACTAGATCAGCTAAACAATCTGACGAAACTATTGAAGAGGAATTCCATCATTTAAAAAAATATCCTTTAATCACATCAACAATGTTCTCTTCACTTCCCTTATACAAAAATGGTCTAGGAAATGCAGACTCAGAAAACAACTTAATCTCTTCAACAAGAAGGGAATAGTCTCCCACTTCCAGCGAAGACAGTGCTCATAAATCATCAAGAATTAGGTGCACGAGGACATTTAGTTACTTATAAGCCAAGAAATCCAGACACCGGAAACCAATGATATCTCCACCTACAACATATTCGTCTAACGAAACAGAGGAAGCTGCCAAAAATTCCCAGAAATGAAACCCAAAAATCCGTACAACCCCTAAGCGCTAAATCCATCAATCAGAAACGCGTCCACGAAAGAAACATACAGCGAAAACTTATCTCAATTGAGTGCCTTATCACAGAAATATTACACACGATCGTTAAAAAACAGGTGAGGGAGAAGAAAACTCACGGCAGACGCCGTCGACAATCCCGCCATTCGCCAGAACATCTTTCCAGCTCAAGGGAAAAAACGTCGAATTGCCACGCGTTCAGAGATTCGGATCTTCGAAACCCTAACAGATAAGGGAAATTTCGCCCAGAAATGAAAGATGAAGACTCGACGGGAAGGAAGTAAACCGAGCGGTGGAATCCGTAATCGCCGAGCGAGGAAGAAAATCTCAGAAAATTGATCTGAGATCGAAGAGATTGGGATGTGAGCGACGAAGAGCAACCTTCAATTGCGGGAGGGTAGTGCTTAGAGATAGAAGGAAGACAGAAAAAAATAAAAGAAAAAAGAAATAAAAAGATTTATACATGTGTTTCTTTAAAAAACCGAATTAAATTTATTTTTTGCTATTTCCGTCTCAAGTAGTGGTCGATATTCAACATTGCGTATTTATTACACTTACCAAGTTTGCATCTCTTATAAATACTGTGTTGACAAATGGAAAAGGTGACCACATTACTGTGTTTACACTATTTCGCATACTGTATTACAAATACAATGCTGGTAAGACATATTAAACCAAGAGAATCAGTAAACCACAAGCGATTTTGTACCTTTTTGAAAATGATTTAAAAATTTGTTACAAGTTGTTAAACAAATTGAAGTGGGTGCTATAAGTTGTTTAACGAAGAAAAGAGAAAATAGGATACAACCACAAAAGTAGCAAGCAAAGCACAGAAACAATACAAATGGACCTACAACTACTGATTGCATAACATATTTTAGTTGCAAATTTTTTTGAAAGTATACTCCTTGACTCTCTAAAACATTTCTTCTATGCGTACGTCAACATTATATCTCCAAATAGTTCTCTATGATTTGCTTTTTGATGGTTAGAAAAATTTGCATCTTTCTAGCCATCTAGAAAGCAGTCCATAAACCACCCAATTTACCGGTTTAAAAGAATTTGGAATCTGAAAATATCGGTCAAAAAAATACATACGGTTCAATAAACCACCCAGTTCACCGGTTTAATCAGCACCACCCATTTTACCGGTTTAATCTGATCAAACCGGTGATCAGATTTATAAAAACCTTGTATCAAATCAACATCAGAAGCTCCCCATTTTCCGACTGTTTTCTCTTCTCTGTTCGCTTCTTCGATCGAATCCCTAGAAAAAAAAAGAATCTACAGAGATTCAGTAACAATGGAGGACGCCGATGGCCTCAGCTTCGATTTCGAAGGCGGTCTCGATTCCGGACCTGCCCAGCCCACAGCTTCAGTCCCCGTTGCTCAGCCTGAAAACTCTTCCTCCGCCGCTATTAACGTGGCACCGAGCTACGATCATTCCGCCGCGACGGTGGCTGGAGCTGGGAGGGGACGGAGTTTCCGTCAGACTGTTTGCAGGCACTGGCTTCGAGGTCTGTGTATGAAAGGTGACGCCTGTGGGTTCCTCCACCAGTTCGATAAAGCTCGTATGCCAATCTGCCGGTTTTTTCGACTATACGGCGAATGCCGAGAGCAGGACTGTGTTTATAAACACACCAATGAAGATGTCAAAGAATGCAATATGTATGCACACTAACCACTCCTATTCATTTTCAATTCCAGTAGAAGATTGAACCTCTGAATGTATATAATGGAATGTGTTGCCCTATGCAAATGTTGATTCTTTGTTTTGTTTGCTGAAGCTGATGTCTTGGGATTATATTTTGGCAGGTACAAGCTGGGATTTTGTCCCAATGGTCCTGAGTGTAGGTATAGGCATGCCAAGCTTCCTGGGCCTCCACCTCCGGTTGAGGAAGTTCTTCAGAAGATACAACAGTTGACTTCATACAACTATGGACCAAATAGGTTCTATCAACCTCGAAACGTTGCTCCACAGCTAGCAGATAAACCTCAGGTGCAAGGTTCGACGCAAGGACAGCCACAAGAATCAGGTAACTTGCAGCAACAACAACAACCTCAGCAATCGCAACATCAGGTCAGCCAGACTCAGATGCAAAACCCCGGTGATCAAACAAACAGGTCATCTCATCCTTTGCCTCAAGGGGTAAATAGGTGTGTTCAGAGTTCCAAGTTTTTTAATTGGGTTATGTAAAAAATGTCTCTGTATATCTCTATCAAGACGCTGTTATTGGTCCGTTTATTGAATCATTGGTTTCTATTTTGCAAGTTCAGAATTCTTAAACCTTCATGTTATGGATACTTTTCTTTGGCAGTGAGATAAATTTCAGAGATTATAGTTTCCCTCAATTGTTCAATAAAAACCGACCTGCCCCAGGGCTGGCTTTGCACTCTGATTTTTCTTTGTGCATTATTTGTCTCTTCTTCTCCCTTCTTCTCTCTTCTTCTCCATTATTTGCATTATGTGGGAGTTAGGCTTTGCAAATGGTGGACTACAGATACTGTTTTTTTGTTGATATTTTATACTATAGTTTGATATAGTTGCTGTATGGTTGATTTTATGGATTCGTTGACTGTAATATATATTTACCTTCTGCTATATAGGTCATGCTTAATATTGGATTTTCAGGTATTTTGTAGTTAAAAGTTGCAATCGAGAAAATTTTGAATTATCTGTGCAACAAGGAGTCTGGGCTACTCAAAGAAGCAATGAAGCTAAACTTAATGAAGCTTTTGACTCTGTGGAAAATGTGATTCTGATATTCTCTGTCAATAGGACACGGCATTTCCAGGTAGTTTATTGGTTTAAGCAGCAACTAGTGTCCTTATGTTGAAATACTAAGTATCTATTCATCTGTATCAGTGGTTACCTTTCTGTAAACTTCCTCTACACAGGGTTGTATTTTGTAGGCAGCGTTATAATTCTAAAAACTTATTTTTCTTTCACATGATGCTATAGGGCTGTGCTAAGATGACATCCAGAATTGGTGGTTACATTGGTGGAGGAAACTGGAAACATGAACATGGAACTGCACAGTATGGCCGGAATTTTTCAGTTAAATGGTTAAAGGTATACACTGTGACTAAGTTCTCCCTTTATTCAGTAGTCCTTTCTCTGAGTCCCGGTGTTTAATTTAGTTCTTCTCTCTGCGATTGAACCTATATGGTCTTGCACTTCCTAGTAAGTCTCATCCTTGCTTGAAAAGCCAGTGTGGCTTTTTTACACCACCGATGTCAACACATGCTTTCCCACTTTTTTTACTTCTCTGTTTCTCTGTTCTGGTATTGGTTCTAACAACACACGTTGCTAAGAGCTAAAAGGAGATGCCCTTGTAATTCATGCAGAATCAACGGCTGACTTATATGAGTGATTGTATTTCTTATCATTGCAGTTGTGCGAACTATCCTTCCACAAAACTCGGAATTTGAGGAACCCTTACAATGAAAACTTACCTGTGAAGGTACGTGACCTTTTTTTTTATCTACGCTGCTCTAATTGGTCTCTTATATGGAAGTAGCATCGCTTGTTAAATACAACTCATGACATATTACTGTTTATATCAATACACTGGCCGCAGCAGCTAAATTGCTCCATGTTACTACTGATACAGTGATGGTTTGTTGTGTAATGTTTCTGGTTTTGAGTATTTGCGTGTAAACTAATCACCGTCATCTTACTCTTATGGTTCAATGGCTGTGTAGATAAGCAGAGATTGTCAGGAGTTAGAGCCCTCCATTGGTGGGGAGCTGGCTTCCTTGCTTTATCTTGAACCAGATAGCGAGCTTATGGTATATACTCTCTTCTGTTTTTCCTTTGTTCCGACGAGTATTATCTATGACACATTAGAAGAAATGAGTTCCATCTGCTTTTTGTTTACTGTTGACTTCTGTCTCTTCTAAGATTTTTTCATTAGGGGTGTTAACTTTTTCGCTTTCCCATGAATTCAAAGGCAATCTCCATAGCTGCAGAAGCCAAACGAGAAGAAGAAAAAGCAAAGGGTGTGAATCCAGAGAGCAGAGCTGAGAATCCAGACATAGTCCCGTTTGAAGACAACGAAGAAGAGGAAGAGGAAGAAGATGAAAGCGAGGATGAAGAAGATAACATGCCGGGGGGTCCTCAAGGCAGAGGAAGAGGAAGAGGAATGATGTGGCCTCCTCAAATGCCTTTAGGACGCGGGATCAGACCAATGCCCGGAATGGGAGGTTTCCCTCTTGGGGTAATGGGCCCTGGCGATGCGTTTCCCTATGGACCCGGTGGATATAACGGTATGCCAGATCCATTTGGTATGGGTCCAAGGCCCTTTGGACCGTATGGACCGAGGTTTGGTGGTGATTTCAGAGGACCTGTACCGGGGATGATGTTTCCTGGTAGGCCTCCGCAACAGTTTCCACATGGTGGTTATAACATGATGGGAGGCCCGGGACGTGGACCGCTTATGGGAGGAATGGGAAATGGTCCTCGAGGAGGAGGCAGGCCAATGTATTATCCGCCAGGAGCACGTCCTGGCCTCACAAACCAGAGAACACCTGAGAGAAGCGATGACAGAGGGATGGCGGCGGATCAACAGACATCTCATGATATGGAGCAGTTTGAGGTTGGAAACAGTGTGAAGAACGAAGAGAGTGAAAGTGAAGACGAAGACGAAGCTCCCAGACGATCCAGGCACGGAGAAGGAAAGAAGCGTCGCTGGGAGACCTAACGAGACAAGTCTATTGGATTCAGCATATTTTCGATATTAAAATCTTTTGTATGTTTCAGACAACAGTTGTTGATACAACTTCTCACGCTATGCTTAGTGGTTTACTTAATTATAAGTTCATGATTTAGGTTTTTTAAGACTTGAAAGGAAACAAAGTCCAAACAATTTTAATGTACATGTAAGACAATAAGTCGTCAGCCTTTTATAGTGTTATGATTGAGATATATCAATTTTCATGACTCAAATTCTTTCAATTTTATGTTGCTCAACACTTATGCTTTCAATAATTGGATATCAAAGCTGATATGAAGAACTTTGTCTTACTAGTGTTTTCATGTCACTTTGGTTGAGTCAATGATTATGTTTTCTCACGACAACTCTATCATTATTGGTACGATGGAAGACTGCTGGTTTTCTTTGAACTCTTTATCAGTGTTTTTGATGTATGTCTTGTGCAGTTGCTGATTTGTTTTAATTTACACAACCGCTGTGAAGTCTTCGATACAAGAATAGTCTCTTAATTAACAAATCATAACAGGCTTTACTTAGATTAAACCCAACTTCATCAAAATTCATTTATAAAAATTCAAATATTAAGTTGATCATGGGCATTGGATTATGCACTAAGTTACAATGCAGTTCTTCCCAGCAAAATTCAATGCGATTCTTGTCAACAAAATGGAATTCTCTGTACTGTCTACAAGAAATATCTATATTTATATATTAAACTTGTAAAAAAAAAAATGTATAGAGAGGAGAGGTTCGGAGGAAAAGAAAAAGCTGACCTTGATGAAGCATATGCCTTTGATGGTATAAAATGAGATTAGGAAGAAACTATGTAAACAGAGTAACAACATCTCTGTGATACCCTCTCACAATCAACATCCTCGGCACGTTCTCCACCAGCAAATCCATATACTCCATGTAGAAATACGCCGGGTGGTTCAACGGAGGCGGCGGGAGACTAACCAGAACCACCGCGGCCATCCTCGAGTAATTCAGTATGGTCGAGTTCAGTTTCAACATAGTGTATAGAAACTTCTCCACTTGTTGCTCGTTCACCACCATCGGTTTCCCGTTAGGCAACAATGGATTCGAACCTTGTCTCTTGATCTCTCCCAAGTAATCCGAGATCCGTCTCTGTGCAGCATCGAAAGCTTCCAACGAATCTTCTTGGCTGTTTCCTTCCGATCTTATGTCCCATGATTTCATCGTCACCACGATCACTTCCGCTTGCATTCTCAGATCGTAGAGGAACTTCTTCACGTCGGCTTTGAGTGCTTCCGCGTCTGAATCCTCTTCAGCTATGCAGAAGAGTTGGATTTTGCAGCTCTCGAAGCTTTCTTTAGTCAGAAGAAGCTGTGAGAGAAGAAGCATGAGACCACCGTCTCTCACAATCCAGTACAAGTCAATCGTTCCGTACTGTCTCTGATACTCGTTTGGCCATTCGTCTAAGCCCTTGATGATGACAACTGCTTTGTTTGCTGTTATGCAGTCGTTGATTATCCCAACAAACGTGGATGGAATCTCTGTTAGGTTTTCCCGGCGCCAGATCTCAGGGTACCGCATTACCACGATGTTTGGTTTGAGATTTCCGAGTCCCATCGTCTGGATGATCCCACGGAACCCTTCGGTCATGTTTGGGGCTACAACGATTTCAGCTACACCTTCACAACGCTTGTACTCAATGTAGGTGGCTAGTTGTTTGCAGGCTTCCTTTGCTTCTTCAGCACATTCATAGTAGTCACCATCTAATATTGAGACAAAGATCGACATTCCACGACCTTTTTTCTTCATGCAGTTGGCAAAATCAGCCAGCTTAGGGTGGCACGGAACATTTTCTGGGAGCTGTCCCCACGGTCTGCAGAAAACAAGAGGAATTGGATACCAATTCTTGGGGTGCACTTGATTCGCTGCAATTAGAAGAAATGACAGTGCATAAGATAAGCTTAGATAAAAGGACCATCCATTATTGAGCCAAATAGATAACGCAGGTTCACTGTAATGACACCTAGAGAGGGAAATTTATATAACACATTGGTTACAGGCTAATGTGGCGTACCTCCGAGTGACCTGAGACTTCGAAGGGCCAACTGAAAATATGCACTCTTGAAACCATCTCCCCAGTCCCCGGCCTTTCCTTTTAGTCCAACGTATTTGTATATAAGACTTGCAAGAGCAATGGCAACCACAGTGAATGACCAAGAAATCAAGAACATGATCACTGCAACAGTAGAGAAAAAAAAGGAAAAATCAACAAGAATCTTTACAATAAGACATCTCAAGCTTCAGGTAAGACAAGCTCCAATGAGTATTTGAAGATTCATACCTATGCAAAGTGAGGCTCCAACAAAGGAAAGGCTCCAATGATGATATTTCCACCGTGGACGCCAACTTGGAGCATCAAGAAGATCGAGCAGGAAACAAGACAAGTTTACCCCCGAATAGCATAAAAGATAAAACATAGTCACTGTCGGTGTGATAAGATCCAGATTTCCAATAACAACACATCCGATGCAGATAAATGCTGTGAAAAGCGTCGCTATGTGAGGTTCACTTGTATCTGCAACTTTAAAATAATTCAGGATGGGGAGAATATCATCATTTGCTATAGCTGCAAGTAACCGTGGGGCCCCTGTCAAACTCTGGAGAGCAGCCCCTAAGGTTGAAAGGATGATTCCAACGTGAACAATGGCAGGGAAAGGCCAAGCAATCGTAGCAGTAAGTAGCCTGCAACATAGAGGAAAATTATTCAATGCATGATAGTTCGCTAGGTGTTGAAGAGCTAAAAGAACAAGTCTCTGCAAGCAGTACCAAAATCTACTCTGACCAATAAAATAAGAAAACTACAGCTTCTGTAGGCCCCTAGTAGTTTTGTGTAGTATACTAAGACCATGAAGCCATTTTATATTTTCTTTCAAGTGATAAGTGGGTTTTTCAATTCTCCAGTACACTTATGCCTAACAAAACACAACAGATCAGCTATGAAACCAAAAAAGCAACCTCACGAGGAATAACATTTTTACCTATCAGTCAAAAGTTTGTTACGGGTCGCAACAGCTCCAAAAAACAACACAGAGATCAAATACAGTACGGTTGTAGTCAGAGTGGCAGCCAACGTTCCAATAGGAATTGATTTTTGTGTATCTTTCAGTGAGGCTGATCGATTTGAACCAGCCATAATTCCTGTTACGGCAGGGAAAAATAGACCCACCAACTCACTGAAAAAAAACCCAACGACAAGAGTAAATAAATTTCAAAGTAAAACCAGATAGATAATCATTAACTAGAAACCAAGACTAGAGTTTCACTATCATAGGTATCACAATTTCTCGAAGCGACTCACTTGAAACTCCAATACGTGCCTCCCGTTGGATCAGGAATTCCCGCATTATTTGTCATCTGATAAGCAGAACCCCAGTTATCTTTAAAACTTTTTAAACGCAAGCCCGTAATTCCAGCTGCTCAAATCATAAGAAGGGAGAAAAAGGAAGGTTAACAATTTGGGGGAAAGTGAACTCCCTGACTATTTCCAACAATATGCAGAAAAGGCTTACTGTCAGGATCATCTGTCTTTGCCAAAAATATCCCGATGAATATGCAGAAAATGGAGAGCAAAACGGGTACAAGGAAAGCAGGTGCAACCCGATTGATCATCTTCACACCGCCAAACACAATGAAGCATAGAAGAATCGTCACAACAATTCCATAAATCTGCAAGTCATGTGAGTTTGGACTTCCTATTGATTCGGCAACTGCTGTTCCATTAACCTTTGTGATAGTCTCTGCCATTAGAAATGAAAGGCAGCTAAATGAACAAATGTGACTTGTAGGCTATAGTAAATGAAGTTAAAATTTTTGTTAGTAAAACTCAGAAGTTAATAACCATAATATAGTCTTTTGTTTCCTTGATTGTAAATACCCTTTACCATTTCCAACAAATTGATGATACAAGTCTCGGACGTCAAGACTAGCATGATAAAGTGTTGGCTTAGATAACAATATTACAGAAGATAAAAGCATTGGCAAATTACTAAGGGTTGTATTTAGTTAACAGGTTTCAATTCTTACAAGTTTCACAGTAATACCTCTAAAAATTCCAGCAGCCGGGAACGCTTTTAGAAAAGTCTCCACAGCACCCAAAACGTACCTACATTGATAAGTAGTTATTAGAAGCACTTGGCGACCTAGTAAAACTGAGCAGAGCCCCAGCAATTTAACGCAATTGAAGTCACCAAGGGAGTTTCCTTGGAAGGATCCAGGATTTACACTTACAGAGCTCCAGCAACTGCATTGCCAAGGAAGAAGCATAAACCTATGCTTATCCCAACCTCTGGACCAAGAGCGCGACCAATAAGGTAATATGGTCCTCCACCCTGGAAGTAGTGCAAAAGTTATTACAGAATAAACTTGATGTCCTAACTATTGTTCAATCAGAAAAAGAAAAAGAAAAGTAATAGGGGTGCCAACTATGGACCAGAGACCCAATGGCAGGAAGGATATCTTTAACTATGATTACACAGATTTATTTCAAAAAAAAAATCCGGTTATAGAACAGAAAAAAAGAATTACTTTCATTGCGCCATTTGTTGCAATAGCACTCAACGATATTGTCGTCAAGAATGTACATATGCCACAGAGCAATACCAATACTAGGCCTTGTCCGATACCAGCCATGCCAACAATCCTGAAAATTGAACAGATTAAGACAGGCGATGATGACTTTGCAGTCTGTTGTGCAACACCAAGGACTTTGCAGTCTTACCATGTGAAACGGATATAGTATATAATTCCTAATATGTTTTGCAAACAGGGAACGAAAACTCCCATCATTGTACCCATCTTGAGAGCAGCAGGCTGCAAAAAGACGCAGAGTTGAAGATAAAGAAACATCATGAAATACCATAAATCGAGCAACAAATGATGCCTATGTCATAAAAATCCTTGCAGAATACCTAATAAAAACCTTACTTTTGCATGCCCCATAAGAAACAAAGTCAACAAAAGAAAAACGAAAGAGATTTTCGGATGAAGTAAAAACCATCTAATTATCCTGAAACAGTGATCCCCAAACAGAAAGCAGCAAAACAATCTGATTAAGGAAGGCAATTTCTGTAATGTAACAGGTCAACTTCATTACAGAAAATGTTCGCCCATCTTAGTTTAGAGTTGTTTATAAATGTTCATAAACAAGGAAGAGAAAACTGAAGGAGACTAAGCTTAATCCTAGTGCATGAAATTTGAACTCCTGGCCTGCTACTACATCACCAGTGTTAGAAGTATTAACTTTTCAGTTATTTTCAAGTGTTCCCTAAAATTTCTCATATACATCTCTTGACTAATCCTGATGCGAATTGAGAGACTTTTTCTTTAGAGAAAACAGAGAGGAGCGCTTGATCGGAACAGCATGGCAGAAATAACCAATTGTATTTATATACAAAGCAGTGAGAAGCCAAGGGGAATAGAAAGATACCTTTGGGTGCCCTTGCGTGATGGAGATATCCTCCCCATCTCTAGGGCTAGATGGTGCCGCAATTTGCTCCCCTGTCATACTGAAAGGGAAATCCATTACATCACCGCATGAAAAATTAAGAGAATAGGTGTTTTCTAAAGCAAATGACATGTTTCCTGTGCAAGAAAAACTGAACATGGGAAAACAATAGAGCAGGTTCAAACAAGCAAGACACTTCTATGAAGAATGTTATCCATTGATTCAGTTAGGAAGGGAAAAAAAAGCAGGGATCAGCAAAAGCAAGAGATAATGTTCAGTAATTTCCAACTATCACATAATGCAGTAAATGAACGTCATCTTAAATGTAAATAGTAAATTAAGAACGCATGTACCTCTTCAAGCCAAGAATGTTCACAAGAGAATCGAAACCAAATAATTCCAGCTTGGATTCCTTCTGATGGCCATTGACTCCATCTTGTGGTCTTGGCCCCTCCCTCGCACCAGAGCCCACCTCTCCCGGTACAACTACTTTTATGTTCCTGTCAAAAACCTACAAATGTGAGACTTTCATGATGAAAACATTCAATACTTCTTTCCAAGGTAGAGTTTGGAATATTCCGCGTCCACTACTTTAACACTAGAATATCACCTTCGAGGGATTCTCTTTACAAGCAGTAAGAAAGCAACGAAAGAAAAAAAAAATCCTCTTTTAGACTTACGCAATTCATCTACCAATGTGAAGCAAATGTCAAGGAACTAAAAAACAAAATTGTAATGTGAATCTTATTAAGCAAACGTCACTTTCGACATCAAATTGCCAGAGAATCTTACACCAGAAAACAGAGCTTTGAGAAACGAACTCTACCATTACCAATGGCACTACGAGAAGAAAAATCTAAACAACATTCTAGCCGAAAATCATAGCAACGAACCAAATTACATCCCATTTCTACTGATCAGTAAACGAAATCATCATCAACGAAAAAAAGTCCAAAAACACTTGAGGAGCGTGATAATATTGAGCTACACCACGCGGAAATGAAGCTGCGAGAATCAGTGGCGAATTTTATAAAATGAAAGAGAGTGATCCGATAAGAAATTACTTGAGGGTGGAAGAGGAGGGAGATCCAGGATCGATGGAGGACATTTCGACAACCGCCCTATCGTGCGCCACTACCGGCCTGTATTGTCTTCCACCGAGACGCGTTCCTGACCCGAATTCCTCTTCGCCATTACTGCCGGCTTCTTCAATGTCGCCTTTATCCATTTCTCCCGCCGAATCTGGACAGATCCCTCGCTCCTCCTTACAACAACCAGAGGGATGCCGGCGGAATCAGAGATCGGAGAGTTTGATATCTAACGAGAACTGAGATCGGAGATTCGACGAATTAACGGAAAAAAGTAAGAGAAATTCAGAAGAAAACATAAAGAGACGAATTCAGATTTCAGAGGAAAGAAAAATTAAAATATTATAAACGGAGGAAAGTTACGAAAAATGGTAGTAAGAAAATTAAGTTATGATTTGGGCTTTTTAAAAATAATTGGGTCAAGCTGAAATGTCCATCAATTCCTTATAGCATAATAGTCTTGGTCAGTTCAAAGACTTAAGATTTTATCTTTCATAAATTTAACTCTAATAAACCAATTTAAGCAAACTAATATCCCCATCTAGATTTAAATTATTATGAGAAAAAATGCATTCACATTTGTTAAGTTGAAACTCCCAACAGTGGTCATTTAGCATTTTAACCGTAGAAATTTACCGTTTTTACCTTTTGGAACTAACGCTTGAAACTGTCCTTTAGCAAGAAAAAAAAACCTAAAGTTTGAAGCTTTCTTATGCATGACGTTTTTTGTCTTTGTCATCATCCTTAAGCTTCTCTATCTCTTTACGTTTTCGTTGTTAAGACTTTGAGTCTTTGACAAAGAAATACACCATATCAGAAAAAAATTAATATTCCCATTTTTCTTCTAACTTTTTCAATGAAGTTGCAATTAAAAATAATAATGACAAGAAAATAGTTTAGTTTGGTCATCAAAGATACATAGACAATTTGAAAGAAAAAAACATGAGGAGAGAGCACCACTTGACTACAAATGCACACATTTAACAGTGGAAGCCTTTTTTCGTTCTTAAAGCTAAACAAATCCCAAATACGGTAACTTTGACATTAACCAGTGGAAACTTTTACCATTCTTCACCTTTCAGAACTAATGCTCGAAGCTTTCTTATGCTTCCCACGACGTTCTTTGACATCTTTTAGCTTCTCTATCTTCACATTCTCGCTGTTTGACTTTGACACTGATCCTTCTTGAGCACTGCACATTTGGTGTGACTTCAGCTTAAACCCAAACCCTAGTCTCTTAGAAACGTTATCCCACGTCTTGCTACCACCTCCCAAACCACTTCCTTTCGTCGTTGTCTTCCCGAGTTTCTCAATCTCTTGTCTCATATTGGAACATTCCTTCTCCAACTCACAAACCCGCATTCTCATACTGTCCATTCCAACTTTCAAGACTTGGTTCTCTCTTACTGCTGTTGCCCATCCTCCTCCTCCTCCTCCTCCTCCTTCGGTTGATCCTCCTGCAAATCCTCCGCTTCTTAACTGTCTTGATCCGCCGTCGAGGTTGTCTGAAACAAGAAAGCATCCAGCTACAGAGGTTCTGAGCTGAAGCTGCTCAAAGAAGAGGACTTGTACGATGATTCTTAGCGGCAGTCTCTCGTTCTGTGCCGCGTGTGTGCAAGCTTCTAAAGAGAGCTTCTGGCAATCTAACAACCTGCAAAGGTTCTCTCTTTCCGTTTCCGCTAACCAAGGATGATGCTGCAAATCATCAAAAGTAAGAAAAAGAAGAAACTTTAATGCGTCTGTGTAAACAAAACCAGATATTTAACAAGATTTGATGTGAGTCATGCGACTTACCTTAAGATAAATGTCTATTGCACGATAGAGTCCATCATCTAAGAGTCTGGCGTATTCAGGAACAGAAGCAGCCAAAGCTTGGAACTTTGGAAGCTTGAGGTTGACATCAGGAGCAACTTCAGCAAGATACCCATCGATCAGCTTCGCAACAGCTGTCATCGGTGTTATAGACTGCGGAGATCCGATCAAGTTCCCGTCGTCTACTGAAGAACAAGGAGAGCCGACCCCACCGGGCATGATCTGATCCGTCCCAAGAAAATGGTCCAAGATCCTTTGCACAGAGTCAACGTCGTAAAGAGTCTCCATAGTATGTGAGAAGCTAGGCATCACAAGATCTTCCAACGCCGCCTGGTCAAGCTGCATCCCTATCCTCTTCTCCAAGTTCGCAATGCAAGCCGGACTAGCTTTCAAGATCTTGGCGATTCGAAGCATGTCCACGAAGAACTTAGTCGGGACTAAACCTTTTTGCATTCGGAGAAGCTCCTGGATCTCTTCAAGCAGGTTCTTCTGCTCTTCCTCAGACAGAACGTTCCCGGAGCCCAAAGGTGTGTTGAAACGACCGCTAGTCTCAGCTCCACCGCGTCTCCTTTTCAAGCCAGGCAAGTATTTTCTCGTGTAATAGGTTAGAGAACCGGCGATGATGTCTTCTCTTATGCCTCTTGCATCCATGGTTGTGATGAGTCTCTTGAAAAGAGGAAAGCTAAGCATAGACGCATCCTCATACCACCAGTCCGAACTAGTATGTTTAGGTCTAGCCCCGGTGCTAATCCCGTTCCATAAAACGCTGCCACCTGGACTCTGCATTGGCCCACCATGCTCCACGACTGGCCATCCGAACAAGTTTGGGTCTGTGGACGCTCTCATGGCTAGTGACTCTATGCATTTCTTGGAAATGTTCAACTGATCAGCGTACGCGAGGACCTCATCGCAGCTTTGAAGCGCTTTCACTGAATCTTTCCAGCTTTTGAGCACCACTTGATTGAAAAAGGTTTCGGTTAGAGAGATAAGGTTTCCTTCTCCATACTCTTCCGTCATTTCGAGATGCTCAGCGGCACATCTGAGATATACAACGTTAGAGGCAGTGAGCTCGAGCTTCACGCCATAGCAGAACTTGGCGACTAGTTCAAACGTTTTGTCTCCGCCAGGAAGATCAGTTATCTCGATGAGACATTTATCATCCCCTTCTTTCGACGCCTCTGCGATTCTTCTTTCCAGGACTCCACTTCTTGAGAGCAATGGAAACTGCATATAGCAAAGATAACAGCTATAAGTAAAATTGCAAGTAACACCACTGTTTATCAAAGAAGAGGCTTTAGTAGTTTCTATAGTAAGTAAGAGATCATATTGCAAAAACTACAGATACTAAATAAGTTTTATAGGAACCAAATATTAAGATTAGTATAGTTTCATTGATGATTAGTCATAAGAAGAAGAAGATAAAGAGCTATAAACCAAAGTTTCAACAACAGTGGTATCAATCTCTTGATCCACAAACGACTAATATGACACAATTTGATACATAGCAGAGCAGATTTCTACAATGCCAGAGAAGGGCATAACATTTTAGAAGATTGATCATTCCTGATTAGTGTTTCAAGAAGAGAGTGTTGTCTTGATCAAGTTAATCAAATTTTACCTTGTGGAGATGGAAAGACATCTCTCCAACCTCAACGATAATATCACTTGGAAGTCCAGTTGTGCAAAACCTTCAATTTAGCAAAAACCAAAGAAAGACAGTCAGACAAAGGATTAAGCTTTGACTCAGTAATGCTAAATTTGCTTTCAAAACCAAAGGTCTTAGGTTAAGACCAAGTCTGAGCTATTAGCAGGAGAAAAACAATACAATATAAAATTAGTGAGATCAAGTGAATATACCAAGCCTGGCCTTGTCTCTGGAAAGCATCAGATTTGGATCCCAGCTTCATACAAGCCATACTTTCTCTCACCAGAACACAGCAAAGAAACTACGATAGTTAAGAGCTTCCACCACCAAAAATCAAAAACCCTAAACGTACAGCAGCCAAACAAGAGACACTGCTGAATTCTCAGAAAGAAGAAGACTTTGGATCCATCCCTTAATACCCAGATCGAAAATTACTTAAAACGGATCAAATTTCACTCAGACATTATCGCAAACACTTGAGCTGCCTCCTTTCTTCCACATTCAGTTACGGAAGCTCCACAGCTCAGAAATTAAACCTAAACCCACAAATAATCACACTGTTGTGCAATCGATCCCTACCCAGAATTCTCAAATAATCTTATCTGCAACACCAAATTCAAACCTTTTTCCCAACAAAATAATGAAGAGAGAGAAAAGAAAAGAGCCCAACCCCCAAAAACCCAGCTAGACAAGAACAGCTAAGCAGAAGTTACCAGCTCTCGTACCCTTTATACGAGAATATACATGTTAGGGGACCATACAGCAAACATTATTTTTATTTTTAATAGGAAAAAAAGGCAAACTCGTGGTATTGTAACTTTGTAAGAAGAAGAAAAGGAAAAAGAAAATTAAATAAATAAATGCAAGGGAATAGAAATGGAGTTTATTGATAGTTTCTGTATTGGTTGGTTTGGAATTTAGAAAGTATTTTAATCCAATGGTGAAATTAAAAGGAAAGAGATGATGGACATTTTTCAAAAGAGGTCTCGAGATTTGAGATATTAAATGAGAGAGAGTTAAAGGCTTTTTGATGAACACATGCACTCCATGTGGGGTCATTTGTATCTTCAAACATACTCATTGTGTTGATTCTTGATATTAGCAACACTTTTGTTTGTGATTAAAATCTTAAATGTGGGGTTTTAATTTTGTCCTAATGTCTCTACTCAAAGAATCCAATCCTTCCCACTAATCTTTGGCGTGCGAGTGCGGTTATAATTGTCCTCTCTCCGTCTCAAAAATATTTGATAGAGACCATATAAATTTTAGTATTGTTTTGTGTATATATCATTGTGAAGTCGTACAAATTTTATTCTATTTTTGTTTTCTAATAAAGTTTTCTTGTAATAACCTTTGAAGAAATAATACTCCATAACTGTTCATGTTGGATTTATTTTATTTTATATGTTTATCAGGCCAATATGTTTTTATCTGTAATACCATGGCGTGTATGTGTCCATGACAAACATAGAGATATAAACATTTTATAAGCTTTTCAAATTGAGAGTCATCAGTACAGAACAGACATCCAACACGCATGTTGTATTTACGTTTCCAAAATATTGTAATTAGCTAATTGTACATACAAAAGGGAGAAAAAAAACTATGTTTGTATAATTGTGTCTACAGTTTGTAAATACATAGTGATCCATTTCCTATCGCAATTCGCAACTATATATTATCATTCATTTTGTTATACAATTTTAGAAGTTGCCACCTCAAATCCAATATGAATCACCCCGTCGACTTGTCCTAGTCGCGAAGGAGTAACATTTTAAGTGGCTTTGAATAGTTTTGCTCACTAAATGTCTGTCAAAGTGATCCGATTAACGGTATATTACTCAATCTATATGAAGATTCGTCCTCCTGTTCGAAATTAATTAGGAATAAAATTTTGTTATACGGTATGCGGATTGTCAATGTGATTAAACATAACTATCTACATATATATTAGAAAAGTACGCGAAAATAAAATACGTAAAACTATGTGTGCCTAAATATCGAAAACAATAATGCGAACTTGAGGAAGTCACGAAAGACAATTTTATTACAAAATATATTCCTCTATTATTAGTGATGGAATGGGATTTTGTCCGTACTATCTCTATCTAAGCATGTGGTTGAAGCTTCGTTGTCCTGACGAATATTTTGTTAGTTCAATGCTGACGTGGTCCATAACCAGCTTGGCCACGTGAAGTTTGACTTCTTTCCGCCTTTGTTACCTTTTCGTTAGTTAAGTTTTGCATTTCTCAACTTCTCACTAAAACCGAACCAACGACTTTATGATAATAAAAGATTATCCCAAGTTTAAATTTGTACTCATGTGAGTTAGTAAAACTAAACCATTTGAATATTTGTCCGGATTCTAACTATGCACTGACTCAATAATTAAAATTAAAGATTATTCAAGTTATATACGATTACGTACTTAATTAAAAGTTTAAATACGGATCCCTAAAACTTAATACTCTTTATGGAGTATATGGTAAGAGATCATACTATTAATTTAATGTATTCTGCTTAATTTCATTTAGAAAAGGAAGAAAAATTAATTATTACAAAAATTCATTCAATGATCTCACTCAATCATGAATGTTGTTATAACATACATAATGCTTAAACTCTATGTAATCTTTTTTTACATAGTTATTATTTGCATGTGTCGGTCGGTAGATCTATTGGTGGCCTACGTACCGATCTCTGTTTTATTTACAATCAAAACAAGAATTCTAAATATTAGCTACTCATCATAATACTTGGCGCTGCTAGTTTCACTTCTCCCTGATTTGTGGCGAATCAGTGTAGCTTAGCCTTTGAGCTCAAAATGGCTTGACACCCCCGGAGGTTAATTTACCAGAAGAAGAAGAAGAAGAAGCTGATGCAGATGAAGAAGCTTCACTCTCCATAGTAGCCTCAACGAATTGGGTTGTGACTTGTTCCCACTTGGTGATTTTCACTTTAATCTCTGCCTGTTGTGCTGCTGTGCATGTCATAGCTCCTCCTTTCTTACCCTTGTTTTGGCTTACAATTTGAGCGTGGATGGCGTCTAGCTCTTCCATAGCCTTCACCACTTCTGCTTGACAAGTTTCCAATTTCGTCTTCATCTGTCGACATACAATAAAAAGATGAAATTGGATTTAGCCCACTGCCATTTGGATAGACATTGGATTTAGATTCATAAGGTTTTGAAGAGAGTTTCTCGTTACATACCTCTGCTGATCTGGTTCCAATTCTTGAACGCATAAATGCCATGGCATCACCTACTTTCCCAACAGCAGCTCTAAGACCAGAGAAGAAACCTCTCTTGACCCTTACGGTGGTTGTCATGGTACCCTTGAGTTTCTCGAAGAAGGACTTGTATTCCTCCTTTTGGGGACACTTCTTCTCGAGGCCCATTAAGAATGTCATAACTTGTTCGGAAGTCTGAGTCTCAACTTCTGTAATTGATATTTCGCCTTTCTGACTAGATACACTTGCGCTTCCACCTGAACTTGCACTTGCACCTCCACTTGCACTTTCACTTGCTTCTACTTTTCCACTTGACTTAGTGCTCGTGGAAGTTTCAGATGGGCTGTTTGAAGGACTTCCACTAGGGCTTCCACCGGTACTATCCTCAAAGGAAGCTCCACCTCCAGCTTTAGCTTCAACTTTAGAGCTTGAACCTTTAGAGCTTGAACCTTTAGAGCCTGTTTCTTTAGAGCTTGATTCTTCAGAGCTTGAACCTTTAGAGCTTGAACCTTTAGAGCCTGTTTCTTTAGAGCTTGATTCTTCAGAGCTTGAACCTTTAGAGCTTGAACCTTTAGAGCCTGTTTCTTTAGAGATTGATTCATCAGAGCTTGAACCAGATGATTTTGAACCAGATGGGCTTTCACTAGGGCTTCCCGAGCTGGAGCTTGAACCGGTTGTGTCTTTGTAAGAGCTTCCGCTAGCAGAGTCTTGCTTGCCGCCGGCTGAAACTTCTTTTGCACTCGCAGAACCTTCGCTTGCTGAAGAAGAGGTTGTTGTGCTTTGTACCATTGTGGTTGTGACTTTAGCAATCACCGTCTCCCACTTCAAGATCCCTTCTTTGATTTCCTTTTGTTGTTCTGCTGTTAGCTTCATGGTGTCTTCGGTCTCGTCTTTTTTGCGGCCGCCAAGAATCTTACCCGCCAAGGTTTTCATAAACCTATAGTTTGCAATGGCTTCATTTTTTTCCTCTTGGATTTCTGCCCTGATCTGTTATATACATGCATGCATGCATGAAGACGTAAGTAGCAAGAAATTGTTCATTTAGACATAGCTTTTCATATTTTTTTTTTAAAAATAATACACTTACCTTTCCAATAGCAAAAGAAGAAATGGCCTGGAAGAGACCCCCAGCTTTGGCTTTCATGTCCGTTTCGTAATTTTTCTCTCTAAGCCTTCTAATGGGGCAAACATATTTGGCGAATCCCCTAAGTTTCTCGAAGAACATCTTGAATTTGCTCGTCTTAGGACACTGCTTCTCGAGGTCACCCACAAATACCATCACTACTTTAATAGTGTAAGGTTCCACCTCGGCAACTGTTTGTGGGTCTGCAATCTGAGGCAAAGCTGGTTTAAAGTTCAGGGTAGATGAAACTACATCCAGAAGGGTCACGGATGCAAATAGAATGGTGAAGCATAGCAATAGATGAGCTCTTGCCATTATTCTATATATTTTTTAGTTTTCTGTTTTTTTTTTCCTTTTTTTTGGTTTTATTGTGAGGATTGAGGAATGGAATGAGTGAGTTAAATGAAATTCATTGCCTGGTTTTATAGTTTTGTTTGATGTACTATGTTTAGAATCGCTGATTCAGTCACCATTGAGAGTTTGGTGGATCAAGGTCCAAATAATAGCAAAGAGTTTACTGGTCTTACGTTTCACAAATCGTTGATGGTGTATGTCACAGAAATAAAAGACATAACATCCCATTTAAAAAATAACAATACAAGTTTTGACTTTTTCAAGTTATACTTAAGAGAAAAGTTTGAGATTTAAGGTTCGATTTACACGTAAGTTAGTCTTGACAAAACAAGAAGAAGACTTCTTTTAGCCACGTTTATTTCGGCCTCCTGAGTCCTGATCAACCTTGTAGAGTGTAATACACCATCATCATCTGGTCTTTTATTATTTATTTAAATTTTATGTAAAACTCAGTGTAAATTTATTTGCGAAAGCTTGTATCGGCGTACGTGTGTGTGTGTGAAAAAAATCATTAAGAACTAATTAGAGAAAAAGAAAAGAAAAATACGCATGCAATAGTGTTGAGTGATTTGGACCTAAACTGCGAACTATGTCCCTTGTTCTTTTTCTTAGGATTCTTGAAAACTTTAATTTTCTTTTTTTTTGTTCAAAACTTTAATTCTTGAAAACTTTAATTTTCTAAACTCTTTTTTTGAGTATTATTATGATTTTTGTATGCTTCTTGTCCACACAGAAAGCTGAATTGCTTTTACATGCGTTTATGTCCTGGCTTTGTCACTCTACACACTACACTCAACCCCAGACACACAAGTCAACCCCAAATTTTAAATTCAAATCTTTGTCATGAAAAATGTACAGATACCATAACTAATTTACTAGTACCACTTTATACATATCTTTCAACGTACTCGAAACAAGTCGTACATATTATCTTCAACAGAAAAACCGGATCTACCACTAAGAATAAGGTTAACATATTACATGTGTTAGATGGAGGAATACGAAATCATGATTTTATTTTGATTGTGTATATGGGAAGATAATTAAGTGTTCACTCTATTATGCGTGTAAACGTAAATTACAATTAACATGATGATAAATGACCTCACGTGATTCACAAATTACAAAAAGGTTAAAAATGAAAATAATTTACAATTAAGTCCGAACAAAATCATTAAAGATGTCTCACAATTTGCTTGCCTTTTAGACAAAGGCGTGAGAGAGAGACGAGACCATTAGTCACACGGCCCACACCACATGGGAAACAAACTCACCACACGCCTCGGCTTTCGTAATCGTCGTCACGCTTTTTACGTCTGAACTTTATTCATTTTTTTTTGGCTAAACGAGGAGCCAAAAAAGGTAAAACTAATAATGAGATAATTTTGCCACGTGACAGTAAAAAGAATCTCCGTTGCCGGGACTCGAACCCGGGTCTCTCGGGTGAGAGCCGAGTATCCTAACCAGCTAGACTACAACGGATTGTTGATAATAATGTTTTAATAATAGACCTTACTTTGCTACAAAGGCCAAAACATTTAAGAAAACATTTCACATTGAGTTGTCTCTGTGTTGTGTATGTTTTAACAAAAAGGGTTTGTTTATTCACATTAGAAGCTGTTCAGCATGGTAAATTTCATAGTGTTTTTTTATTTATTTTTTTTATTTATAAAATTTGTCAAGGTTTTAACCCACTTTCCATCTAAACAAGCTAGGATCATAGAATCAAGAACATATGCACTCTATTAATCTCAGAGAATAACTTTATTGTTTTGTAGATCATTAGTTTTGTGAAGTCTTTGTACATATATATGAACACTTGGTAATGATACATCACCAGAATTGCTTGTATAACGCGTATTGGTCATGGCTGCAGAATTTTGGGTTTACCATCGACTGTTCAGTGCAGCATAAGACTATCACCTTGTAACATTGGGACTCTGGTAACTTCAGTCACCATGCAAAGGGACAACTGCAACCTCCATTATCGTTCTTCTTGTCGCAATCCGAACTTATAAACTCATTCTTGAAATGCTGGTGAGTGGTGACCATTTCTATCCACCTAGTCTCATTCCATTACTTCTCCGTTCAGAGACCAAGTCACAAAGGTAATGAGCATTTTCTGGCCCTGTGCTGTGAACCATCCTAAAGAACGCACTTGTATCTCTTGATAGCAGTTCTTGTGGACTATCATACTCCAAAACCTAATAATATTGACATAGTTTTGTGTAAGTCACACAAGGATGTTGCTACTCTGTACGTACCTAAGTGTGTTCCCATGAACAATAATTTCTGGCATTACCTGACCAGAACTAAGCACAAGGATCTTGTCACAGTCGATGATGGTATTCAATCTGTGAGCGATAACAAGCATTGTGCAAGACTTGAATTCCTCACGGATGGTCTTCTGTATCAGAGAGTCTGTTCTGACATCAACAGAAGCAGTTGCTTCATCTAGAACAAGGATCTTGGATCTTCTTAGCAACGCACGCGCTAGACTCAGGAGTTGCCTTTGCCCAACGCTGAAATTCTCACCTCCCTCAGATACCTTCAAAGTGAGTGAGAGTTTGATCAATAATCTCAATCACAACAAAACAAACAAGTTTTAATTTTTTTTTTGAAACTACACCTCTGCCTCTAGGCCAAAAGGATTCCTGGTGATGACATCTTTTATATGCGCCCTTTGTAGAGCCTCCCAGAGCTCAGCATCACTGTGCTCACTAAATGGGTCAATATTGAATCTCACCGTCCCTAACAAGAAGAAATGTTTCCCATGATGAAAAACAGAATGCAGGATGAACATACTGACAAGTTACAATGTTGTCTTAAATTACACACAGACCTGAGAAAAGAACTGGTGATTGTGGTATGATACTTAGGACACTCCGCAAATCTGCCAGTCCAAACTTAGCCACATCATAGTCATCAATCATGATTCTTCCCTTTTCCACTTCCACAATCCGAAATAACGCATTAAGCATAGAAGACTTCCCTGCACCAGTTCTTCCCACCACTCCTACTTTCTCACTGGGAGAAACAAAAAGGGACAGTCCATGTAACACTGGAGGAAGCCCGGGTCTATAACGCAGGTGAACGTCTTCAAACTTTATTGATCCTCTTGAAGGCCATCCCGATGATGGACGATTGTTCTCAACTATATCTAGAGCCTCAGAAGGAAGATCAATGTAGTTACCAACACGCTCAACAGAATTCAAGCTGTTCTCTGCTCTACTAGCTTGCCTTAGAACACCACTTAACAGAGTAGTGATGTTCAGAGTGTAACTCAGAAGGAGACCCATCGTAGATGCAAAACCAGCTTGGTTATCTGCATTCCCATTTCGCAGAACCGCAAAAGTTGCAGTCAACCAAATCATGACACCCCCAAGAGTCTCCAGTCTTATAGTGAGCCAACGGTTTGAGCTAGTGTTTGCAAGAGTGAACCTTATGTTGTTGTCCATGGATTTTCCATTAATCTTGGCCATCCGCTCATAGGCTTTATAGGCTCGGATGCTTGACAAACCATTCAAAGCTTCTCCAAACTGAGCATAGATAGGTGATCTTGTAACCGAATCCAGACGTTTAACTTCCCGGGATGTGCTCTACAAACCACAAAAGTGATATTAATTCCAAGTGGATTAAGAACAATTCTGCATGTATTTGATGCATAGAACAATCAACATAAAGAAGAAAATTACCTGATAGTAGAGATATGCTGCATAAAACAGTATTAAGAGTGGCATTATTGCCCACAGTGAGATTGTACTGACGGTACCAATAAGAGCAAACGTCGAGAGGAGTTGCCAAAGCTGGTTCATGAACATATTCATTAGGTTGGCGACATTTCTATCTATGTCCCCAATATCCTTTGAAAACCTGTTTATTACACGTCCTGTTGGGTTTGTGTGGAAGAAGAGCATAGGAGCTCGCATGATAGAATTCAGCATCGCGTCATGGAGTCTTTTGGCGGCATGTAAACTTGATGTGATCAGCCAAAAAGAGTTGGTAAACGTCACAGCAACCTAAACCAATGACCAAAATAAACCTTAACTTCATGTAATATTACACAATGATATCTTTCACTCGTTTTATCAGAAACAAACCTGACCAAATCCGAGAAGAGCATACACAATGATGTAGAACCCGGGACTGTAACTCTTTGACGTGCTTTGATCGGTCCAAAAACTTAACCATGTGCTACTTGAAACTCTGAGAACTTCAGTTGTTAAATAACAAGCAAAGAGAATCATTACTACCCATAAGCCACCTACTGCATTTTTATACCTGAAAAATGGAGCAGTATATTAGTTACTGCAATGGTAAACAAGTCATATTTTGCCCAAAAGACATAAGGGAAACGCTCATTATGTGTTGAACAACTGTATTTAAGCCATCTTTTTTCTTCAAACAATCAAAGTTGATCAATATCTAGATTTAGAAAGATGTTGAGGTAAATACCTCATCAAAACATTCCAACTAATGATGCCAGTTTCCCGTTCTTCTTGCTTTACCAGAACGGATCTTCCTCGTTTTCCTTGCTTGGTACTGCCAGAATTTCTATCACTCACATCAACCGTGAGAGTAGGACCCGGCTTTGAGATTTTCTCGTCACTTTTATTCATATCTTGGGTTGCATCCATTTTCCCAGCATTCTCCATTAGTTTCTGGAACAATCTCCCATTTTTTGACAGCTCTTCAAAGGTTCCTTCCTCTTTGATCAATCCTTCGGAAACTAAAATTATTCTATCCATCAAAGGAAGAAAATGTAGCTGATTTGTGACAAGAATCCTCGTTTTCCCCTTCAGCTCCTCTTTCATGCAGCTATCAAAGACCTGTTCAGTTAAAAAAAGTCTGTCAATAGATGTACCTTATTATTGAGAAATCAAACATGCTGTAACACTGTGGACCGTAAACAAGTCAGTCTTAAGAGTTATCAGTTATGTAAGGAATCAGTACCTGCTGGGCAACATGAGCATCTAGAGCACTCAAAGGATCATCGAATATGTAAACATCTGAGTTTGAGTAGACTGCCCTTGCCATTGAGACTCTCTGCTTCTGCCCTCCACTAATATTCACCCCTCTTTCTCCAATCTCTGTAAGATCACGCCCCTGAATAAGCAAAACTCAGGAAGTTACTAAGAAATGTCAAATCATGTGCATGCTAGATAAGCTTTTCATCCTACTTTACCGGCAGCAAATCAAGATCGTGTTGTAAGGCAGTAGAATCAATAGCCCGCCAATATCTTTCCGCCTCAAAATCCGACCCAAATAAAATGTTTTCACGCACCTGAAATACATACACACAGTGGCATTGAAGATAAAGCTACTGAAAGCTAAACTATATCCTCTGTTTCAGAGCCAACGAGATGTAAAGGTGACTCACAGTGGCATTGAAGATCCATGAAACTTGGGGAACATAAGCTACGGAGCCTCGAATAACAACATTTGTGGTCTCAGCATGAGATAACTCCCCCAACATTGCCGAAACAAGTGATGTCTTACCTTCTCCCGTTCCACCTACAATGGCAACCAAGCTGCCGACCGGTATCTCCAAATTGATATTGGATAATGTAGGCTTTGTACTCTGGGGATATATGAGCACAATGAACCTTGCAGAAAGTTATGTTCTGTGCATCGTAGAAGCTAATGTTGCATCTCAGCATAACCTAAGCAGGAGGGAATAATTAGAAAGCTCACCTTTGAATCCCATGAAAAGTATCCATTCTTAATTGAAATGGCTGGAGCTCCTAGTTGAAGAGGTGGGTTTTGCGCTAGAATTCTCTCTTCACTTAAAAGTAGTTCTTCCATGCGTTGCAGTGAAACATTGGCGTTGACAACCTAAATATCAAGAGTAGACAACTAAATTATGAAGAGTAAATCCATTTTCACATGATGGATTGAATGCAGATCAATAAATTGATTACGTTAAGACAAACATAAGTGAGGAATATGTAACAACTGAGGAGGGAATGACTGTAAAATAACCTGGCTAAGTAGATTTGGAAGCATGTTGAGAGGAAATCTAAGAACTGCAAAGAGAGAAAGAGATGTGAATGCTCTTGCTGGTGTCAAATCTCCTCCAAGCAGAACGAAAACCCCAAATGAAACTACGGTCACAACTACCGGGATGCTGTTCAGTATAAAGCTGTTAAACTGCATGCAGTTAAGATATGTGAACCTATTAAGTTGGAGAATAATGGTTTAGATCGAAATGACACAATCAAAGCTAAAGAGTCATACAGCTGATAGCAACTGCGCTTTGCGAAACCATGAGAGTTCTTCGTTTCTAATTCCTTGAATCCGGGACTCGAAGCTCTTCTCCCATGCATAGCATCTAACACAGATGGAAAAAATAGTAGAGTAACTGCTTTAAGAATGTGCCGTTCAGAAAAATAACTACGAATATCAGACATACTTTACAGTATCCATGGATGCCAAAATCTCATTCATAATGCCGACTCTTTTGTCAGTCCACTGGAGTCCTTCTTTAGTCAGTTTCCGCATTTTGCTTATAATCAGAGTCTGTTTATCAAGAAACAGGATAAGTGGAATGGTATGTAAACATATGGAATTACCACAACTTGTTCAACTGGACAACTGAAAAAAAAAGAGAGAAATGAATGAAGCTAACTACCTGGAGAGGAATTAAGAGAAACAGAATTAATGAACCGAAAAGCGAAGCAACTCCTAGTTGTTGGTACAGAAGTATCATAGACACAATGATGCGAAAGGGAGCTGACCATAAGCCATGAAGCTGTTGTGATATTTGCTGGAAAAATTCAGGAGACTATGTTAGCAACTGTAAATCCTGAAGTTGTGCAAAAGTAGTATGGATCAAAAACTGAGAAAGAAGATGGAACTTTGTAGTGAACATAAGTATACCTGAAGCGAATTGGCATCTGTAGTTATCATGTTTGTGACCTTCCCAGATGCAAAATTCTTGCGAGCTTCGTGAGTTAGTCTTAAAGATTTGTGGAATATTGCTGCAACCTACAAGGAAATTAGCATAACTAGTTGGAGAATAAAGATAACTAAACAGGAGTAATGGAAGTTTCACGAAAACTTTACCAAAGTTGACCTCAAACGAAATCCCACGCGCCAAACATTCTGATAGTACTGAGCTTCACAGAGCACTCCAAGTGTCTGAAACAAAATGGAAATGGAAAAACAACAATGTGAGAACTAAAATGGTGAGTAATTATGAGTATTCACTGAGGAAGAGTAGAAAACCAAACAAAAAGTTTGGAGAAAAAGTAAAATTCTATTTTTTTTGGAGAGCTTTGTGATACTTACCACTCCAACGAAAATTAAGAAAGCATATACGTAGCCAACCCAAGCTGGATCACCTTCTTGCATTGACTACATAAAATGATCAAAGATTTGCTTCAGTTTATATTCAGTAACACGAAGTAGCATGTAGAAGCATAGGCCAGAAAAGCTATGGAATATTCTCTTAGTAAGGACTAAGCAGAAACAAAGCTTACCCGCAATAGATGGCTCAGTATAACCGGTCCAACAAATTGAGAAAGATCATTTCCAATCTACAACACGCTAAAACATGATGTATAAATTTCCTGAGGGTTGTCAAATAAACAACTGAAACCATCATTTAAAAGCACTAATTAAACCATAAGATCTCTACCTTAAAAATACCACCCAACCAGAACCTACAAAGACAGTAGACAAGAATCTCAATGCCGAAATCTATAATGTGTGGCTTAAAAAAAAATTACAGTGTAACGATTGGTTTTTAGAAAAATTCATCAGCCTTTACCTTCCACCAAGGCTACTATTCAGTGCTCGGAGAAGCCACGGCTTGCGTCTCTGTGATTCTTCAGTCCAGCATCTTTGGAATCTATCAGATAATTCATCCAATGAATAATACTCATTCTAAGCAAAAAGAGATACCAAAGGAAGCAGAAAGGAAAGCAGCACTACTTCTGTACCTTTTGATCAGAGTTTCTGTTTGGTCCCATTTGTCTAATTGCCAAACATCCTTCTCGGTTATGGGTTTTCTGTAGCCTAACTGCATAAGCGGCGTGATCCAACCAAAGTATATTCCTAAGACAAGGAATGCAAGCCAGAAAGAAACCATGAAGTCAATATACTGGGCATCCTCATGGCTATTGTTTGCCACAGCACTGAGGATTCAAAAAACTTTGTTTATCAATTCAGGGGATACCTACTGGAAAATATGCTGGCATGTCGCTCGGGGCATATGTTCTCTCCTCCGGGGAGTGCATCATATTCAACATTGTCTAACGGTTCATTGTTCAGAGTATGGTAACCCGGGTAAGGATCCAGTTCCGGAATGTAAACAAGAAGAAGAATTCCAAAAAGAGCCTGCAACAGAAAACAAATCAATACTTAAACAGTAAGGCCAAGCATTTGATTGACAGTCTCCCACTGAGAGCTATCTATTTAAAACATGGCTTATATCTTTCACTTTACATATATCTATCTTTACAAAAGTCTGAAGCTTTTTGGATGTAAGTTCATACAAACCTGGGAACATCTTGAACTGATAAAGAGATGCCGGGCAGTTCTGCAATAGCAAATAGATTAAAGCTTAGATTCAGAGCTCAAGCTACAAATACCAAAACTTTTTTCCACTTCAACAATTTAGTCACCCAAATGAGTTCCTTAACATGAAATATACGATAACAAACCTATTGACTGAGTTCTTGAGAGGCAACAGGAGGTCCAGGAGCACAGCATCAGCAACCAAAACATAAACAACACCAAATCTCAGGTACCATCGGAACTCTTTGACATATTGTTTGGTTTCCAGCCCAATCAAAACAAGCATGGAGAACCAAGCAAATGCCTCAACAATTAAAGACGCAACCTGCCATATATATATCACCAGAATCATACTTCATTTCTGATCTTGAACTTTCATTTCAACAAGAAGAAGCATTATGAGGTTAAGAATCAGAGTTGCTTTTCAAAGCTCACCTCAAAGGGAGGAAGACTGGTCTCTTCATCCATGTCAAAGAGTGAAATCCCCATGACCAATCTCAGTACAGGCTCAACAACACAGTAACAAGCCAATATCCCTAGGAGACAGTTATAGTGTTTCTTCCTCAAAACATATATCTGAGCTTTGGTATTGTGGAAGATGGTCCATATCCGGTAGAAACACAAACCAAGAAGCACAAAGTGAGAACCAAGCATCACTAGTGAGTCAATCGCGCATGGCGTGTAGGCGCCAAACGCACCATCGGCTGCTTTCTCCCAAAATCCGTCTGCTACTGGCTTGCAGTACCAAGTCAATGCCTCAAAAGCCATCTTTTTTTCTCAATCAAACCTTGAATACCCCAAACTGGAAAAAACAAAAAGACATTTCCTTTAATACTTTCAAAAAGCTTTGCAACCCACAATTTCATACCCTAAGTCCTAACCAAGCCAACCATCATCAGCACAATAGCCCAAAGTCCATAACTTTCATTAATAATAAAAGCAAAATTTGACAAATAGAATAACGAAGCTTGACAACTCAGAGCAGGAAAGGTTTTAAATTTCCAAAAAAAGCAAACCCATTTCCCAAAGCTTAAACCTTTACCAAGTCCAGTAGCATAAACCTTTCTGCTTTTTAGCGTTTCTACAAAACCCAAAGCAACTACTTATACAGAGAAGAGGAGAGAGATGATGTGGTGGGTGGGGGAAGAAGAGAAGTATTACCCTTTTGCTTAGTGATTGTTCCAAAAGGACCCAAAATTGGAACTTTGCCAGTAAATCTGTGTAATGCCAAAGAAAAGGCAAGATTTTTGGGTAGAATCCAACTGGACAAGCACTGAAGCAGCGCCTAACGTCGAGGTCGAAGTCGAAGCAGTCACTGTTGGGTTCACAAATCATAATCAAAAACCAATAAAATAAGAAGAAAGATTCTCTAAGATAAGGAATCGCGAATTCCGATCTCCACATATGGCATTTGTTTGAATTCACGTGACGTTATTATTTATTTATTTATGCAAATTACCATTGACGTTTGTCAGAAATGGTTGGTAATACGGCACATGACGAATTTAGACGACCAGAGATAATCACTTATCAAAATTATCAACTCTGCGTAATTGCGTATATGTTAGGAATAAGAGACAGTTTAGATTTTACAATATTATTTAAGAAACAGAAATTGGTATAATTTTCATTTTATTCGAATAGAAAATAAATGAAATTGAAATTTGTTGCTTGTTCTTGTTTTATCTGGCATATAATAAAATAAATAATTTGAAGTGGGAACATAAAAGATAGTTTCATCGTCACGGCTTACGTGTGACTCAAACCCAATCAACTTCACAACTTCGTTTGGTTTTTGGCTTTATGTAAATGTTGTTTTGTATAGAGAATTAATCGAATAAATAACCTCGAAACATGAATTCAATTTCTCATCAGTAACCAAACACACTCTCTTTTTTTACAAAAGAAGTGTCTATATATCTTTTCTCAAAAAAAAAAAAAAAAGAAGTGTCTATATTTATATATTTACTACAAATAAATGGGTATTTTGTTCCGTGTATTACAAGAAATATAAAGATTAAATGGATCAGGCAACGGCCCAATAGAGCCCAAATTGGAACAGGCCCAAAACTATCAACTCTCTGAGAAGAAGAAGCCGTAGTTTTGAACTAACCGAGAGAGAGAAACCGTATTTCTCCCGGCGGCGGATCTCTGGAAGCAATGGCTAATCTCCGAGGAGTCCTGCGCAACGTAACTTCCTATTGCCAACGTTCCCTAACTCAATCGCATCCGATCGATCTCTCTTCTGCGTCGAGGTTGTTATGGCGATCCGCGAACAACGGCGGTCAAACTCAAGCGAGGCTATTCACAACGACGCAAATGAAATCGGTGTCGAAACACAGTGGCACGGAGCAAGGCGTGAAGCGAAACAGCGCCGACCACAGACGCAGACTGCTAGCGGCGAGATTCGAGGTGAAGAGGAAGCTGTACAAGGCGTTTTGCAAAGATCCAGATCTTCCCAGCGAAATGCGAGACAAGAATCGTTACAAGCTCTCGAAATTGCCGAGGAACAGTGCGTTTGTGCGGATAAGGAACCGGTGCGTGTTCACGGGCCGATCTCGCTCCGTTACTGAGCTCTTTCGCATCTCTCGAATCTGTTTCCGTGATTTAGCCAATAAAGGTGCTTTGATGGGCATCAAGAAATCGTCTTGGTAGTGTCACCGACCCATGTAAGTGTTTAATTTCTTCTGTGTATACCTATGTTTACTAGTAGTCTAAGATGATGATGATGAATATTCATTTGGTTTCAGGGAAGAAAATATTGAAGAAATGCAAGCAAAGGATGGAGCAACTTATGCACTTTTGTGGTAAATGCAATTTTAGCTCTTTGTATGATTGATGGTGGAAACATTTAAACACCATCGCAAAACTTGTTTTTGAATCGTCTCACTCAGGATTGTGAAAGCTATTCTTAGCAATTTTTCTTTGAATAAGTTATAACACAATCTCAGATTCTTGTCAAGTCTCATTTTGCTTATCACAATGTTATTCCGTTTACTCTCCCTTGAAATACCAAATTGCAAAGTTGCTGAGCATTTGCTGGTCCGGTGCTGTTAACCATCCCAAGGAACGCACTTGTCTCTCTTGAGAGCAGTTCTTGTGGACTATCATACTCCAATGCCTAACAAAAAAAAATTGACATAGTCCTTTTATATAAGTCACACAATGACGTTGAGAAGAGGATATAAGCGATTTCAATGAACAATGATCCTAGCATCATTACCTGACCAGAACTAAGCACAAGGATCTTGTCACAGTCGATGATGGTATTCAATCTGTGAGCGATAACAAGCATTGTGCAATACTTGAACTCCTCACGGATGGTCTTCTGTATCAGAGAATCTGTTCTGACGTCAACAGATGCAGTTGCTTCATCTAGAACAAGGATCTTGGATCTTCTTAGCAACGCACGCGCTAGGCTCAGGAGTTGCCTTTGCCCCACGCTGAAGTTCTCACCTCCCTCAGAGACCTTCACAGACTCAAAGAGAGTGAGAGTTTGATAAATCATAACAAAATCAAGAATTCTTCAAACTAATATAAACCGCACCTCTGTATCAAATCCCAACGAAGTCCTGGCGATAACATCTTTTATATGCGCCCTTTCTAGAGCCTCCCAGAGGTCACCATCATCGTGCTCACTAAATGGATCAATATTGAATCTCACCGTCCCTAACAAGAAGAAATGAACCTCAGAATGCATGAACATAGTGACAATGTTTTGTCTTCAGTTACATACGAACCTGAGAAAAGAACTGGAGACTGTGGTATGATGCTCAAGACCCTGCGAAAATCTGTCAGTCCAAACTTAGCCACATCACAACCATCAATCATGATTCTTCCCTTTTCCAATTCCACTATCCGAAACAATGCAGCTAGCATAGAAGACTTCCCTGCACCAGTTCTTCCCACAACTCCTACTTTCTCAGTGGGAGCAACATTAAAGGACAGTCCATGCAATACACTAGGAAGCTCAGGCCTATAACGCAGGTGAACATCTTCAAACTCTATTGAACCTCTTGAAGGCCATCCAGATACAGGACGATTGCTCTCGATTACATCTGGAGCCTCTGAAGGAAGATCAATGTAGTTACCGACACGCTCAACAGAGTTCAGGCTGTTCTCTGCTTTGCTAGCTTGTCTTAGAACACCACTTAGCAGAGTAGTGATGTTCAGAGTGTAACTCAGAAGGAGACCCATCGTAGATGCAAAACCAGATTCCTTCTCTGCAGTACCGTTCCGAAGAACCGCAAAAGTTGCAGTCAACCAAATCATGACACCCCCAAGAGTCTCTAATCTTATACTGAGCCAACGATTTGAGCTAGTGCTAGCAAGAGTGAACCTTATGTTGTTGTCCACGGATTTTCCATTAATCTTGGCCATCCTCTCATAGGCTTTATAGGCTCGGATGCTTGACAAACCATTCAAAGCTTCTCCAAACTGAGCATAGATAGGTGATCTTGTAACCGAATCCATACGTCTTACCTCACGAGATGTGTTCTACAAATCACAAAAAGTGATATTAACTCCAAGTGGATCATATAGTGTAACACAATCAACGAGAAGCGCACCATCGACATGAAGTAGAAAATTACCTGATAGTAGAGATATGCTGCATAAAACAGTATTAGGAGTGGCATTATTGCCCACAATGAAATCGTACTGACAGTACCGATAAGAGCAAACGTCGAGAGGAGTTGCCAAAGCTGGCTCATGAACATATTCATTAGGTTGGCGACATTTCTATCTATATCACCAATATCCTTTGAAAACCTGTTTATTACACGTCCTGTTGGGTTTGTGTCGAAGAAGAGCATAGGAGCTCTCAGGATAGAGTTCAGCATCGCGTCATGGAGACTTTTCGCAGCATGTAGACTTGATGTGATCAGCCAGAAAGAGTTGACAAACGTGACAGCAACCTGAAAAAATAACCATAAGAAAATCGTCAACTTTGTGTAAAGTACTGTATGTCAGAATTACAGATGTTAGTCTTTTGTCAGAAACAACAAACCTGACCAAATCCAAGAAAAGCATATACGACAATGTAGAAACCGGGACTATAACTCTTTGGCGTGCTTTGGTCAGTCCAAAAACTTAACCATGTGCTACTTGAAACTCTGAGAACTTCGGTTGTTAAATAGCAAGCAAAGAGAATCATTACCACCCATAAGCCTCCTACTGCATTTTTATACCTGAAAATTTGGAACTACGTTAGGTATGCTTATCTGAGAAACTGGGAGTCAAATTTTGCACAATGTAAAGAAAATTTTCTTTTTCTCTTTCGATGAATGGTCAAAGTTGATCAATTTTTAAGTACCTCATCAGAACATTCCAACTAATGATGCCAGTTTCCCGTTCTTCTTCCTTTACCAGCACGGATCTTTCCCGCTCCCCTTGCTTGGGACTGTCAGTAGCATCAACTTTGACAGTAGGAACCGTCTTCAAGCTTTTCTCTTCATTTTCATTCACCTCTTGTGTTGCATCCATATTCCCAGCATTCTCCATCAGTTTCTGGAACAAACTTCCATTTTCTGAAAGCTCTTCAAAAGTTCCCTCCTCTTTAATCATTCCCTCGGAGACTAAAATTATTCTATCCATCAAAGGAAGAAAATGTAGCTGATTTGTGACAAGAATCCTTGTTTTCCCCTTCAGCTCCTCTTTCATGCAGCTATCAAAGACCTGTTGAGTAAAAAAAGTCTGTCAATAGATGTACCTTATTATTGAGAAATCAAACATGCTGTAACACTGTGGACCGTAAACAAGTCAGTCTTAAGAGTTATCAGTTATGTAAGGAATCAGTACCTGCTGGGCAACATGAGCATCTAGAGCACTCAAAGGATCATCGAATATGTAAACATCTGAGTTTGAGTAGACTGCCCTTGCCATTGAGACTCTCTGCTTCTGCCCTCCACTAATATTCACCCCTCTTTCTCCAATCTCTGTAAGATCACGCCCCTGAATAAGCAAAACTCAGGAAGTTACTAAGAAATGTCAAATCATGTGCATGTTACATAAGCTTTTCATCCTACTTTACCGGCAGCAAATCAAGATCGTGTTGTAAGGCAGTCACATCAATAGCCCTCCAATACCTTTCCGATTCAAACTCTGACCCAAATATAATGTTTTCACGCACCTGAAATACATAAACACTTGTATTGGCACATTTTCTGCTTATCTATTTGACCAAAAGCTAAACTGGAGTTTTGTTTCCAGAGCCAACGAGACGTAAAGGTGACTCACAGTGGCATTGAAGATCCAAGAAACTTGAGGAACATAAGCTACGGAGCCTCGAATAACAACGTCTGAGGTTTCAGAATGAGATAGCTCCCCCAACATTGCTGAAACAAGTGATGTTTTACCTTCTCCTGTTCCACCTACAATAGCAACTAAGCTTCCGACCGGTATCTCCACATTGATATTGGATAATGTGGACTTCATTGCCTGGGAGGCAACACGGTGAACCTTTTAGAAACTTATTTCCTGTGAAACCTAATAGTTTATCACAAGGTACTCTAAAATTATCCTTTTGAGAATTCACCTTTGAATCCCATGAAAAGTATCCATTCTTAATTGAAATGGCTGGAGCTCCTGGTTGAAGAGGTGGATTTTGTGCTAGAATCCTCTCTTCACTTAGAAGTAGTTCCTCCATGCGTTGCAGTGAAACATTTGCGTTGACAACCTAAGTGGAGAAGTAGCAAAGAGAATATAACAAATATGAAAAGTAAATCCACTGTCACATGATGGGTCCATTGAGGAAGGTATGATTGCTATATTAACCTGATTTAATAGACTTGGTAGACTGTTGAGAGGGGATCTTAGAACTGCGAAGAGAGAAAGAGATGAGAATGCTATTGCTGGAGTCAAGTCTCCTCCAAGCAGAACGAAAACCCCAAATGAAACCACAGTCACAACTACCGGGATGCTGTTCAGTATAAAACTATTGAACTGCAAGTCATACATGAAAATAAATTCATACAAGGTATATGTTAGAGAAATGATACAAAATCAAAGATAAGGAGTCATACAGCTGATAGTAACTGTGCTTTGCGAAACCATGAGAGCTCTTCGTTTCTCATTCCTTGAATCCGGGACTCGAAGCTCTTTTCCCATGCATAACATCTAGCAAAGTTGCAAAATTCCATGACACTGCTTCAAGAATGTGCTATGAAAGAGGAATGGTTAAGTCTATCATACTTTATAGTATCCATGGATGCCAAAATCTCATTCGTGATACCGACTCTATTGTCAGTCCACTGAAGTCCTTCTTTAGTCAGTTTCCGCATTTTGCTTATGATCATAGTCTGTTTATCAAGAAACAGAATAGGAGGCCTTGTATGTAAAATTCTGCAATTACCACAGCTTGTAAGTTTTAAAAGAACAGAGTGAAGATAAACACCTGGAGAGGAATTATAAGGAACAGAATCAATGAACCGAAAAGTGAAGCAACTCCTAGTTGTTGATAGAGAAGAATCATAGACACAATGATGCGAAAAGGAGCTGACCATATGCCATGGAGCTGTTCTGTTATTAGCTGGAAAAATCAGGAGACTTATGTTAGAAGTTACAAATCCATAGCTGAGAAAGAAGATGGAACTTTTTAGTATACCTGAAGCGCATTAGCATCTGTAGTTATCATGTTTGTGACCTTCCCAGATGCAAAATTCTTGCGAGCTTCATGAGTTAGTCTTAAAGATTTGTGGAATATAGCTGCAACCTACAAGGATATTAGCATAACTAAAATAATCATACAAACCGGAACCTTAAAGATAATCATGAAACTTCCACAAATCTTACCAAAGTGGACCTCAACCGAAATGCAGCTCGCCCTACATGCTGAAAGTACTGGGATTGACAAAGCACTCCAAGTGTCTGAAACAAAACCGAATATGAATAGCTTTTCAGAGGTTTTGACAAGAAAAATCAAACACGGAGGTTAATGAACAGGACAAATATAGTATATTAGAGATCAAACACGAGCCTTGTGAAACATACCACCCCAACAAAAATTAAGAAAGCATAAACATAGCCAACCCAAGCTGGATCACCTTCTTGCATTGACTACATGAAATGATCAAAGATTTGCTTAAGTTATACTCAGTAGAAGCACAAAATTGTTCAGTAAGGATTAAGCAGAAACAAAGCTTACCCGCAATAGATTGCTCAGTATAAGTGGTCCAACAAATTGAGAAAGATCATGTCCAATCTACAACACGCTAAAACATGATGTATAAATTTCTCGAGGGTTGTCAAATACAGAACACAAGTTTAAGCAACCATCATTCAAAAGCACAGAAACTAATATTTACCTTAAAGATACCACCCAACCAGAACCTACAAGATAGGAAAGAAAAAATTAATGCCGGTATCTATAGTGTGGTTTACAAAAAAACTATCAGCCTTTACCTTCCACCAAGGCATCTATTGAGTGCTCGGAGAAGCCATGGCTTGCGTCTGTGAGATTCTGCAGTCCAGGATCTTTGGAATCTGTCAAATAATTCATTCAGTGAATAGGAATGTTCTTCATTCTATGCAAAACGTTCAAACATAGATAAGAGTCGCTACCAAAGACAGAAGCAAAGAAGAAACACTTCTGTACCTTTTAATCAGAGTTTCTGTTTGGTCCCATTTGTCTAATTTCCAAACATCTTTCTCTGTTAAGGGCTTTCTGTAGCCTAACTGCATAAGCGGTGTGATCCAACTAAAGTATATTCCTAAGGCAAGAAGAAACTCAAATCAGTGGAACAAAATGACACCAAGAAGCTAATATATTCCTTACGGCTGTTATATATACTGCATTCAGTAAATGTCGTTACCGGTAAAAAAGCTGGCATGTCGCTCAGGACATATGTTCTCTCCCCCGGGAAGTGCATCATATTCAACATTGTCTAACGGTTCGTTGTTTAGAATATGGTAACCCGGGTAAGGATCCAATTTCGGAATGTAAACAAGAAGAAGAATTCCAAAAAGAGCCTGCAACACAAAACAAATCAATACTTAAAGTCTTAAACAGTGAGGCCAATAATTTGATTGTTAACACATCTCAACATCTACCTTATCTGAAGCTTGTAAAAACTTAGCTTATATCTTTCACTTTACAGATACTTTTGTAATAAAGTCTGAAGCTTTTGGATATAAGTTCTCAGAACAATGAATTGTAAGCAAGCTTATACATAAGGACCATGTTATAACAAACCTGGCAGCATCTTGAACTGATACAGAGATATAGTGCAGTCCTGCAATAGCAAATAGAAGAAAACTTGCAATGAAAATTCAGGGCTAAAAAAGCTACCAATGCCTAAAACTTTTCTCAGCAAAAAGATTTGTTAGAAATATAAACAAACGAACCTATTGATTGAGTTGTTAACAGGCAAGACAAGGTTTAGCAGCACAGCATCAGCAACCAAAACATAAACAACACCAAATCTCACGTACCAACGGAACTCTTTGACATATTGTTTGGTTTCGATTCCAACCAAAAAAAGCATAGAGAACCAAGCAAATGCCTCTACTGTTAAAGACGCAACCTGTCATTGAATAACACATTGGTAGATTCACATTTCTGATGTTGACTTGCATTTCAACAAGAAGGGGCATACGAGTTTACTCTCAATCAGAAATCACCTCAAAGGGAGGAAGATAAGTCTCTTCGTCCATGCCAAAGAGTGAAATCCCCATGACCAGTCTCAGTACAGGCTCAACGACACAGTAACAAGCCAATAACCCTAGCAGACAGTTATAGTACTTGTTCCTCAAAACATATATCTGAGCTTTGGTGTTGTGGAAGACGATGATCCATATCCGGTAGGAACACAAACCAAGAAGCACAAAGTGAGAAACAAGCATCACTATCGAGTCAATCGCGCAAGGCATGTAGGCGCCAAAGGCACCATCCACTGCTTTTTCCCAAAATCCGTCAGGAATTGGCTTGCAATACCAAGTCAAGACCTCAAAACCCATCTTCTTCAACTGGAAAATCAAAAAAAGGCGTTTGCTTTATACAGTTAAAAAGGCTACGCAACACACAGTTTCATGCCCAATATCTAAAACCCAACATTCATCAGCGGAAAGCATAAACTACAACCAAAAGCATTCGAACTCATTTCCCAAAAGCTAAAACCTTTAAGAAAGGAGCAGACTTTTGATAATCCAGTCCACGTAGGAACTTTGATTCGAACTCATTTCCCAAAAGCTGAAACCTTTAAGAAAGTCCAATATCATCAACATTTTGCTTTAGTGATCCTAAAAGACCAAAAGCAAAACTAAATGCTTATACAGAGAGAGAAGAAGAAAGGATTACCTTTTTGCTTCGCGTAGTTCCTAAAAGACCCAAACTTGGAGCTCTGTCAATGATCTATGATGCAATCCTTTCTTTAATAAGTAAATCTGGAGGAGACTTTTTGGTGGAATCCAAGTCCACAGTTTGGGAGATTGTTTCGTGTAAATTACCATCCAAGTCTGTTAGAAACTTAGAATCGCATCAATGGGGGTTGGTTGAGAAGTGGGGACCCGTGACTTTTGAATTTTTTGATACGAAGAGTTCGATGACCCACACTCTCTATTTTTGATTTTTGATTTTATCATCATCGTAGCATTTAATGTTAAGTACCCAATAATCTTTCTTAAATGGGCAATTCTCATATATTTAATTCTCTTCTTAAACTTATATCTTTTGCCAGCAATAAAACAGAATTTTCTTTTCATGGAAAGACTAATTAAGCACAAAAGCCGCTTCAGAAAGTCCACGAAGAACAACGAAGAAGATACATCTAGTCTGAAGAAGAAGAAGAAAACATAACAACTTCTTCAAAAACACTCGACCCAAATATAGCGGCAAGAGAGAGACACCACATCAACAAAGAGACCTTAACAAATGGTCTCTCTATTTGCTTTACTAAGGAAATGATGTTACAAAATACAAATTGACCATAACAAAGAGACCATAACAAATAGTTTCTCTTTACTATATATTTGTTCTACATCATTTCCTAGTAAATTTGTTCTACATCATTAAGAAATTTGTAGAAGTAAACTAAATAGACATCATTTCCTTGTTTATTTTCCTTCAATCTCCTTAGACCCACCACGATTTCCTTCTATAGAAATAAAAGAAATGGGATTGTTGTTATCACCTTAAATGGGCAAATAAATGTTTTTTGTTGGTATAAGATGGGAATTACATGTTGGGAACGAGAACAGAGTTTCTTTTGGTTTTTTGGCTTTTGTGCATGTAGAGTTACATTACATTTATGGATATGGATCAAATAACCTAAAAACTTAAATTCCAATTATGGATATCACATTCTCAGTATCCAAACACACGCTCTTCCCAGCGAAACGTAGCCTATAGAGTTACACTACAATAAATGGACATTTTGTTCCGTGTCTTACAAGAAACAGATAGAAAATTTCGTCATAAAGTTGGAATCATTAGGTCAAGTAATGTGCCTTTCCTCGTCTACATCTCGACATTGTCCCAGTCAAACGATTTCCCCTCTAAATTGTAATCCGGATGTTGCATTCGGTTCTTCGCCAACCTGCTCATCACCGCAAGCCCTGAAATTGTATACAAAAGTTGCCATCAAGAAACTTCAACGTTTCTTCTCTATGTAGTAGCAAAAATCTTCTTTAAGTAATAACTTTACCTTCGACCATTTTGTAAAGAGATGGCCACCAACGATCTTTAAGGATATCGTTTTGGTTAAGAGACTCTTCAATCTCTTTATCGTGTTTCCCTTCAAGAACATAGCGTAGAGTGACAACCGCGTCTTTCGTTTTCTTCAAAATACTGTTATCGTCTTCGATTTCAAGGCTTTGGAGGTCGTTGTGAGATGAAGTGAGGCTCACGGCCAAAGCAAACTGAGCAGCTGCAGCCCACCGTGAAGAAGCTTGCCATTTCCTCTGACCTTCTAATGGTTGTGACGAATCATCATTAGCATCTCTGGTACGTTTGTTTTCGAGTACTATACTACGTAAGTAGTCAGCGTTTGCAGTTCCTGTACTTTGAACCATCTTCGAGAAAGAACTTTCTCCGTCTGAAAGAAGATTCTCCGGTGAACTGAATTCCTGAACCTGAGGTGTTGGAAATCTCAATTTATATCAGCTGTAGAAATAAAGAAAATCTCAAATGAAAGAAGATGAAAGTTGTGCGTACTTTTCCAGAATCAAGGACGAGAACTTTGTCACAGTCGATGATGGTATTGAGACGATGAGCGATGATCAGCATTGTGCAAGACTTGAACTCTTCTCGGATGGTTTTTTGGATAAGAACATCAGTTCTAACATCAACAGCAGCAGTTGCTTCATCAAGAACGAGTATCTTAGATCTTCGCAACAAAGCACGTGCAAGACTCAACAACTGTCTCTGTCCAACACTGAAATTCTCTCCTGCTTCAGATACCTGACCAGTGACCAAAAGACCGAGTTACTACAGAAAACAAGAGACTTTCAAGAGAGGAAATGTTAAAGTAAGTACCTCGGCATCAAGACCAAGAGGATTTCTGCGTATATTATCTTTCAAGTGTGCCCTCTCAAGAGACTCCCAAAGATCGGCGTCGTTGTGTTCACTAAATGGGTCAAGATTGAATCTCACAGTACCTATATAAAAATGACGCTATCAGTTATTGGCATAGTGTTTGCTATTTTGACTTGAGTACCGGAAGATGTGCGAGACGTCACGTACCTGAGAAAAGAACTGGCGCTTGTGGTATAATTCCGAGCACTTTACGTAGGTCCATGAGTCCAAATTTTCCAATGTCGCATTCATCGACCAAGATCCTTCCTTTTTCCAGCTCCACAATCCGGAATAAGGCATTCAAGAGGCTTGATTTCCCGGCGCCTGTCCTTCCAACAATTCCCACCTTATCCATTGGAGAAATGAAGAACGAAACCCCATGAAGCACAGGAGGTAACTCAGGGCGGTAACGAAGAACAACATCTTCGAATTTTATGGATCCAGATGATGGCCATCCGGGAGGTGGGCGGTTGTTTTCAATGACCAATGGAGCCTCTGATGGTATCTCGATATAGCTTCCAACACGCTCAACCGAGTTCAAACTGTTCTCAGCTAGACTCGCGAGTCTCAGTACAGCTGTTAAAGAGCTGGTGATACTTAGAGCATAACTGAGAAGCAAACCCATCGTAGATGCAAATGCTTGTTGGTTCTCTGCTTTTCCATTTTGCATGACTGCTAATGACGCAGTCAACCAAACCATGAGACCTCCCAGAAATTCTAAACGAATTCCCAACCAACGATTTGCACCCATGTTTACAAGCGTGAATCTGATGTTATTATCCATTGATCTTCCATTAATTTCAGCCATCCGATCATATGCTTTATAAGCACGGATACTTGATAGTCCATTCAATGCCTCTCCAAATTGAGCATAAACGGGCGATCTTGAAACGGAGTCCATACGCTTAACTTCACGAGATGTGTTCTACGATAAGGAAAGAACAGGTTATCACACAACACATAAGGTTGAGAAAACTGAGAAAGCATTGCGTAGTATGTTACCTGGTAATAGAGATAAGCTCCATAAAACCCGACCAGGAGGGGCATGATGGCCCACAGGGACAGAGTGCTGACAATGCCAATCAAGATAATAGTTGAAAGAAGCTGTGCGATTGAGCCCATAAACATGTTTACGAAGACGGCCACTGTTCGATCAATATCACCCATATCTTTTGCGAATCGATTGATTATCCGTCCTAATGGATTGGTTTGGAAGAAGACCATTGGAGCCCGTAGTATGGAACCAAGCATAGCATCGTGCATCTTTTTAGCCGCATAAAGACTGACCATAATCAACCAATATGAATTGATCAACGTCACAAAGACCTGAAACCAAGAAGAAACAAGTCTTAGCAATAACGTTTTGCTTTCCATGTACTTTTCTTCTCCATTTTGGTTTCTCAATATGCTGATACAGAAGCAACATGTTGTACATTCTTTCTAATCTGATCTGCCTTTAACGTTCTTATTAAGCGATCATGAGTCATTAAGATACGGACTCAATCATTTACCAAATGCAACTCATACCTGTGCAAACGACAGAAGCGCATAGATGATATTATAAAAGAGGGGTCCATGAGTCTTTGGAGTTCCTGCATCAGTCCACTCACTCAGCCAAGTGCTGCTTGAAACTCGAAATACTTGAGTCAAGATGTAGCATATAAGTAGCATCATAACTACCCATCCACCTCCAAGTGCATCCTGGTACCTGGAACATAGTTACACCTCACTAGTCATTACAATTGCCTTCAAATACGAAGCTTAGCAAGGAAACATGAACAAAAAGAGTCCAATAATATATGTCCGTCCATTTTTTAGTAGCAGACCGAAGATGAATTGACATTTTGCAGAACCAAAAGGTATTTATTTACAGATATTTCAACTCTTAAAACGAATACTGCACATGGGAAAAGATCAAAAATCCGAAAGCCAACTTACCTTTTCAGAACTTTCCAACTCACAACTCCAGTTTCACGTTCCTCTCGTTTGACAAGCACAGATTTTCCTTCTTTGGATTTCTTTGTCTCGTCTCCATCCTTCTGCGGATTATTAGTGTTGCCGTTCTTAACTGGTTTTACAGACGTTTGATCTACTTCAGGTTCTCCATTTTCTTCTGAATATTCTTCAACCTTCCCTGCATTTTCCATTAACCTCTGGAACAATGGGCCACGATGACATAATTCTTCATATGTTCCTTCCTCTTTTACTGTTCCCTCATGGACAAGTAGTATTTTATCCACTTGTGAAAGGAAGTGTAGCTGGTTTGTAACAAGAACTCTCGTTTTCTGCCCTAGTTCTCTTTTTATGCATTTCTCAAAAACCTATAACAGCCAGTTTCGAACATCAGATAACAATGTTTGCGCAAAAGCAGTTATAGGGGGAGCAGAACAAAAAAAACAAAACGTTAGAGTCTAAGATTTGCGAAACTGATAAAAAGATAAACTAAAAAAAAAAACGTATCGTACTATCCAAAAGAGCCAATGGCTAGTTTACCTGCTGACCAACATGCGCATCAAGGGCACTTAATGGGTCATCTAATATGCACACATCTGAATTTGAGTAGACGGCCCTAGCCATAGAAACCCTCTGCTTTTGTCCCCCACTGATGTTAACACCCCTTTCTCCAATCTCCGTGAGATCACCACCCTATCAATCAAGAGAGGAAGAGCAAACAAAATTAGATACACGAGAACTAGAAAAGAGAGGTCCAGCCATCAACGGAAAGTGATGCAAATCAGTTTTCTCGATTCTTACGTCGCACCAACAAAATTTAAACTCAGTTTCACCTAACGAAATTTTAATGCACACGGCAAATGAATTCTCCACAAAACTTACAGGCAGTAGCTCAAGGTCATGCCTCAGTGCAGTCACATCAATCACCCTTTCATATTTTTCTGGGTCAAAAGGAGAACCAAACAATATATTGTCACGTACCTACAAAACGAAAATAACAATCATCAGCTCAGAATCGCTTCAGATTAAATCCTGGTGAAGGCGTGAAGCTATTCAGAATTTACATGCGGAAGTATCCAAAAGCTTATACCATTACATTTTGAAAACATGTAATACATGGCACACGTTATATTTTGTCAAGAGGAGAATTTGAAAACTTCGCAGTGATAACCATACTAGGAAAAACAGAAGCATATGAGAACCTACTGTTGCGTTAAAGATCCATGAAACTTGTGGAACATAAGCGACTGATCCTCTAAGAGTAACTGTTGCATCAGATATTGCAGGAAGTTCACTAAGCATAGCAGATATCAAAGAGGTTTTTCCTTCTCCTGTACTGCCAACCACTGCAACTAGGCTGCCAAGAGGGATATCCAAGTTGATATTTGACAAGGTCGGCCTATCCGCCTGCATATGTAAATCACTGGCTCGTTATTTCTTATTCACTATATGTATGTAATGAGAGAAGTAAAAAACGTAGAGGATATCTGGATATGGCATAATAAACAAACAAGACCTTTGAATCCCAGGAGAAGTATCCATTCCTTATTGAGATGGCTGGCTCTCCAGGAACTATGGGAGGATTTGGCAGGAGAACTCTCTCTTCCGTCGATAATACCTCCTCCAAACGGTTTAAAGATACATTTGCATTTACCACCTACAAAAGTAAAGCCTTATAAGCATCTGAAAAAAAAAAGTTATGACAATGACTGGTCTAGTAAAAGAGGCAGGAATGGAAAATAAAGCAGCAATCAATGAAAACATGGTGCAAGAACTTTTCCAGTAATCACCTGAGTTATAATGTTTGGAAGCATGAACAAAGGGAACCGAAGCACAGCAAATAGAGAAAGTGACGTAAACGCTCTTGCAGGTGTCAAATCTCCTCCAAGCAATGAGAACACACCAAATGAAACAACAGTCACGAGAACAGGAATGCTGTTTAGTATGAACATATTGAACTGCATAACAAATGTAAGACCAGGAATGAGTTAGAAATTAATCATGAAAAGAGAAAAATTGAGATATAGTAATGCAATTCATGTAAGAGATTGTGCAAAGTGCCGCTGCACATGACCACGGAAATTGAAACAATGTTCAATGAACTAGAAATAAGTGCAGAAAATGCCGTAAACATATCCTGTAGGGTACCAGTATCAAAATGGTCAAAGAGATTTAATAGACGAGCAGCTTGGACTTTTCCTTGTATACAGGCATATCGTAAGGAGAGAGACAAGTAAATGGACAAACCAATTATGCAGACAATCAGTATAACAGTCACTACAATTAAGACATACCGCTGACAGGAGTTGTGCTTTGCGGAACCAAGATAATTCATCATCACGAACAGTTTGAACCTTGGACTGAAAACTGTTTTCCCAAGCATAACACCTGCATCATTTTGGTTTAGTGAGTCTTACATTGCCTCGAAATTCCAATCATGCATAACGTAAAGTCAGGTTCCAATCTTCTAATGTATCGTACTTCACTGTATCCATTGCAGCTAAAACCTCATTCATTAAGCCAATTCTCTTGTCAGTACGCTGCAACCCTTCTTTTGTTAACTTCTGCGTTTTGCTTATAATAACAGTCTGTTTCAACAAAAGTAAAAGAAATACGAATCATTGTCGTTGAACTGAAAGACAGTCGAGGTTGAGAAAAGAGAGGCAGGAACAATCAGCATACAGATGAGAATAAGCAGTAAAGAACAAAACAACTTATAGAGGAAAGAGCACAAGGAGTTATAAAGATATACGGACCTGTATAGGGAACATTAGGACCAAAAGCACTGCGCCAATGAGCGAGGCAACACCCAATTGTTGATAGAGGAGGACCAGTGATACAACTATACGAAATGGCGCCGACCACATGGTATGAAGTGATTGGCAAATTTGCTGTCACAGACAGGATAAAATTTAGGACACCTATCAGCTAGATAAACACTACCGATTTCAAGCCACTGATTAAATTAAAAGCATTGTCCAAATGTACTTTTTTTTAAGAATCTAGCAAAGTAAACGTTTATTGGCTAACATAGGAAAATCCAACTCCTACAACCGCAGCAAACCAACATGGATGTCGAAAATGAAATTACAATTTATAAAAAACTTGATCTTACAATTAGCTTATCAGATTCAGTCTATTATTTGCAGGAAAAGGATGATCTTGATAAATTGCAATTCAGACTCATACTCTGAGGTAAAAATACACAGAAAAACTACAGAGGAAAAAGGTAACAAAGATATACACCTGTAGCGACTCCGCATCAGTCGTCATTAAGTTAGTTATTTTTCCTGTTTGAAACTTCTTCCGGCCCTCATTAGTTAGCCTCAGCGATTTTCGGAACACAGCAGCAATCTATCAAGGCAGAAAGTCATCAACAGAAAGAAACAATCTAAAAGCAACTGATATAGCTTTCAACAAACATATCAGCAAAGATTTTGTATTAACCACAGAGAAGCAGAGCAAACATAATTTAAGTAGCAAAAGATAGTTGACGTGAAACTCCAGCTTACCAGTGCAGACCTTAGCCGGTAACCAACACGCATCACATTTTGGAAATATTGAGCTTCACAAAGAACCCCCAGTACCTGAAAATGTCAACATCAACATCAAGCGCTCAAGGAATCCCTTGGTCAAAGTCTTATCCTAAACTACATTAAACAAAACCCCTTCAACATGCAAAAGTATTAAAAGTACAAAGACAACAACCTCCAAGATTAGCATCAGGTTCTGATACAAATGAAATCAGACGAAGATTACACCCAGCTTATAATAGTAAAATTTGTGCTAAAATCTACTCTAGATCAAAAATTTCATGAAGTCCTAGAAAGAGAGGCAAGGGACTTTGTTTCATATTACTACAACGAAGATTAAGGATGATATATTCTCTGAAGTCATGCAAGAGACTAAAATAGGCAGAGGAAAAAAGGGAATGTTTTGCATACCACTCCAACAAAGATTGAGATTGCATAGATGTAACCAATCCAGGCTGGTTCATTAAGTTGCATTGACTGCAGAAAATTTTAAGACCACATTGTGAGACACCGTCAGAAAATAATTCCAAATGAATTTAGGATTTTGAATCTATCAAGAACGTTTAAACACTAATTCTGGCTAGCAGGAATATGGATCCATCTCAGCAATCCATGTGAAAGAAAAATTTACAAATAATTGTCTTCAATAGGTTCAAGCACGGCGTGCACTGGGAAAAAAAATGGGGAAAGGTATAAACCTTTAAGAGCTCATTCAGTAGAAGAGGACCCACGAATTGTGAACAGTCATTCCCAATCTGTGATACAATTTAGATGAATATGTCAAACACTTGATTAACCAGTTACAGAACACACCATTTAGGAAATATAAGACCTCCCAAGCCATCAATATTATCAAATAAACAGTAGTACCTTCCAAAACCCACCCCACCAAAACCTACAAAATGCAAAAACGGGTTTTCATAAGACACAGTCCATAAGGATATAATATATATAATGCGTACGCTATAACTAGTTATTCGTGATGCATGTACTAATACAACCAGATATTTCTCTTTAAAAAGGATCAACTATCATGTTAAAGCCCAAACAATCAATCTATATTCCGAAGAGATGAGAACACATGTCTCCGAAAGATGCTCTGTACCTTCCTCCAAGGCTGTTGTTCAGTGCTCTCAAGAGCCACGGTTTGGGCTTTTCTAGTTCCTTCGCCCAGGACCCCTGGAAGCTAAAAGGAGGATAAAAATAGATCACGCAACCAAGCCAGTCATAGACACTAGGAGAAAATAATTATTTATCAAAGATTCAAAAGACCTCCTCATGAGAGTTTCAGTCCGATCCCAAGTGTCCAGATGCCACACATCCTTCTCCGTGAGAGGCCGTTTCGAACCCAGAGTCATCAATGGATTCAACCACGAGAAGAAGATTCCTGTGGGGGAAAAGATATTGGTAAGAAGGTACTTAATAGTCAAAGTTCAACAAATGTTGAAGAATTTATGTACAAAACGTTGCAGCTTGATCAAAGTGATGATCACCAAGCAAAGACTTCGGTCTCACAGTCACAATCCAGAATTCCTATATTCATTTCTAGGGAGAACTGGAGGATAGGTCAAAAAGAAATTCAAGACACTATAGACAACTCATTGTGCTAAATGCGAAAACACTTTTTAAGAACTATTCACACTACAAAAGAAATTCACAGATTCGAGGAAATGTTTAGACTATGAATAAAAATACCAACTCATACAGGTAGCAAGTACAAAGGATAGATCAGACATGCTGTGGTGATTCTCACAATAAAAAAGAAAAGAATATACGTAACCAAATCCAGACAACGGTAATGAGAAGTACGCAGAGTGACATACTGTCGAATAAATTTGCATGCCTCTCAGGACATATTTGTTCTCCTCCAGGAAGCTCTTCATACTCGTAATCCTCCGAGGTCTCAGTCCCCAGTGGTGTGTAACCAGGGTAAGGATCCAGATTAGGAAAATACACAAACAAGAGAGTTCCAAATGCAACCTGGATCCAAAAGCCACCCTCTAAGTCATTATCAAAAGACAATTGCATCATCTACAATCTGATTTAGATACAGCACATGGTAAAAAGAAGTTTAGAGAATGCAAAAAGGAGTCTCAAAGTGCAAACCTGAACTGCCACCTCGCTTATGTAAAGGTAAAGTGTGAAACTGCAAAAGAAAAAACATGAAGCATATCAATTCAACCTGCCAGACCAGGGCACCGAACTTGCATAAACGTATAGTCTGAAAAAATTACCAACCTGCTATAGTACTCCTTGACTGAAAGAACAAGATTTAACATCACCATATCTCCCACGAGAGCATAAATGACAGCAAATCTGACATACCAACGAAGTTCATGGATATATGTTTTAGTTTCAACAACAGTCATGACCAATGCAGAACCCCAAGCAAAAGCTTCAAGGGCCAACATGAACGCCTGCCAAAGAAAGCGCAAAACAACAGCATCTCTCAGGCAAAAGATGACAATAACTACAACAACAAAAAGCAAAAGCGTATGAAAAGCAAGTGATGACACACCTCGTACGGAGCAAACCCAGCTCCATCCAAATCCAAGATTGAGACCCTCATGACCAATCTAAACAAAGGCTCGGCAGCACTATAAGCAGCCAACACAGCCAGCAAATAGTTGTACCATTTTGACCTCAAGCAGAACTTATGCACTTTGTGATCCTTGACGGTGAGCCAAATGCGGTACAGGCACAGAATCAACAGAACCAGATGTGAGATACCAAGCACAAAGGAGTCAATAGCACAAGGCGTGTATGCACCAAATGCATAATCCACCATTTTTGTCCACACACCATTCGGCACCGGCTTGCAGTACCACTCCAACGGCTTATAACCCATCTTCTTCCTCGGTTAGAAAGATCCCCTGCTTCCAAGTTTATCCAGTCAGATACTACACATGACAAGTTACAAACAATCCTCCAATCTGCAAAAAAAAAGAGAGAAACATAATCATTTTGACAACTGAGAGTTTGGAACTAGGGAAAAAGAAATCAATTATCATGTGATTGTGTACTCGATGAGACGAAATTGAGGGAAACAACGAAAAAGTTGTGGATAGATTATTCGCAGGAAACAGAAAAAAAGGTGGAAAAGCCTTTATCATATTGGTGGAGGCAAAACTTTATCCCCTGAATAATTAAAAAGGTAGAACAGAGACAAGCACCAAAAAGTTAGCTCCGCCTCCAATAAAAAAAAAAACTTTAACCATAGATTCTCAGAAACGTAGGAGAAAGAAATATCATCAATCGAAGACGATAACCCCCAACTTTCTATGCCCAGATAAATAAATAAAAAATCAGAAGCCGAAAATGATTTTCTCTCTTACTCTACCATGAAACGAACAGCATTAAGAAGAAATCGCCGTAACAAGCACGAAATGGATTCGATTGAGATTTACTGCTGCAGACTTCTCTCCAGCTTTATAGGTAAAACCGTAAAACGCAGACAAAAGGAGAAAACGAAACCTCGGTAGTCAAAGAGACGAGAGAGATCCTTTCGCCGGAGATTTGGAAGATGTAAATCGGAATCTTAAGGACTCATTTGACCGGAGAAACAAAAAGATGCCTCTCTGTCTCTTTCTCTCTTTCACTCGCTTAAGAGAGATTGAGATTTTGAGGGAGAAAAAACAATGCGTCACTGCTTACAGCTTACAATGGAAAATCCATAATATATGGAGGAGAGAGACAGAAAAGTCAAAAGGACTCATCATACAAATCATAAGTAACAAATCACTACTTTTTTCTACTACTTATTTAAATATTTCCCCAAATTGAATAACCGAAAACAAATCGGGTATATTAGCTAACTAACTATATTTAGAAACAAAATCGGGTAAATAATTATGAATACTTATTTCAGAAAATATGGATGTTTTTTTTTAAGATTAGTGTAGGTATTATTTGAAAGATCTATACTCCATTTTAAAAATAATTGAGAATGACATTACACTGTACACCACTATGCGATTAGAGTGAAATGAGAGTGGTCATCGTGATCATAAGTGATCAAAATGGTAGAAACTTGAAAGATAATTAGATCTAGTGAGTTAATTTTCGAATGTACGTTTTTGTTATTCCATTAACCTGGTGAGGTTAAGACTAGTCAAGTACTGCTTGCAATTAAATATGATCAGTGATTAAAAAAAACAGAACTTCGTGGCGGAAAATGTTGATTTTAACCCAATATTGCTGCTCACATAGTCACATGCTATGACCAGTTTTTTTTTCTTCTTATTTTCTCCTGATTTTTGTGATCTCATTTCATATTCTCATAGTTGAATATTCAAAACTCAAGAATAATTATTACAACAAGTTTTTTTATGTCTATATCCCCATTCACACATTCAATGGATCGAATTGTTAGAGGACAACAATAATAATACAAACTTTTAAGCTATAAATCGCAATCTATTGTTATAAAATTGAGACCATCGACTATTCCACCACCAACTTTGGAATTGGACACACTACACTAAGTCACTAATTAATAAACAAGAAAGAATACTAGTTGATCTTTGTTCTACTAGTTGACTTAAAATAAAGATGTAATCAGGTCAAAAAAAAATCACACACCTTAAAAGATAATATAATGCGAAACAACAACAAACATTATAAACATAAGACTTGTAACATCCATTAGATCTCCCCTCAGGTTCTTCAGAATATTTGTTATAAAACTCTACAATTCCACAAATGCAAATAGACAAAGTTTAAATAGCACCGACGTTTTTGAGACCAAGGACAACTCCGACGCCGATGATATGACCCACGGTGCCACAAGCCAAAGTGTCCGCGAGCGTGAACCCGGCTGGGTCACCCGTTTGTAGACCCGAGTCACGTGCCTCCAACTTAAGTCCAGCTGTCGCCTTCCTATTTGCTGATGGTGCAAGCCCGAACCTCCCCGCGAACAGCATCAGGGTCGTCGACGTCACCATTATCTAATTAAAGTATGCAGTAATTAGTTGGAGTATTGCTTAAACTTGATTAATCATCTTTTTTTTTTAACTACCAGATTTGTTGATGAACCAATGAAGTCGCACTTTGCACCCAAAGCTCCATTTCCCTTGCGTCTCATCGGCTGAACAGTTGCCTGAAACAATCAAACTTATTTATAACTAATTGATTTTGCAATTTGATACAGTTTCGTTAAATTAGGAGATATGAAAATAAACTAACCAGGCCTTGAACAGGAGCTGCAGAGATTTTGTTAGCTCGAAGACCATTGAACTGAGGCAATGTAGTCATCATCACAGTGCTCGCCATTTTCTTCGACTCTTACGTTCTAGTTAAATCGGTAAAAACTTTTCTTTTCTTCTGCGGTTGTACCGATTTTATCAGTTTTTCTTCTTATTGTCTTTAAAATGATTTAGCCAAGGATCATCTTGTGGCTTTGGCGATCACAGAAATGGATTCTGTTTTGATTATTTCCTGCTGACTTGTCGAGTGGCTATTGGCAGTTTTAACTCTGGATAAGGCTGTCGTGTCATATCACATCTCAGATTTTTCTACTAAATATAGTGAACCTTTCTTATTTGGGTTTCTGTGTAGGCCCATTTAACTTTCATGGGCTTTATGTTCTGATGATATTGGTAAGGTGGTGTTTATTGAGGGCGATTGTTGTTTGTGTTTGCATTAACGTTTAGATGTGAGAACGTGTAATTTGAGATGTCGCCGTGCCTTTAGATAGTGTGACAATTCACCGTGTTACCATTCAACATCAATTCAAACATTTTTTTAACTAGTATAACATTAAAAAATGTGACTTATTCATACACAGATACCAAAATTGCCGTCGAAACAACTATAATGTCTACCATAACAAGTTAACAACACATTAGTGGCTAGTGTGTACTCTAGGGCTAGTGGTACTTTCGTAAATTTTCAAGACTCAAATGATATCATACATATCATTGAGTCATTGACGTGTGGACGAACTTGCGTGAAGAACAACACTTTCAAGCTTAGTCAATTCTCTATCCTCTTGTGGATACGGTCAACCGGTTTTCTTCTATTCTTTTTAATATTACGTAAAAATTATAATCCACAATCAACTTATTTAATCACTTGTACTCCACTCCACATTGTAATTAAAACGAAAGTCCAATATAGTTGTATTATGATGTTAAACAAAAACTAAGTTTAACTCCGGAAAATCTAAAATTAAAGATTAATTTTACCGAAAATCCAAAGACCAATCCGGTTGGTCTAAAATCCCATTCTAATGCAATGTTGAGATATTTGTGTTCTTCTTTATCTGAATGTTCCGATCCAGATTTAGGAATACAGAATGTTTATAAATTATAATCAAGTTGCAAATCATCAAAGTGGACCCGTGGTTAGGAGGAAAATTGGATTTATATAACCTAACGCAAAAGCCGACACAGTAGACTCTTCTTCTTGTATGTATATATAGTCTACAGAGCAGCCGTGCTTATTATATCCTCAAGCCACCAAAGAATAAATTGAAAGAAAATGTCAACATGGCGAATTATTACTACTTTTGAGTTTTGACCAACCATATAGAGAAAACTAGAGATGTGTTTTTTACATAAAACAATCGGTTACAAGAGAATAAGATTTAGAAGACTAGTTTGATGATCTCTGAGTTGTTGGATCTGGTTCAGCTGAACCGAGTTTCTGATCCTATGAGCAAACACTTACGCTTACTCACATAGAAAAACTAAACCGGCAATCAACTTCCGTACCGAACAATGTAATGATAAAATGGATCGGGTCAAAACATTTATTCTTCGACTATGCATTTGAGAATCTTCCCAGAAATTACATAGGCGCGTGTGGTCGTATCTAGTCTACAATATCTTCATATATATAACACAAAAAGATCAATTCCAAAGCACATCGATCCTTCTTGCTACAAGACACCACAAGCTTTATCATCATCATCAATCATCATCTTCATCAACTTGATCAATAAACTTAGAAATGGAGAAGTCGCTGGTCAAAACACCATTGAGAAAGCTAAGAAGAAGAAGAACAAAACGGGTCTGGAGATTGAAGCAGAAGCTGAAGCTTGCATGGAAGTCTATCAAGATCCGGGTCAGGTCACATCTTCCGGGTTTCTTGTCAACCAAGAAACGCCTTACACACGTTCAATCACAAAATCAAGAACAAGAATTAGCCCAAGTGGCTCGGAAAATTTGCAAGATCACCAACGACTCGACAAAGTCTCTGGCGTATCTATTTCAGCTTCCGAAATACTCAGCTGCGGATTTCCTAGACCAGGGCGATCTGATGACTCCGGCTGCGTCTCCAAGGGAAAACGTATCCGAAATGTGGCGTGAGCTTCACGGTTCCAAAAATTGGGAGAATCTTCTTGATCCTCTACATCCATGGCTGAGGAGAGAAATAACCAAATATGGAGAATTCGTGGAAGCAGTCTACGATTCACTTGATTTCGATCCTTTATCTGAATTCTGCGGAAGCAGTAGATACAACAGGAACAAACTCTTTGAGGAACTTGGTTTAACAAGACATGGTTACAAGGTCACCAAATACATCTACGCCATGTCTCATGTCGATGTTCCTCAGTGGTTCTTAAGCTCAGCTGTGGGAGAGACATGGAGCAAAGATTCTAACTGGATGGGGTTTGTTGCTGTGAGTGGAGACAGAGAGTCGTCGAGGATCGGTCGGAGAGACATTGTTGTGGCGTGGCGTGGAACCGTGACTCCTACGGAATGGTTCATGGATCTTAGAACGAGTAAAGAGCCGTTCGATTGTGAAGGAGAACATGGCAAGAACGTGGTCAAGGTCCAAAGCGGGTTCTTCAGCATCTACAACTCGAAAAGCGAACTCACAAGGTACAATAAAGAAAGTGCAGCCGAGCAGACAATGGAGGAAGTAAAGCGGCTAGTGAACTTTTTTAAGGATAGAGGCGAAGAGGTGAGCCTAACCGTGACCGGTCATAGCCTTGGAGGCGCGTTGGCGCTTATGAACGCTTACGAGGCGGCGAGAGATGTTCCGGAGTTATCTGGTAACGTTTCTGTGATCTCGTTTGGTGCGCCGAGAGTAGGTAACTTGGCGTTCAAGGAAAGGCTAAACAGTTTAGGTGTTAAGGTGTTACGTGTGGTGAACAAACAAGACATTGTCCCTAAGCTTCCTGGTATCGTGTTCAACAAGGTTTTAAACAAACTCAACCCCATAACTTCGAGGCTCACTTGGGTCTACAGACACGTCGGAACGCAGCTTAAGCTCGATGTATTCAGTTCGCCGTACATCAAACAGGATTCGGACTTAGCAGGGTGTCATAACCTCGAGGTGTATCTCCATGTTTTGGATGGCTTCCACCGCAAGAAATCAGGGTTTAGGGTTAATGCCAGGAGAGACGTTGCGTCTGTGAACAAGAGCACAGATATGTTGTTGGATCATTTAAGAATACCTGAGTGTTGGTACCAAGTGGCACATAAAGGTCTGATCCTCAACAAACAGACCGGCCGGTGGGTGAAGCCTGTCCGTGCCCCTGAAGACATTCCTTCTCCGTTATGGACGGGACCTAAACCGATTTATAGCATATGAAATTTTTTTTTTGCCATTCCATTTATTCGTTTTCTTGAATCTTTTGTCTTCGTGAATTTTTATTACAACATGGATCAAGACATCAAGTTGTGACAGTAATGTATATTGTATCTGTTTTTTTTTTTTTGAGTTCAAAGTCTAGTGTATATGTTTGAACTATATTTTATTTTATATTCGTTACACAAATTCATCTACCAATAACTCATAAGAGAATGAAATAGGATGAAAATATTACAAAGCATGGACTAAAAATGATGCATAAATCCTACATATATCAACTATTCTAGTATCAGTTGGCATTTCTCAAAGAAATATATTTCGAAGTTTAAATTGATTAAGAATTACTTGTTGTCAATCATGTCACAGGAAATATTGAATGGGTTGGCTATGTTATTGATTGAGACATCTATGGTTGAAAAACCATTTATAAAATTGGGGTTTTTTGTTTAAAATTGGTTTATTTTACTAAGTTTTATGGTTTTGTTTTTTGATTTGCTTAGAATGTTCAAGATTGTTGTACCGGCAATGCACATAGGTAGTAAAAACTCGTTTTCGCAATAAAAGAGGCTAGCGTTTAATGGTATCATTGTATTGCGAAAGTTGCCTCTCTTTCTAGGATCATAATTTGTAAAAGAATTTCACATTCTTAACTTGATCTCAATTAGTTAAACAAATAATAGATAGATGTGAAAAACATTACCTTTCACAATGATCCCAAACACCCACATCAATCTACATCATTGGTCGCTTAATTCAGAGTGTCATGTTCTTATTGGAAGCCAAAAGATCCATCTTATCGTTGTGAGTCCAGAAGCTGCAGTTTTTGGCCTGTTTGTACGTATCAACTGTTACCACATGTTACAAGACAATCAAAATCAAACTAAAAATAAATTCTCAAATTAGTCACTGATTAAATAATGTTTCAAACCCTAAGAAGAAATTGTGAAGTAAGAAAAATCAAATGAAAGAAACCTTACATGAGCCGCAAATAAGTAGAATTGTTCTGCATCGCTCTTGTGCCAATTCATGAGTCACACTGCATCAGGATTATGTGTAAAGTTTTGAAGGAATCTGGAGACATAATGTGTAAGGAAATCTTGGTTGTTGTAGTGAAAAGAACAAAATAAATGATGAAGAACAACATGTCGAGAGAGAATTGACGAGTTTCAATCGTCTAATTGACCTATATTTTGTTTAGTATAGTGAAATGGTATCAACCTTTTTTTGTTATCAAAACAAAAAAAAAGTTTCTATTGTACCCAACTAATTCAGTTATGTTTGCCTCTACAATAAAAAATGATATTTCGCTTTAAGAAAAAAAAAATATACGTTTTTGTGGTTTACATTTTAATTACTACGCGTAAACACAAGCATGGATATCTACGTTTGAAAGTCTCGATTCTTGAAAAAGAAATCCTAAATTGATTTTAAATAGTTTGTCTTGTTATCTGATCAACCAACCGGTTTCAATCTCTATTTGCAATAGCTAGCTATAGCAACAGAAGGATCATCTCAAGAAACATCTTTTCTTCTATCTTTGGGAGTTTGATTAGAACATTTCAACATTAGGATGAAAACAGATTCATGTTGATGATTGAAAAAGGTAGCTTACAAAGTTACAAGTTACAACAACCAAACAACACATACACAAAGAAGACCCTAAGCAAACCCTAACATCACACGCACAACAATTAAAAAAACTTCTAAAAAAAACCAACAAAACAAATCTATGAAGATAAATGAGGAAATGGATTCAAATCTCAAGCGGCTGATATTGCAGCATAGTCTTGATAACGAGACATTGCGCCTTTAAACTGGTGATCTTCTGGTTTGTGAGAGCTCAAGCTATGCGGAATGTATGATCTGAAAATCTCCTCCAAGTCCGGACTCTGCTTCAGCTCACGGCAAGCCACCTCTAGAGCAGTGTGTTGGAACCCTTTGTAGAATTTCTGGCGGCATACGTACCCGAAAACAAGAGTAATGACGACAAGAGGAACCACGAGGATCGCCCAAACGAATATCTTGGCCCCCAAGTAACCAAACATAACCACTTGGAATAGAAACAATGCCGCTAGTATGCGTGTGTGAATATGCGGCCACATCCTTCCGTAGCTCTCGTACGATGGAACGTACACTTTCAACGCCTGTCACAGCCCGTAAACACCCGATCAGAATCACGTTTTTACAGATCAAGGTCACCTAATTATGCGTTTAAACTTTAAACCCTAAGTGTTTAATGGAGAAAGTCTGACCTGATTCCTGAGGATGAGCCACCCTAAACCGAAGTAGATGACGGCAAATACGAGGATTAGAGGAGCGATTACGGAATAGCAGAAGGTGATTGTGAGGATGAGCATGTCACTAGGAACCCTAGTGGCGTAGCTCAAGTCTCCTGGATACCAAGCTTCTTTGACCTCTGCTTCGGTTTTGCAGACATACTTCTTCTTTATATGGAATATTATCAAAGGTACGATCCGAGACAGCTCGAGGCCATAACCGACAAAGAATCTGTAAGTTAAAAAAGATTCAGAAACATAAGAGTTAGAGAGCCAAACGAGCAATGTATAATGTTAAACAAGTCAAGAGGAAGAGGCAATGAAAGCTTACTTGAGAGCAACGTAGGTCAAGAAGAAAGTAGCGCTCTTAGGAAGGCTAGTAGCCAAAACGGTAACGATGGAGTTGGGATCCTTTTCAAGTTCCTTCAAAGTGTCGAACAGAGTCCCTGCAAGGGTTACACCGATGAAGACATTCAGGACCGAGAAGTAAAAGTACTTGCCCGAGGCAGCTCTAATGGCGTGGCTCTGCGAAGGAATCCCTTCAGCTTTGGAAAGGAACATGAGAAACTTAGGCAACAGCATCAAGAAAACGATGAGAGCAATCTGAGGAAGGTAAGACTCAAGAATGGTTCTTATGAAGGCTATGTCCACAATCGGCTTTATGAAAGGAAGAATCTTCTGGAGATTCTTAAGAGTAGTGATTGCAGAGACGAACGTGATCGGGATCATGTAAAACAGAATGGTTACTGCAACGACGAAGTAGATCACGTACTGCCTGAGGATTCTACTGAACAGCTTGATCTTGAGATTGTTCCAGATAAGCTGGCGAGGCTCAGGAGCTTCAGTGACTGTCCATTTATCAACCATCTGGCAGTGTAGAGACTGAGCTGCTGAAGCGGCAGTGACACGGTTGGTGAAGAAAACAATTGCTGCGGTTTGCTGCTTCTCAGCAAGAACAGCTCTCTGCTCTGCCTCTAGATCGGTTACAGATTCGTTGATCAGCTTGGTGTAATACTCAATGCTGTCTACTTTTTTCCCAACTAGCCCAAGAAAGCCGGTTTTGTTCATGGGTCGGTTACTCGTCGTTGCCAAGATTGCTTCTGCGCGCGCAAGCTTCTTCTTGTAACCTTCCAAATCTCCCCATATCTTATTAACCTACACACAACAACAAAGAGCAAAGCATAAACACCTCAAAACAACATAGGCAATCGAAGAAAAGATTGAAACTTTTTCAAGTCAGGACAAGCTAATACCTTGCTGTTTTCTGTAACGACGAGTGATCTGTAGAATGTCTCAGGGTAGATCTCTCGGAAATAAGAATCGATGAACTCTTTCTGAGTCTGTCCGTTAGGTGGGGAAGGTATATCACGAACAAGAATAGCGAATTGCTCTGGGATTATCTCAGTAGACATGAGAGCTTGAGCTCTCAATGCAGAGACATGCTTATACGCTTTCCACAACATGAAATATGTGACCAGAGATATCCAGTAAACCGCTCCAAGGAACGCCCAAAGCCTTGAACTCCTTTTCTGTTAAAACCACAAGGATAAACATCTTGCTTAGAATCTGAAATGGAATGGGAACAAAAGTCGAATGAAGTCTCTGGTTTATTTTACTTACTGTGATGTTAGCCATTGATAGATTATCAAGTTGGCTAAAAGTCCCTTCGCTTGTGGTGTCAGTCGTGTTCCTTATACTGGTCTTTATACTGTCGTCTGTAGCGGCTAAAGGGACTAGAGTCGGTAAGATGAGTAGACCGGACAAAGCAAATATCCCCAATACTGTTTCAAACAAAAAGCCAATTTCAATACATCAGATACACTTCGTCTCTTCTTTTGAGCATTGAAGAAGACACTAAACAAGTAAACATATCCAGCAGAAAGAAACTTTGTCTTCACCAGAAGCACAGGCTCATAAAAATCATAACTTTACGAGGCAAAACTTAGGTCTAATGGTTCTAATTTCAATGCCCAATGTCTGTCAACAAAACTACAAGTAATGAGCTTATAAAGATCAAAAGGTACTTTCTTTAAGCAGATATGGACAAAGTAAAACAGAGATATCATAAGTAACATAGCAAACAAAACCACTCAGAGCCAACGATTAAATTATCCTCAAAGGAAACATTTTTTCCCCCAATTGTCAACAAAGATTGGAACTTTCTAATCTGAAATTCGAAACCCAGACCAGAAGCAACGAAATTCAGCAGAGATCCATCCATCCATCAACCCCCAAAATTGGAAACAGTAATAAGAAGAAACTAAAGCTACAGAGAGAGAGAGAAACAGAGAGAAGAAGCGAACCAGTGCTCAAGAAGACGAAGTAGACGGCAGTGTCGACGCCGGACAAGTTAACGACATCTTGTTCGGAGGAGGTAAAAGCTTCACGGACCCAAGCAAAAGGGTTTCGGGTCAAGGAGCCGCCTTCCCAAGGCTCCATCCCTTTAAGGATCCGATTCGGGTAATAAATCGAAACATTTCCGGATCTCCGAGAAAGCCAGGTGAAGAGAAGCATGAGAACGACGAAGATCACCGCCGATGTCCCTAAGGACAGAAGAAAAGCTCCGAATTCCATCTGGGTTTTGCCAGAGGAATCTCACTATCTCTCAAAAAGCTCTGCTTCTCTGTAATCCTCCTCAAGTTTCTCGGTGAAGGCTATATGGTCAAAAGGAAAGAGTAAAAGTAGCCGTTTGTTAAAGGAAAGTAACCGTTTGTCGTCGAGGCTGTAAATTGGAGAGAGAAGGTAAGTGTGTGTGTATCTCGTTTGCTCTTCCTTTCCTTCTTATGGTAATCGCAGGTGAGAGGAAAGGAAAGGCTTCACCTTTATTGGTTGTATTCACAGGAAATGAAAAGAAAAGAAAAGAAATTCAAAGAAGGACAGAGAGCATTGAGGATTTATTTTATATTGTTTGTACCCTCTGGAATTCGTTGTGGAGAATCAAAATTAGCGAGTTGATTAGATTAAATGGTAAAGAGGAGAGAGGTGTGAGAGGAGAGTGAAGAGCGTGTTTAAGTGACAAGGCCGACAGGTGTTGATGAAAGAGACATCAGAGGAAAAGCATGTTAACCCTACTTCACAGGGACGTCTCTTTACCTTATTTGTTTTCTTCTTTTCCTTTTTACTCCCCTATAATATAAAAATGCCTCTTTGGCCTTAAACTTCCCAAGTTTTCTATTTGTTATATAGTAGGTGTTGATGAAATGATTAGAAAACTCATTTAGTTGTAAGATATTAAAGTTCTGTACTTATATAGCTACCCACTACTTAAATTTTGAACTTTAATTCTTCATTTCTGGAAATTAAAAAAGCTAAATCATATGTCAGCTAATACATGCATGGTTTTACAGATTTTGTTAGAGTTTACTAGATGAGTATCTTGATACATATTGTAAGTTTGTAACTGTTGACAAAGAAACTTATAATGCAATCGATTATATAGTACTTAAATTTAAAAATTCAAGCTTGAAAATAGTAGGACTGTTATTAAGGGAATTTGGACTAAAGAGGCAGAGCCAAGTCGCATAGAAGAAAAACATTTGGCTAAATATATTATAATTGGCCGAAACTCACATGTGGCCGCAAAACTAAATTAGTAAATGACACTTTTTTAGGAATTACTTGGCAGATGTTAAGAAAGATGGAATGAGGTCGGAGTCGTTATGCTGAACTTGGTCAATTTGCTCAAAGTGCATACGTACTATAAATTTGAATTAAAAAGAAAAATGAGATTAGGTGAAATCGCAAAATTAGAATATTGAAAAGAAATAAAACATATAATAAACAAACCAAAACATATGTTATGAGTTGATTAATGTTTGAGAGATTCAGAAACACAAAAGTGTGATGGATCAATGCATAGAAATATATCATTGTTACTTGTTAGAAGAATTACGCATTGCACATCATTTTTAGACGGTTTTACTAGGAGCAAAACTAGTGGCATTTTCCCTAAGTCTCGCAACATATGCATACCTCACTGACCCATAACCATATCGCCATTTTATAGGCTGGCTTATTTACTTGGTCGTAACTAATTATCTCGGAACTTTTCTATGGTGTTTACTTATATTTGGGTACATTTTATGCAACAGTCATATTTTAATCATTAGAAGGCATTATGTGTTTCTGTAATCTGAAATCAAACTCGCGCTATAAAGAATTTTTTTAGAGTGTTAATTTAGTTTTATATGAATGTACGTACAAAACATATTGAGATGGAATATTTTATATATGATCAAAATTTGTTAAGAAGTAGTTGCCAAAGACGTCTCATATCTCAGTTTGCCAATATCTTCCCCAAATCGTTAAACCAAAGAGTTTTAGATTTCGTCATTTATGTCGAACGTTTTGGACAAATAGGTCAAATCTTAAAATCAACAAAAAAATGAGGTCAAATCTCCTGAGATACTTTTTTTCGTACAAAAAGCTCTTGTAATATACGTCACACGTGTGCATAGATATTTTTTTAATTTTGAGAATGGATAGACAGTTTTCATAAGAAATTATATGTCTTGTAATATATTTACGTGTGTACAGTATGTCAATATATACAGAGACCAAATAAAATAGAAGTCGATGTAGTTTCAAAAAGTCAGAAAAAAATAACAGAAAGACGTCGACGACATGCTTGAAATTAAGAGTAAAGGTGACAATGATCTGTCAATTGTTTTTATTTATGTTTTCCCATATTCTCTTGTTTCTAATTTTAAAATACTTATTTTCTTAATCGTGGCCATTTTTTGGCATCTACATAAATAGCTCCTTACTAATAAATTATTATCATTTTGTTTGTTGCAATTTGAATGACCAGCAATAGGACTGGTCCCACACCTAAATAGACCTACAATAAATGGTAATAAAAGCTTGTGGCATCCAACTGAACTAAATGGATAACTCATTCGGTACACACAGAAGTGCAAAACTGTGTATTTCACAAACAGATCATAAATTCGGGTGAATAAATTTGGAAATTTATAGATATATATGATACAGTATATCACACTCCATCAAATTTATATGCTAATTCGATAAAGTTGTGCGACATTCGCAACTCGGCAAAAACAAAAGAAAAAAGAAAGCCGTTGTCCAGTTGTTGCCACGTCGCCATAAATTTCATTGCCGACATCGAAAAAATCTTGGTTGTGGGTTCCATTACCTTATCTTTATTTTATTATTGAAAGTTTGAAACACTTAAGTCTTATCCAAAGTCTTAATTGTAGTTCTTTTTTCAGTTATTTGTTATTTGAAAGTAACGCGGTACACACAGATTTGGTTAGGTAAGTTGGCTTTTGAGTATTGATCGGGTCCAAAGTCTTATTGTCGATTTTTTCTCTTTTCTTTAGGTATAAATTGTTTTATGTTACGTCGACATGTACAAAAGCAAAAACCCACCAAGTCATCAAGTTTCTCCTTAGGGTTTGAACAATTGAATGGTTTGCATTTGCGGGTCGAACTGATCAGAGGATATTTCACATATACATGCATGAATGAAATGTCTAAAATAGTAAAATGTGTGTGTTTTCTTTTTTAATATGTAGTATTAGCTTAAAATTTAAACCTTGTTTTCTCAAGACTGATCCAATATCTAAAATTAAAGTGTTAGCATCATATGATTCATATATAAACAAAATAATTACTCAACAAATAATATTTGAAACAAAATCATGGCGTAACTCTGACATTTTAAAGAGGGCTTTGTTAAAGATTCTGCTTGAACCTATACGTGCTGTGGTGATTTGGTAGCTTAACAGGAACTCTGGTAATTTTTAAAAAAGGAAGGAATATTTATCATGCATGGTACGTCGCTGTCACGATAGAATATGTTACATTTGCCCATAAACTCGTAACTTTGGAAAAAGAATGCAATAGTAATTGTGAAAAGAATATTGACTTCTATGACCTAGAATCTTATAAAGCCAAATGTAAAGATTGGCTGGAACTCGAATCTTAAGAACGTTTCAACTGGTTAGTTTTATATATAGGGTTTACAATCGATTTTAAATTGTGCGACAACCATTCTCAAATCGTGTGATTTGTTGATTATACAAAAAAGAATCAACACGAGGATTTCCAAAGTATCTTGATTTCATAATCATTGTACTGGAGACGTGACTCCCACTAGTAACTTTTCCTATGAATTATTTGGCATGACTTGCAATCAAAGGCAATATTTAATCACGCATAGCAAGTAACATTATTATTCTTTAGATTCAATACCAGGCTATTTTGTTTTGCGACATTCTCTGATGTTGTCGCTATGCAAGTGCAACGAATCAGTCGCATGTAATATTGCATTTTAGTTACAATAGAATAATAATAAAAAATGGTACCTATCACTTCTGTTCAGAACCCGATCCTGAGTCAGAACAAAAATGCAATTTTAAATCCAAATCCGGATAAAATCATTGAACCCTCTTCGATATATTTGGTTAAACATATTTTACTCAGAGTACGGCCCGGCCCAAGCAATTTATTTGATGAGACTCCATGAGAAGAACAAGAAAAAGAAAAACGGGGGGACACTATTTTAAATTTGTTTCATGTTCGGACCTAACATATGTAATATCTTTTTAAAACTTGATCTGGAATTGGCCCGATATCTAGAAGTAGAGCGATGTTCATATAATAAAACATGCTCTAACTTCATGTTATATATTTTGGGCAAAAATCGGTATCGCAGTTATGGGCCTTTACTCGCTTACGTTTTCCTCTTCGTTATTTTATCGAACACTTCTTCTTCTCTTTTTTGTGTATCGAAGTTTGTAATAAGTTGAGTGAAAGAGTCAATTTACATGAGATAACAATAAAATTATCTCTAAAGGCTATTTCTCTTTCGCTGGACAGTGTTACATTAACAATGTATACATCGTAGTCTTTTTAATATACATCTAATGACAATATGTATATTAGAAAGAAAAAGAAAACATCTCGTGGCCTTTTTGGAGGAATTTATTTTCTGTAAATTTATCCCCCTAAAAAAAAGTTAAATAAAGAGAAGAGGAAAACAGTGTCTCCCGTTTGGAAAGCATGTTGCAAAACATTGAGCTAAATAATTATTACTACTAGTTTTTTTCACATGTTTTTATATTAATTTGTTATCTTTCGCTTTTTACGTGTGTTAAAAGATGCACCGAAAAGTAAAAGGCATATAATCAGCATTCGAATTGACTTTTCTTTGGTAAAAGGTTTTTAAAAAAATCAAATTATCCAATTTCATAATGATCAGAAATGTGTATTATATAGGAAAAAAAATATAGCCAACTGGCTAGAGGTTAATCATTTCAAAGAATCATAATTCCTTATGAGAGTATATATAGTTGTTTACATTCCAATAAAATATTATCCAAATTGATGTACATATCTCTAAACAAAAGTAGCGCAAAATATCAATAAATTATAAAAATGGTTTCTCTTTATTTATTTAATAAACTGTATATTATATAGAACTAAGCACATCATATTAAACAATATTTGGTACATAGATTATTTATAACTTTTCTGAATTTTCAATGATTTTATACAAGAAAGAAATTCTACTTAACTGGATAGCCTGTGTTGAGCGGTAAATGATATATAGGTCAAATTCTAACAATTTTATCTTAACATTTATTTAGACAAATTTACTTACCTGTTGTAGTTTATATGAATACTTTTATAAAACTACGTCAAATTTTATAAAGTATCATTTTTTTATAAAGAATAAAAATATATTAGTTAAATTTTGTTAGGGCCCCCCAACACCAAATGTATAATTTAGGATTGATTATTACACTGCACATATATGAACCAGATATCAAACTTTATTTTATTCTTTTGTGGCCTACACCATCGATATGATTCCACTACTAGATCTCAAAAGTGCATGCTCATGTGTTATTTATTTATCGTGAAACCCAAATTATGTCACTTTCTTATTTTATTTCTACAGAAGGGATCTGTAAGAAAGAAAGAAAAAACAATGCATCAGGTAGAAGGGTTCATTTCATAATCCCTATCATTTACCGATTGATTTTTGTTTTGTTTCTACTTTCTACAACACTTCCGATTGTTTTATTAGTTTCTGACCAAATTGTTTTACTTATGGTCTATCTAACTTTAAAATTTGGGTATTCACAGTTTAGTGCATCCCTACCGTATTTTTCAAGTTCCAATATATCTAGGATTCAGATTACATGTGTGCTTCTTCTACAATTAATCTTGAAGTTGTCATTATAATAATAAGAAGAATCTAGTAGTACTATATTGCTTAGAGAGATAAATAAATAAAAATGCATTTAATTGTAGTAGGTATGACCATATGAGATATGATAAACCGGGCCACCCTTAGTTCAATGCAACTTTTTCTCTAGCACATTGCATTTGACTCTTTCTTGGATTTCACATTTTCCTCAAGTATATAACAATTATGACTAGAATCCACCTTGTAGTATAAACTTTTTAGATGCTAGGAATTTTCTTTTTGTAACAAGAAATTATAACTTTTCACTAAAGTATACTAATATTTTCAAATATGAACCCATTCTTCTTGTTAAGCAACCTTAAAATATAGAAATATATATGTTTTACCAATAGCTAAACAATGTTGCCCGATGTGAAAAATAATAATGTTACGAAATTTTACCAAACTAAAGATTAGAAGTTTTCTATGTGCAGATTAAAATAATTCAAATATAGTTGAATTTTATAAAGTAATTATTGTTTATATTTTTCTTTAAACTAAACTCTCTCTATCTTTTTTTTCTTTCTTTTCTTTATGTGCTAAGGAGCATTTTCGAAAATGGAAATCCATCCCTGTTAATTTATCTAAAACTGTAACATTACCAGAATATATTAACAGTTGTTTGTCAAAACTCAATGTTAACCAAAAAAAATTAAAGTTGCAAAGGTAAAAGAAACAAAACGATCCTTGATAGTACTTCCTTGGAAGGTGCTTTAAAAGCTGGAGAAAGATAAAAAATTTGTCTGCGATTTATTGAGTGTGAATGGTAAACATTATAGTAGTATAAAATAATTACAAAGAGTGATTAAGCGGAAAAATGACAATTAGAGTAAAAAGGTAAAAAGGAAAAAAAAAATGTTTCTCTCTAAGAGTTTCACGACTTAAGTTTTTTTGTTAACGACTTATTTAATTATGTTGAAATGATGGAGAGAGCATACTAAAATGCCATTAATTGACTCAAGAAAAATTAAGCAGATAAATAAGGATTTTGGTGACAATATTGATAGAAGAATAGAGATGGCCAGGTTACTATTTTTCTGTTAACCCTAAAAATATACTTTCTTCATTTCATAATAAGTGTCATTTGGAGAAAATGTATCTGAATAATAATAAGTGTTATTTTGTTAAGATACATTTAGATATATTAAATTTTCATGACACTTATTAAAGAGTAGGTATTAGATATTCAAACCACTGAATCAGTCTAGAGTAGAATGACCTACAGTAGGTAAAAGAAATTAATCGCATAGGATTTCGAACCAAACAATCGAGCTATGTGTATCTGTGTGAGTGTGAAAGTAAATCCCATATGACACTTGATAAAAAGTAAGAATAAAAAATATCAGAAAATGAAATAAATGGTATCTCAAAATCAGATTGCATTTGACTACCTTTGATTCCTTGGGTGTGCGTGTGTGTGTGTGTATCAGTTTAAATGGCGCAATGGTTTAGAATTTAACAAGACAGGGGTTATCAGTGTCTTTTCTGAACATTCGAACATGTCTTATTTGTTGTTTTGGTTTCTTTTTAATTAGCGCTAATCATTGTTAACGTCTTCATTATATTTTTTTATACTACAGCTTTAACTCTCGTTTGTCAATTTGTTTCGCTTCTATTAGGGCGTGAGGGGCCCATTTTTATTATTAGAAAAACAGATTAATTAACATCTAGCTTCACGGTCTTGTCTCTTGTCATGATCTAATGCTCTTACGAGGTTACAAAGAAAATCTTTGTTGGTGTGTTTTGTTTAATGTTGTCTCTACAAGTTTATAACTTAACTGAATAAACAAAGAAAAAAGTTTATAACATGACTTAATGTGCCTGACCTACATTAATTAATTATTAAAGAATGATTATTAAAAGACATTTTAATTTGCAGATGTAACTCGAAATAGTAGTGGCCAACTCTGTATTAGTTGAGGTCAAAAATAAATATTTGCCAGGCATGCATCCTCCTCTCTTCGCTCACGTTTTCAAACCTTCCATTAGAGTTTCTTTTCCTAGCTAGTTATATGACCTTATTTACAATTCTAGACAATTCATAAATATAAAAACAAAATTGTTCATGGTATGCAGAATTATAAGAAAAGTTGTCTGTTTCTGTTTTTAATTTCATTTTAACAAAAGTAATTTGAACTAGTACGGAGTCTTCATAAAATTAAACTCTTTAAAGCTCATACTTTAACAAAAGTTGGATGCTCTTGAGTCATGAGGTACGATATTTGGACCAAACTGTCTTCGATTAGAATTTAATATACGCCTAGGTTATATATTACTATATACAGTACATTAGGTTACAAGTTGCAGAGAATCCTCAGTTAAAGAAATATTATTTTCCATTTTATTTTCAATTTTATTCAAATTTCCCTTTAGCACGAAAGAGGGGTCAATGTGTTCTAATTAAAGAAAACATCCTTAAAGGAGAAAAATGTTTCATTTAAGGTATCTTTCTTTTTGAGAAATCCCCTGAAAAACACTTCTATGATTATCTTATTGCAATTTGTAGATCTTATCGGTATTTTTAATCATTCTGTTGTAGGTGATTCCTTTGCATGCTCGCTTTAGATTATTAATAACGATGTATGTTAGTGATAAACTCAAAATAAAGGGCATAATTTCTCATGAGAAAAGACGTATCGATTAAAGCAAAAATAGTGCATGTATGATCATACGATGTATGTATATGTACTTTTTTTGTTCTCAACATCCATTATACGTTTGTTTTTTTTTTTTTTTTTTTTTTTTTTTTTTGTTTGTCAACCCATTATAAGGGTTTTGATTCGGACTTTTACATAATAACTTATTTTTTTCTTTTAGAAAGGGTGTCATAATATTAGACGAATACATTCATAATTATCACAACAAAGTTTTAAAATGTTTAGAGTAAAAAATGAGTCCCGCCATTTTGAAAATGTGGCATGAGCTCATATCTATATGTTATCTTTTACTCATGGATGCTTCTCCTCAGATATCATAAGATTTTATTATATTGAGAGTAATTATAATGTTTTGATCTTTACGTAAAATTATTCATTTGTAACAAAATTAAGTTATACTTTATATAAAAAAAAAAAAAAAAAGTTATAGTCATCTTAAGACACAAATCTTATAAAATATTTTTTTTGGGAGTCATTATGTTTTTTAAAACGCAAGATTTAAAGCAATCTCAATATGTATGTATAATCGTTACCTAGTAGATGTTAGAAAGTGCATAAAAGAATATTGCAATCTTGTCTAGCAACAAAAAAAGGCGTAAGTTTGCTGGAACTGTTTATTGACGAACATGCTCACTCCCAAATCATTTTGATAGTAACAACATCAACTAGATCATTAATTACTTACCATACATAAGAATGTCTCAATACATGTCTGTGATCATGCATGATAAAAACGAGTATGTGAGCTCGTTTTCTTTGGAATATCGACAACTACTTCAAAAAGAACGATGGATTATATGGTAAATATGAAACCATGACTTATGCAAAAAATGGTAGGACCAAACATCTTTTCGAATTTTGTTTGAAAGGGTTATTTAGTATGCTTTCTATCTTCAAATTTTAAACCAATGCGAAAAAAAAAATCAATTTAATATGTATACATCTGCCAGATGGTCATATAAATATTTAATTGTTCAATAAGTGATTGAGACTTTATATTTTGAATATAAAATGTCAGAAACATAACAGTTAATAGAAGCGTTAATTATTTAATTCCGAATAAAAATCGTCTAGGGCGGACAGAATAATATCAAAATTCATGAAAAACTGATACTATATTACCTATAATGTATATTGAAACACTTGCAATTTGGAAGAAACGGGTGCCAAAACGGAAAAACTACAGCGCACTAATAGTTTTGCACCAAAAATTGTGTTGTTTAAAACATCAATCCCTTTATGGAAAATTGGAAATGTGGTAAGGTTCTTATTGACACCTCTAAAAAAGGGAAACGATGATAGAAATGGAGGACGAGTACGATCTTTCATCCCCTCTCTCGACTTCCATCATTCTTTTTTTTCCACGCAGCCTCGTAACTTCGATCGTGTTTTCGAATTGGTTTTCCAAAAACTATAGCCAATAAGATAATGATCAAATAAAGTTAACGAGCAGGAAATAATAGTGGAAGATATATATGACCTCAAGAGAGATAGGACGGGAAATCTTGAGCGATGAAATGGTGGGTCTCCCAGATCCTGCACTTGACTTGTTGCTTTTTTATTTTATCTTTCCCACAAACCACTATTTTTTGGCAGATACTTGTTTATAAATTAGTGCTCTGAATAATCCTAACTTTTATCTACGGCCAAAATATTTCATAATATTTTTAGAGTTTTCAGTTCACCTAAGGGACATACTCTTCAACTAAATATATAAATAGTAGTTTACTATGATGATGGAGGCTTTTTTTTTGTTTTGTGATGGAGTACGTAGTATTGTTTTGTATATTTGTCTAAACCAGTCGAATTCTGGTAATATCCTAATATATATATTATTTTAAAGGTAATATTTATGTTAGTAATTATAGATGTTTTAATTTAAAACTAATTGACTATTGTACATTTTTAAGAAGAATATTATATGCTGGATCAATTTCTAAGTAAAATATATTTTTGTCCCGATTAAAACACTTACTTTAAATGTTTTTTTAACCTAGCTAACATGCAACGTACGTACTTCTTATAGAAATTTCTTCTTCCTAGTATGATATTTTACTCTAGTACCAAACGGGTACAATTGGCTATGACAGAGCGGTAAACTAATAATAAAACGATTTATATTGTCAGTATAGTACGAAATAAACAGTATTACCAGACTGTTAAATAATGAACTAATATGACAAATAATAGTTTGATAATTTATAAAGCAACGATGAATTCTTTTTGTAGAGTAGAGGTGGGGTGTGTTAGTATGATTTTAACTAAGTTTTTGATGATTTTAAGCTAAGAAAATCGTGTCTTATAAAGAAAAATAGAAAAAAAAAATCTAATTAACAGCAGATTTTAATATTAGTCAAAAAACAATTACTGCTGTTAATTAGAAAATATTTCTAATTAATAAATCAAAGCATTATTACAAACATGAGTTATTACCATTGTAAGAATTTTTTAAAATAGAAGATAAAATCTTATTAATCGAGTTCCCGATGGACTATCACCCATGTCTATATTTGTTTTTCTTCTTTAAATATAATAATTTCAGTATGGCGGTGATAGCTACATGCTAACCACCATTCACACTTTCACAGCTTCTAACTTTCTAATAAGTAGGATTATTATATAATTGTGTATTTACTTGGGGTTATGATGAAACTTAAAACGTTCATATAGTCTGTCTATGCTGCATTTAATGTGTTGTTTGAGTTTAAGTTCTTGGTTATATATAAAGTGTGTTGGTTATGAAAATGTATGAGAAATCTAAAACATTAAAAAAAAACAAAAAGTTGTATAAGCTTCGATAAAAAAAAAAAAGTTGTATGAGAAAATTTTGACCATGACGTTGACTCGAATGACAGGTTTGCCAGAGAAGTCGGTGTTTTAAATAGGTATTGTTCTTTGGCGTTAAATAATTATTTAAACGTCAGATACAAAATAATTTTGTCTACCAATTATATTTCGTTAAAGTTTTATTTCTTGTTAAAAAATCCAAAGAAGAGTTAAATTATACTCGAAAAGACAGGTTTCACGTGCATTGGCCATAGACCTGAAATCAAATACATTTTTGGACTATAATAATATTAATATATCAAAAATCAGAAAATATAGTTGATACTGTATGAAAACTGGAAAATTCTAGTACAGTTATTGATCGAACTTATTATGTTGAAGAGAGTGCGTCGTTAAACTGACTTTAGTAACGTGTAGGAACGGATTAAAGAAAATCATTATATAGGGTAACGGTATGCTCCACGATTATAAATATGCGATATTAGCACCAAACATTTGGATAAGCCATACGCCAAATTTGCATGAGACAGAAACACTTGGAATTTTTTAAGCCAAGTCTAAGAATGATGTGATGCTGATAGAAAAGGTATCTAGTTTTCTAAAATGATCCAATATATTAAAAATAATAAATTAAATTAACGCATAACTTTATTTCCCAAAATTTAATACTCCAATATACTAAATATCTCATAGTCGTTTTCTTTATAAGAAAAGGAAAATTAAAAAAAAAAAAATTGAAACGAGAGAGCGCATGTGAGATGGGCCAGACCCTCTGATCCAACTGGCAGTTTCTTCTAGGGACATGCATGAATGGCCCTTTCTTTCGTTTTCTTACACACTTAGGGTTTTTGCTTTTTAAACTGCGCATTTACTATTTACTTTGTAGGCAGACTTTGTTATCTTCATGTCTTTCTTTTTCTCCGTACGTATGTTCCTTATCTCTAGCACTTTTTGTTCTACTACTATTGTTTCTTAGGATAGATAAGCAAGTCCGTTCTAATTCTAGTAAAAAAGGGGGTTCTGTATTTGACTTGAAGAGAGGCCAAATAACTTAAAAATTCAGTTAAATATATGCAATTTTGCATACTAATCATTGAATGTGAGTACCGTTGGAAGCTAAGTTAGTTTGTTTTACCCACGTGGGTTTAGTTTTCGGGAAATTAATATGTTCCTCCGGCTTTTTGTTTTCAGAGATATTTAGGTTTTCAACAAATTTCAACAAAATTCAAGATGACAAAAAAAAAATCAAATATGCTGGAAAAGATGTATGGCTTGTCCAAACAACTTATTAATTACTGCTATAATTATTTCCTATAATTTCAATTGAAACACAAGAAGGTAGTGGAACGTAACTAATTTTAGTCATCTAGCAAGTGTTATAGTTGGATACTTAAAAGGGAGTAAAAAACAGTGAAGTTGGAAGATGAATTTGTTGTGATACTCCGATGACTAAGCATGACCAAAATCAAACCATAATTGTAATGCTTTTTAACTGTTACCGTATTAAATAGTATGTTTGGTTTTTGCAAACTATTTGTGTTTGGGATTAAAAAGCACAAACTAACACAATGATCTGAGAATTTCTGCTGTAACGTCCCCTTGGTATGTGTAAAGTTAAAGTATCTAATGAAAAGAAACGAAATATTGAACTTAAAAACTTGAAAGGAAAAACTTAAACTAGAGAAAGCCTGCATTAATTCATAACCGTGACATTAACTGTTAAAACTAAACTAAAACCAGTACTCTTAATCCACAAACGTCCTAACATATCTCTTGTGTTATAAGTATAGTTAAAATTAAACTAAAATCGTAATCTTAATCCAGAAACCTCTTGTGTTTGATTTGATATCGCATTTATAAAACTCAAATACAAACAAATACTATATACTGAGAAGATAATGACATAAAATTTGCAGACTTGTAGATCTTATCTTGGATAGATCATTAATCATATTTTCCGAACCTTCAAGCTATAAATAATACTCCAAAAATATGATATATGGATTTTTTTCATTTTCGTATAAAAATATACACAGAGACACACAGTGGCGCACGTGCGATTGAGAGTGTGGGGGCGGAGAGGTAATAGCGTGTACTGATGGAACACCGTAAGTACTGTGAAAGCGACCAATGGGAGAAGCCCTACTGTTTTTAGTATAATGTCACGTCCCATCTACAACTCATGTGGGTCCCATTCGTAATTTTGATCTAACGGCTGAGAGTTAAACCTTGTTTTCATAACCTATCATCGTACACCGCTCACTTCCGCGCTCTACCCTTTCTTTCTAGGGACAACCATACACTGTCCTATTCTCCTTCCTCTTCTTCTTATAATGCATTTTCTCTGTTCTTACGTTCAAAAGTCATCCTATACTTACTTAATTTATTAATTAATATACCCGTCATTTCACTATATATATCGCCGACAGAAATATATATATCGTATACACAGTAACAAAGGTTTCGCCTGAGACTTCTGTGACTGATTCAGTAAAAGAATTTGATTATATACATGTTCTCTGTACATAATAAACAGGTATGTTTTCAGTTTGTCAAATGAGATTTTGTTCTGCAAAACCAAACTTAGTGGATACTAGACCACTAGAGTACGTAAAATGCATTTCTTCCATTTTAAAATCAGTTTAGTTATTTTTTCTTCTACGTATATTAATTTAAGAGCAACTTAAAAATGACATGTTACTGATATTTTTAACTTCGTATATATACGAGTTCAAACCAGCAAAGTTAATTGGTGACCTATATAGAAAACTAACTACTAAAGTACTACGTACGATATTAAACATTTCTAAGCTGTAATATCGGTTACGTTGGAAAGGAGAAAAGAAAAACAACTCCCAATTGCAACATGAATACGAAAACATATTGATACTAAAAAATAAAACCAGAAGCTATATAGTCTCATGGGTTATTTTGTGTCTCCACCACATTAGCCGAATCTTCTAGCAACTGAAGTCCATGCTATTGAGGATTTTCAGTCATGCACTTATATTTATAAAAAAAAAATACCCAAAAAGATATGACGACGGTGCTGATCAATATTTGTATATGATGATGCTTCCAACGTTGCCCTTGTTACGTCAAGAAAATGCACGTGTTTCCTCAGGGTAGTATTGTCATTTGCTTCAGCTGAATGATCACAATGTTTACAGTTGGGAAATCAAATTTTTCTCAATGAAAAATACTTCGAATTAAAAAAGTACATTTTGTAATTGAAATTCGTTAATCTGAACTACGATATTTCAATATTTGTTTAGTCACGCTTTTAATCAAATATTAATTTTGTTCGTCTTCAGATCAAAAATTAATAAAAACGTGAACCACAAACAAACATGTTTATTCCTTATTTCAAATTATAGCTGAAGAAATCAGATTCGAAAATTTCCGAAGTGCGTGTCTATATACATATTTAGATGATGTTAAAAATATACATGTATAAGCATATTGCCAATTTTGCCCTCTCTGACATGCAATTCGAACAATTATAATTCATACATGAATAAAGAAAAAAATATAGAATAAAGAAAGCCTAAAAGCACGTCCTGTCATTTTTATCAGGTGATTTCACTGTCTATCTTGACTTATTGTTATAAATATGAATATATTTATTAATAATTCCATTCCATTTTCACATTACACAATCAAATAATGACGCAAAAGAATATAGCCAAGGAAAAGAAGGAGCACTTAATTATGATTTATGACAGACTTGCGTCCGACCATAATTCTCAAATATATATAACGCAAAATAATTCGCACAAATTAAATTTCATTTTGTAGAATACAAAAATATAAAATTGTCTAGAAAGTGAATTTGATTTGTTCTTATACTGTGAACAATGAACGTTGACTGTTTTTTGTTGGTGTTGACGACAGTTTTTTGGAATTCATCGACCAATTAATTTGTTCGCCAGTTATTTTTTATATATATTTTGGTAAGTATAAATAGGTCATTCGAAGCTTATGGCCAAATTTAACTCTACTTCTAGTTTGATTGGGATCGGGATTTCGATCTTCAATTTTCAGGTGTTGGGAAGTGATTTTGAGACAACAACATGGTTATGGCTTCTTAATGAAAAGTGAGGTTTTCTTTTTTAAACTATATTTAATGTTAAAAGTCAGAATGAGACAACACAATCAGATGAAAAAAAACTGAAAAATCGAGAGAAGAAGAAATTTTGGATATTAATTAGGCCATGTTAAGAAGTGATCTTTCCATAAGGGGATGGAGGTTTTTGGGAAGCCTAGCTTAGGTGAAGCGGGTTCATTAACTGAAACTTTCGGTGATACATGAACGTAAGAGATGGATAATTTTGACGTAAGGTCATATTAATGCTTTTTAGTATGCGGTATGAAATGGATTCGCGTGTTTGTTTGTGGAGTGGCAACGACATGAATTTCTTGATCTATCTTCTCCAATTCCAACCATCTCTCATTTTCCACTTTGTAACTAATGGATGGGTATTTATAGAAAAGTTACATGATCCAAACAGTGGGACCAAGTTTTTAGTAGTTGGGTCAAGTCTCTATGGTCGTAAGGCTCTATGCAACCGATTGCGGTGTGCTTTCTATGAATATGTTACGGTGTTTAACTGTTTATATAGCCCTAGTTCGGTTAGAGAGCTCATGTACCATATAGCTGACGGATGTTCATATGTTTGATGCAAACATATGTTTCCATAAAAAAACACAAGAGGCATGGTTTTTTCGTTTCTATACGAAGAATTATGTATGAAATAAATATTGAGTTAATTGGTAGTTTAGGAACATGAATTTCTCGAATGTGGAGAAAACAAGTTACAATTCCATCGTATATCAATTGTACGAGAGACTGGATGAATTAGACGTTATGTAAAATAATTATAACTGGTTGGTTCTCTAGTAAATGCGATTTATCGAGCGACGCATATAATTTTAAAACATGATTGAAGTATATGAAATGTATGAGGGTACAACGTATTATCAATTATCATATACACACAAGTGAAACATTATAAAATGAAAAATTGTATCATATAATATATTTTGGTTACATCGACGACGCAACGAAGTTTCGAAACTCGGGAGGAGCATAGAATTAAATAAAAAAGAGGCACGAGTCCCCAACTGTAATAAATCCGGCAATAAGGGGTAAATGAGTAACTTCATCGTGTACTATCGGGACAACAAGTTGCTTTAAAAATGTTTTAGCAAAAAATCAAAGACCCGCTCCGTTCGGGTTCGGGTCAAAACAGCCATTGTCGTTCTTTCTTCTTCTCTGATTCAAATAAGAAAGAGAGAGAGAGAGAGAGAGAGAAGTAAGTAACTCAAGCAGAGGATATCAATACCAATAATAATAAAACTAGCAGAAGCTAGCACCGCCACGTCGTCGCCGTCTTCCTTTACCGGAGAAATCATTCTCACAAACCAAAAAATAAAACCCGTCTCTTTCTATCTATCTTTGTCTGTCTCTTTTTTTTCTTTTGGTTTCTTTGATTATTCCCTCTGTACCCATGTTCTGCAACAGTAGAGCAGTGCATGCCCATAGCTTTCTTCTCATTCCCCGATCTTCACATTAACCATCATAGTCCTGGGATCTCGATTTCTCTCATAAAGCTTTTAACGAAAAACCAAACCCAGCTTTAAAGAGGATCTACTATTGTTTAAGGCTGAAACGACTCCACGACCTGTCGTTTTATTTGAGCTCGAGATCTGCGTTTTTTGCTTTTTTCGGCTTCTGAGCTTTTTGGCGGTGGTGGGGTTTTTCTGGAGAAAACCAAACGAAAATCAAAGTTGGTTTTTTTTTTTTTTTAATATTCTTCTTCATTTAATGGGGGTTATCAGAGGTTAATTAGACAAGTAATGAAGGAGTTGAAGATTCGAAGAAGCGGCTTTGAAGTCGGCGAGTCGAAGATTGGCTGATAAAAAAAAGTCCGGATTTGGTTCATGTGTGTGTGCTTTTTTTAATTTTCATTTCTGTGAGGAGGAGGAGGAGAAGAAATCTAGTTTTTTTTTTTTTCCTTTTAGGGTTTTTGGATTTGTTGAAAAGATTTGGTTGGTGAATGGGTGGGAGGTGGAGGGAAACAGTTAATAAAGTTATGCTTTTGGTGTCTCCTCGTCATTATTACATTTGGGCATCTTGAAATCTTGGATCTTTGAAGAAACAAAGTTGGAATTTTTTTTTTTAAGTAAGTTTTTTTAAAAATGAGATTGTCTTCAGCTGGGTTCAATCCTCAACCTCATGAAGGTACTATTCTAGAACTCAATTTCTCTCTCTATCTCTTGCTTGATTCTTACAAATGTAGAAACTTTTCTTTGGTTTTTGTGGGGATTTTTTTAACTAACTTTTAGTGTGTTGTTGAAACAAAGTTACAGGAGAGAAAAGAGTTCTAAATTCTGAGCTGTGGCATGCTTGTGCTGGTCCTCTTGTCTCTCTACCTCCTGTTGGAAGCAGAGTTGTGTATTTCCCTCAAGGTCACAGTGAACAGGTTTTGTTTTTGTCTCCTTCCTTAAGTTCCTTTTGGATTCAAATGTTTTGCTTTTGGTTGTTAAAGATTACTAAATCTTCTGAGAACATTTTGTTTGTTTTCAGGTCGCTGCTTCGACCAACAAAGAAGTGGATGCTCATATTCCAAACTACCCGAGCTTACATCCCCAGCTTATCTGTCAGCTTCACAATGTCACAATGCATGTGAGGAACTTGGTTTTTTTTTATCTCCGAGTGTTTTCTCTGTTTTTATGTGTTAATCAAGAACACTAATATTCCTTGAAATATCAGGCTGATGTGGAGACTGATGAAGTCTATGCACAGATGACTTTGCAACCGTTGAATGCGGTATGAGACTTTACCTGCAACCTTTATTTTTTTAATGCGGATTTGTCGGTGTTGTGAAACAAAAAGTTCTTGTTTTGAATGATGGCAGCAAGAGCAAAAAGATCCTTACCTTCCGGCGGAATTAGGTGTTCCGAGTAGGCAGCCTACGAACTACTTCTGTAAAACTCTGACTGCTAGTGATACCAGCACTCATGGAGGTTTCTCTGTGCCTCGCCGTGCTGCTGAGAAAGTTTTCCCTCCCTTGGTAATTCATCTTCTGAAGTTTTTATCTTTAACTTGGCGGTTTCCTCTTTTTAACCAGATTGTGTTCTTCAGGATTACTCCCAGCAGCCTCCAGCTCAAGAGTTGATGGCGAGGGATCTGCACGATAACGAGTGGAAGTTCCGGCATATCTTCCGAGGTTAGTTTTCTTTGTTCTTCTAGTAATAGCTGAAGAACAAAGAGGTTTATTGACTCTGCATTTGTTTCTTCCTATTAGGCCAACCAAAGAGGCATCTCCTTACTACGGGTTGGAGCGTATTCGTGAGTGCTAAAAGGCTTGTCGCTGGTGACTCCGTGCTTTTCATCTGGTTAGTACCACTTCCTCAGATTTTTGTGTTTCTTTTAAATGGTACTTGAGAATCTTGGAAGAGCTAATGTCTTTTGTTGTCAACACCAGGAACGATAAGAATCAGTTGCTTCTTGGTATAAGACGAGCCAACAGGCCACAAACTGTCATGCCTTCATCTGTTTTGTCAAGTGACAGTATGCATTTAGGCCTTCTTGCTGCGGCAGCTCATGCAGCTGCTACAAACAGCCGCTTCACCATCTTCTATAACCCGAGGTACGGCTTTCAAATCACATTTGAATCCACCTATGAGTCGTTTCTTTCCGTTTCGTGACAAAGAATTATGCTCTGCTTCAGGGCGAGTCCATCAGAGTTTGTCATACCACTTGCAAAATACGTGAAAGCGGTTTATCACACTCGCGTCTCTGTTGGCATGCGGTTTAGGATGCTGTTTGAAACAGAAGAGTCAAGTGTTCGTCGGTAGGTGATTCATCAGAATTCCTATCTATTACTCTGCCTTTTTACAGCTGAATGTGCTAAAGAAGCTTTGTTTGTTGTCAGGTACATGGGTACAATAACTGGCATTTGTGATCTTGACTCTACTCGTTGGGCTAATTCTCATTGGCGCTCCGTCAAGGTTCAGTTCAAAAACCAAACCTTTTAGTAGAAAATCTTTGCTTTCTCGTACACATATGTCATCATCTTGATCATGATTACAGGTTGGATGGGATGAGTCTACTGCAGGAGAGAGGCAACCAAGGGTTTCCTTGTGGGAGATTGAGCCTTTAACGACATTCCCAATGTATCCATCTCCTTTTCCTCTCAGGCTTAAACGTCCGTGGCCTCCAGGTCTCCCATCTTTCCACGGTATTGTAAATCTCAAAGCTTTAAACATCCCTCTGAAGTTTAGTCTTTTGCATCTTCTAATCTTGTTGCCTCTCCTTTTCTTGGCAGGTCTTAAAGAAGATGATATGGGTATGGGTATGAGCTCGCCGCTAATGTGGGATAGAGGACTTCAGTCTCTAAACTTTCAAGGTATGGGAGTAAACCCCTGGATGCAGCCGAGGCTTGATGCTTCTGGCTTGCTTGGTATGCAAAACGACGTTTACCAAGCAATGGCTGCAGCTGCTCTTCAAGACATGAGAGGCATTGATCCTGCCAAAGCTGCTGCTTCACTTCTTCAGTTCCAAAATCCCTCAGGATTCTCAATGCAGCCTCCGTCTTTAATGCAGCCTCAGATGCTCCAACAGCAACTCTCTCAGCAACAGCAGCAGCAACAGCAACAGCAACAGGCGTATCTCGGCGTTCCTGAAACCCACCAGCCTCAATCTCAAGCTCAGTCACAGTCAAACAATCTTCTTTCTCAGCAGCAACAGCAGCAGCAAGTGGTGGATAATCATAATCCTTCTGCTTCCAGTGCTGTTTCTGCTATGTCTCAGTTTGGTTCTGCTTCTCAGTCCAACACGTCACCACTTCAGTCCATGAACTCGTTGTGTCATCAGCAAAGCTATTCAGAAGCTAATGGAGGAAACAATCCGATTTCTCCGCTCCACACTCTTCTCAGTAACTTCTCTCAAGATGAGTCTTCTCAACTGCTCAACCTCACAAGAACAAACTCTGCCATGACTTCATCCGGTTGGCCATCAAAGCGTCCCGCAGTTGAGTCATCGTTCCAGCACTCTGGAGCCGGTAACAACACTCAGTCTGTGATGGAGCAGTTGGGACAGTCCCACACAAGCAACGTTCCTCCAAACGCTGTCTCGTTGCCTCCATTCCCCGGTGGAGGAAGAGAGTGCTCGATCGAGCAAGAAGGAAGCGGCTCAGACCCGCATAGCCATCTTCTCTTTGGAGTCAACATAGATTCATCTTCTCTTTTGATGCCAAACGGAATGTCAAACCTTAGAAGCATTGGCATTGAAGGCGGCGACTCCACGACTTTACCCTTCACATCATCCACGTTCAACAACGATTTCTCTGGTAATCTTGCAATGACAACACCCTCTAGTTGCATAGACGAGTCAGGTTTTCTTCAATCCTCGGAAAACATCGGTTCTGACCAACAATCTAATACATTTGTGAAGGTAAAGTCTAAGTCTTTTTTCCTTTTCCTCTCCAAAGTGTGTTTCTTTTTTAGTGATGAGCTCATGGAAAATGCTTCTGCAGGTGTACAAGTCAGGATCTTTTGGAAGATCTTTAGATATAACGAAGTTTAGCAGCTACCACGAGCTGCGAAGCGAGCTTGCTCGCATGTTTGGCCTTGAAGGCCAGTTAGAAGACCCTGTGAGATCAGGCTGGCAGCTTGTATTTGTTGACCGAGAGAACGATGTTCTTCTCCTCGGCGATGACCCTTGGCCGTGAGTTACTTACTTCCCTCATTTCCTTGTTTCTTACGTTACCAGCATTACCAAATGATCTAAAAGGTGCGACCTTTTCGGTTATTTTGATGTTGACTGCAGGGAGTTTGTGAGCAGCGTGTGGTGCATCAAGATATTGTCACCGCAAGAAGTGCAGCAAATGGGGAAAAGAGGACTTGAGCTTCTCAACTCCGCGCCATCGTCCAACAATGTCGATAAGCTCCCGAGCAACGGGAACTGCGACGACTTTGGGAACCGGTCAGACCCGAGGAACCTCGGTAACGGTATCGCATCAGTAGGGGGTTCGTTCAACTACTAGGAGTAGGAAGAGAACCCCTTTTTTAATTCAAAGTTAAGTTTAAGTTGAAAGTTTCATCTATATAAATTAGTAGTGATCCTCTTAGTTTAATTACTAGCAAGATCTCTCTTTATTACTTATATATAAAGAAAAGGGAGCTTTTGCCTTGGCCTTTGTGGAAACAACAAAACTATATAATAGCCTCTTTGTTTTCTCTCTGTCGTAATACTGTAATTATAAGATCTTTTTGGTCTTTTTCTCTTATATGAATATTTTCTTTTACTGAATTTTTTGATGTCATTTTCTTTACTCACTTCTTCAATCAATTTGATAGTGAAGTTGTTGTTTTGGAGCTATGTTGAGACTTTGTCTGACTGAGTGGCCCACGTAGAAAGTGATTTGGGTCCCAATTCCTTATTGGTTTTGTGTTTTAGTTGTGTGAAACACCGAAATATTCCGACCCGCAATTTAGGGCTTTACCCTAAAATTAGATCTCATTTTGCGTCAGCCAATAGACCTTTTTCTCTTTGACACGTATCGATCCTTAGTTCGTAGGACACTTTTTTTTGGTAGGTTAGATTAATATATGCGGCATGTCCTAAAGTTTATGGTAGTAGCATCGGAATAAAAACAATGGTTTGATAAATCATAAAAGTAGTTGAAATGAAACGAAATTGTATACGAAATGTTAATATAATAACATGGAGACTAACTAACTTATCGAAGTCGTCTTGATAACCGATTGAAATTGTAGTGAATTTGGATATATCTTGGTTAGTTATGAATCGGGCATCATTTGAGATAATAAGAAGAATCAATGATTTGGTTTGGTATTTCATATTTGGTGTCTGATTGTCCATTAAGAGAATAGAGTGAGCAATTAATGAAAGACCATCCATATAAATGTCTTCGAGTGAAATAAATAACAGATTTGATAAAGAGATATTTGTAAGTATATGGTTTTAATGTGTGGTGTATGAATGTGATTCACATATCTTTAGTGGTGGGACTATATATTCTAAGTAAGAAAATTGGGAATGGTTGAAAATAATGTTGGGTGCATGTGGTAGGGACATTTATAGATGGCACAAGTTAGGGCACTTTCATGAGCCCTAATTAAATAGTGTATGGTGACCCATCATTTTGAAAGTTCTCACTTTTTCTTTCTCTTTTAATTTTACCTATTTTATTTATTTATTTTCTTCTTTTAAAAGTTGTTTAATTTCATCCTCTTAGAAAATCAATTATTAATTTTAATTGTTCATATGATGTTGTAGCCATTCGTTACGAGGTAAAGAATAGATTCAAATGAAGATCTAAGAATATAGCTTTTGTCTATCAACACATAGAATCATATGTCTTTTCTAGATAAATGTCTTAATCATATTATCAGTCTTAATGGAATTTTCATGACAATAGTATCTCGATTTTATGATATTAGTAAGGAAGTGTTTGTTTGTTTACTTTGAGTTTCAGAAGCTGAAAGTAAACGACTGAAATTCTTTGGATTTTTTTTTTTTTTTTTTTATGTATAAAAATGCATCGATCTATATCTTTAAATATATTTGTTTTGGTCCATGAACGTAATTTGGAAGAATATCTGATTAATTCATTGGAGTAGGATCTGATAGCCAGAATTTGATCTTTCCACAACTTTAATTATATATATATATAACTTTAATTATATTGTTGATGGAATGCATAATTTCTTTTGTATAGTATAGCTAGTATTATTTCTAATTCGATCTCAGCACACTACAAATTATACATGATAAATGATACACGTAAAAAAAACAAAATTCTATTAATTTGAAAAAAAAGAGAAGTCATTTTAACAAAAAGGTTCAGAGACACTGTATCACATTAACTTGTATTTATTTTGTTGACTAGGTGTACTATATCAGAAGTGGACTGCCATTTTGCATTCAAATTTGGTTGGATTGCATGTTTAAAATATGAGATAAAGAAGATTTTGAAATTGATAATACGAAGTTCAGAAAATGAGAAACCAGCTTCCACCGTATTCAAATGGAAGTATATAATCATATAAGATAGATATATTGAAATGAAAATGAATATAACCAAAATGAGCTTTTAGAAATAAGGGGTTTTGAGTGGATATGTAATTTGTAGTTGTGCGGCTAGTTTTCTTATTTATCTCTTTTAATAACGACGAATAGAAAACGTCAAATGTGATATTATTGATAGTCGACGCACTTTTGAGCAAAGTAAATAAAGGCACTTTTCGAGTCATAAGACCAAAGAAAAATAAATTCTTTGGACCATCCTTTCGTTGTAAGGATAGTTTTTATGCGATGGAGATATATATATATATATATATATATATATATATATATATATATATTTTTTTTCTGATGGAGATTTAATTAATAACCAATATGAACTCATTTGATTGGACTTCAGACAAAAGTTTTGAGTAATCTGTGACTGTTATTGTGGAATATCTAGAATAAAATTTAGTGATGATATGAGAAGAACAAAATTTTATTTTTGTGGTATAATTAAGAGTTTCCCAAATACATATCAATCCATCTTCTACTAAATACTGAACACGATTTGTCTCGCATATAAATATCATTTAACTCATTTTTATCATTTAAAATAAAAATAAAAAGAGTTCAAAAATAAATCCATGCAAACTTGGCCTAAATATTAACGGTGGAGTTTGCATGAACTTCGAGAGCAAACAACTGCTACTAGAGTTAGATATTGATTTTTTAATCGCAACGAGAGGGAAAGAAAGATCTAACAAGTTTTATTTTTTAAAATGGATGGATGATTTGAAAAAAAATGATATTTTATAACTGCACAAGTTACATATTTTTAAATGGAAGATTTATCACAAAGAAAATATTTGGATCTACTCATTTTACAAAATAGGCTCATATGTCAAAGCCCAAATACATTTATGTAATCTTAAAGAAGACCACAAGATGAATTGTTGTTAGGTTAGTGTAACGCCCATGTTGAGTCAAACCGAATATCTCTCTTTTGGAGTTGATTCATGCGAGTGAAACCTCTGTGGAGAAGTGCTCTCGCTTACGAAAGTTTCTCACAAAAGCTTTAACCATTTCCAATTACTTTGCCGCAGTTTGTTTAATCATCTCATACCTCGTTAGGGAAGTGCAAGCTTTGTACGAACGAAAACCACAAGTGCCGAATATTTGATGGAAGTGTTATATATATCTGGTGAAACTCATGAATTGGCACAAGAGAGCAATGCTCAAATATATTAACATTAGGCCTAAAGGTCGGTCCCATAACTATAGATAGCTACTAGCTAATTACTGTTAGATTTGCAAGTAAATTCATGTACCACGTTAGAATTTCCACTTCTTTTATTAAACTGGATTTCAATTCTTGAATTTTGTTTCTATTAGTTCTGGTTAATTTGTTCCTAAAGCCAATAGCAATTCCTAATTTAACACACTCTTTTTCATTCTTATTTGAACCTATCCAACACAAAATGCATGCCATTTACATTACTACAGATGATGCAATTAAGTTGGTTTCACTTGCAGAGTGGATGAGAAGAATAACTGAAAATGGGAATAGACTACATCATGATTAGATCACACAAGAGGTATGTTTTTTGTGTTGACAAGATAAGAAGCTGTGGTGATTTACATTTATATATATGGGTTTTTTGGTATCTTCGTTTTTTCTCTCCAAAACATACAATGTCATTTCTCAGTACTCTTTATGTGTTTTCACCACTAGCTGTTTCAACTTCTCTGGCTAGATCCATAAATGGACCGAATCCTTCTCTTTTTGCTGTTAAAAGCTCAAAAACTTTTCTTTCATCAAACTTTTAGAGTTGGTTCATGCGAGTGAAACTTCTATGGAGAAGTGCTCCCACTTACGGAAGTTTCTCAAGAAAGCTGCAACCATTTCCGAGTACTTTGCCACAGTTTGTCTAATCATCTCATACCTTGTGCGAGTTACGTACGAACGAAAACCACAATTGCCAAATATTTGATGATAGTGTTCCATATATCTGGTGATACTCGTGAATTGGCACAAGAGCGCGATGCTCAAATATATTAACATTAGGCCTAGAGGTCAGTCCCATAATTATAGGTAGCTACTAGCTAATTACTATTCGATTTGCAAGTAAACTCATGTACCACGTTAGAATTTCCACTCTGGATTTCAATTCTTGAGTTTTGTTTCTATTAGTTATTGATTACTTGTTCCTAAATCCAATAGCAATTCCTAACTTTAACACACTCTTTTCATTTTATTTGAACCTATGCAACACAAAATGCATGCCATTTACATTATTACTACACAGGGTTTATATACCATCTAGTTCCTTTTAGGGAGTTTCTCTAGAAGATCTAGGCAATTCACTTTAGAGCAATCTCTAAGCATTGAACATTCACTAAAACTGGAACCGCAATTAAACAAAAAAAGTGTCCAAGGTATTTGAGGTTAGTTAACGATATGACCGTAAGTTCCAAGAGAGACATGGATTTAAACCCCATCAAATCTTGGAGCTCCTACGAATTTGTGTACCTGTGGATTCAGCCTCTTCATATTGAGTACTTTGTTAAAGAAATAAATGAGGCGGTAGCAAATATTATTGAAGGAGCAAGGTTGCTGAAGACTCTTCCACATGGACATTGGTCAAACGAGGCATTAGAGCCAAGTTCAGACCATTGCGTGTTTGTTTAAGACCACAGTCGCTGATCCTAACCTTGAAATCCCCTGCTTCAATCGAATGATATACCCAAATCTCTTTAGTTTCTCCACGAAACAGAGGATTTATATATCGGCTCCTTTTAGCAAGAAGCGATGTTAATAAAAATAGCACCATTAGATATAACGTAGCAAGCGAGTCCCAAGTTCTTAAGTGGGCTGGTCCGATCCACTAAAAAGCAGGGCTGTCTTTTAGATTTGAGGAGTAAAAGGAAAATTCGAAAAGAGAAGTCCTCTTATATATATCGTAGAATTCTTCTCATGCATGGATGATGATATTTTGAAAAGAGAAAGCTGGGCTGTCGTTTAGATGTGGATGATGATATATTGAAGGGCAAGCAAGCCCTAATCTCATGCATTTACCTTATCCACCACGCTACCATAAAACAACGCAGCGAACAAAGACATATGAACATGAGTAATCAACGCCAAGCTTAGATACATACTGAAGAACCAAAGTCAAGCACAGTGGTCGAGGACTAAAAACAGAAACCATAGCTTTACGAAGAAACTAAAGATTGTGTAAACTACATTTGTATATAACACAATCTTTGTCATTCTCTTTTGAACCTGTGCAGCCAAAAGACAAATGCATTACATTATATATATGTTACACACAACGGGTTTGAGAATGCAATCCCGGTTTACTCAAAAGAGACAGAATCAAATTGGTTGCCTCATGAGAACAAACCACAACACATCTTGTAACTTGAAGCCGGTATTTGACCTGTTTCCCTTATATATTCGACTTCAGTTGCTGCCTTCTCGGCATCACGGGCTTGTCTAGCTTCCGCTGAAGCCCGTTTCTCTTCCGACCTTTGCTTCGCCATTGCGATTTTCTTCACCATCTTTGCTTCTGCCTCAGCTTTCATCTGCTCAACTTTAGCCTACCAACATAAATTTCAACAATGCCTTTAACAGTGATGACCAAGAAAAAGCTTCAACAAAATAGGAATTTGATACGAAAACGCCTCAACATACCTCAATACGTCGCATTTCTGCTTCGAGTTTGGCTTTCTCCTGACTTTCCCAAGCTTGGATTCTGATTTCCTCACGCTTATACCTAAAAGTTACAAGACAAGACGTTCTTTAAAGTCTTTTTTTTTACTGAACAAGCAAAACATTTGAAGACAGAGCAAATACAAACCTTGCATTATGTTTGGATTTCTCTGCTTCTTCCCACGCAGTCGCTCGTTTATCAAACTCAATCCTCTGCGTCTCCTCTGCATCTACACTTTTCTTCTTGTGATTGTTCTCCTCTTCTTCTTTACTTGCCCAAGCCGCTATGTTCATCTTCCCTAGTTGAACTCCGAGAGCTACTATCTCTTTTCTCGTCTTCGCTTTCACTTCCTCCTCAGATATTTCTCTTCTTGTGTCTTGTGACAAAGAAGACTCTTCTTGTTTCCCTCCTCCTCTAGGAGTTGAAGGCAGAGAAGAAGTCGGGCTGCGAAAAGGAGTCGTTGCATCAACTGGTGTCACAGATCTTGAAGGTTCTTGACTCGGTACTGGCGTCATTTCAGTTCCCATATCTCTCATACACACAGAACGAATCGCAGGAACAGCTTCACACATAAAAAGAAACACTTATCTTGTCAAGATCCTACAGCGGAAAAACAACAACCTAGTCACATTATATATTACCTGATGCATCCTTTGTTGTGTCCACAAGATCATTGCTTTGTGTGGATTGATCGATCAACAAACTTCCTCCATATCCTTGAGCTGGAGTTGGATGTAGCCTGGATTTGTTAAGCTCGTAACCTGCATTATCAGGCACAACTCTCACGGGGATTCTGTTCCCTTGACCATGCTTCCTCATCACCATGTTCTGTCTGCTCATTATCCACTTCTCAGCATCATTCCATTTGGATGGCATTTGTCTCGAAGGGTATGCTCTTGAGACGTGATTCTGATTCGAACGGTCACCGCGAACACCGTGAAACTCGAAGCTTGAGGAGCTAGCGTTACTGTCGTAATCCAGATTTTCGTCTTCTTGAGGTCTCAGAGCAATGCTCAAGTCAACCTTTTTAAACTGCTGAGGTCTCGGTTGATCGTTTTCTCTCATAACATCCTCACATTGATGTCTCGTGGCTTGATGATTGCTCTCGGTTAAGTCCAAAACCGGCGCAATTGGCAGTTTAGCTACTTCTATATCCGTAGTTGAAGTCGCCACTAGAAGTCACACACAACAAGAACAGAGCAAAGACACAAACTTTAGCCAAAGAATTCATGAACAGAGAAGAGACGCATAAAATCTAGCCAAGTTAAATCGATCAAGACTTCAATTGTAACATGGAGCATTGAAATGAAAGAAGAACAGAGCAAAAAACACAAACTTTAACCAAGAACAGAGCAAAAAACACAAACTTTAACCAAGAACAGAGCAAAGAACACTAACTTAAGCCAAGAACAGAGCAAAAACAGAGACTTTAGCGATTCTAGGACTTAAAAGGGATTACATTATCAAATGAGACACGGAAGAGAGAAAGACAAACCATTATCATCATCGTCTGAGTCAGGTTTAGAAGCTAACAAGCTGTTCTTGGAGAATTCGGTGTCATCTGAAACCTGAAGACGGACAGGAGATGTTCTTGAAGAGTTACTGTTAGAGACTTCTTTCTTCTTGTTATTGTGTGTACCCATTAGCTTCATCCGCAGCTTCGTCGGCGAGATTATGCTCTTCTGCAAGATATAAACCTAAACTTGTTGAGTTTTTCTTGATTTCTTTATCATCAATTCAACATTTTAAACTTTTTTCTGATAAAGCAAAAGCTACACACAAATTTCAGAAGAAAAAAAGTTAATATCTTTCTCCCAGAAATTCTTCAACAGAAGAAACTCACTGTAACATAATGGGTGCTAAAATCCAAGTTCCATATCCAATAATTTCAATGAAGGAGAAAGAAGAGAAAGTGAGAGTGTAACAGAGAAGTACAAAAGAAAAGAAGACTGAAAACCAGAGAAATGTTGTACTTGAAGAGTGAGAAAGAGAAGATATAATTTTACCTGCACCTTCTCTATCCTCTCGTAATCCATTGCCAATGCCAAATCCTCTCTCTATCTCTCTATATATGTCTATATATTTACAGACACATATATGTGTATATATATGTAAGAAGTTTAAGACAAGACAAGCTTTCTTGCTCTAATCCTCCTCTCTCCTATGAAGAAGAAGAGAGACAAATGGGTGTTTTCTAGCTTGTTTTTTAAATTTTATTTTTCTCTAATAGGGTTTTGGGAATTTTTAGATAATGATTGAGAAAAGACGGAATTTTTTGTATTTTTTATATATTTGGGAATCGGTTTTTTGTATTTGTGTAACAGAAAAAAAAAAGTGAAGATGGGGCACTGTGCACGCCGGTCCACATTTGCTTCTCATCATCATCATCACCGTTTGATTTCGACACGTCACCTAACTCATCTTTGTCTTTTTAATTACAAAACAGTTTTTGAGTACTTTGTTATATTGTTCATCCATGAATACATTTTTATTAGTTTCTATCAAATTAAATCTAGAAAACGACTTCAATTTTTTTAAAATTAAAAAAATGAAAGTATATATACACTCAAAGTCTCAAAATATAAAAGTGTATATAGTACAGCTTTATCTGGTCAATAATACAAGTGTAATACTCCTTTCGTTTTTTAAAGATAAATTTTCTAGTTTTTTCACACAGATTAAGAAAAAGTTGATTTTCAATCATTAGTGCATAGATTTCTGCAATAAAACAACTTTTTATAATTTTAAACCAATAAAAATCCAACAAATATAATCATTGTATCTGAAAAAGTGCATCAAAAAGGTAAAAATTTTATCTTTGTGAAACAACATATAATGTCTAGAAAATTCATTAAAAAAAAACGGAGGGAGTATTATTTTTTGTTGGGCGTAATTTTTCCATTACAATGATTTTGGGGTTTTTCAGATGCAAATATAACAAAGGAGAAAAACTTAACATACTACATGCCAAAAAGAAAAATTTACTGATATCTGAAAAGTCTATAAGTAGGTTAGTGAAAGTGGATTTATTATTTACCTCTGTCCCCATCTCGACACTAGCTAGCCATAATGAGCTTAATCATTTATTTTTCCTTGTGAACTTTGTTTTTGGATTCACTGATTCACTCACTAATTAATGCAGCCTAAACTTTTTTTTTGTTAAAGATCTTCATATGCAGCCTAAACTTTGAAGAAAGAACAACATATTTGCATACATTTGACTCAATGTGTAGAATTCCAAAAATAAGCTAGATGAAATAGCATAGTATAAGAAGTATAAGAATTTGGTTACAGAAATTCGTTTTGTGTTTATATTATTTGTATACGCTCTTATGGTTAATTTTAAGAGTAATAGCAGTATTTATGAACTTGGTAATGATGATAGTGACAAAAAAACCAGAGGAAATAATTATGATCTTCTTTATTTTTTGGTTTTAAAGAAGAAACCGAAGAAGTGGTTGTGCGTAGATTCGTAATGCAATGTAAGTGATACAAAATCAGTACTGAAACGTAAACAATCGAACTGACACTTTCTCCACTTTAGGGCATTACGTTTCTCTGTCACTTTGACCGTTGACTGCCTCTCTTCTTCTCTCTTCTCATAAATTTGTATTTAATATTACTGTATATATTTTCATCATGTAGATCTTAATTTGTAGGAAATCTTTTCCCTATTAATCATGTTGCCAAAATCGGTATATTATGTTGGCTTAACTTAAAATTTTAAGCTGCAAATATGTAAGATTAACATTAACCGTAAACTTAAGTTAGGATGCAAAATTTGCATGGTATACTCATTAACTTAGCTTAGGTTAGATATTCAATAGAATCTAAAATTTTACCAAGATATAGTTTTATCGCCTGATCACTTTAAAAAAAAATACGAACATATAAACAATAGCGAGCGTGTACGTATTGCGAGGCTCAAGTTCAGCTAGATTCCTATAGACTAAACCTTGTTTTCCTCAAAAGAGATATTTTTAAAATAGTATTTTCTTAAAGACATGCTTTTACACAGAAACTATATGAGATTACTTTCTTTTCTGAGACATGGTTTTATTTTTAGATGGACATGTTTTTCACCAAAAAAAATAAACATAAAAGATTATTCATCAATGAAGAAATAAAACTAATACTTTCTCTCTTAGTTTGCTCTAAAATATTCTTGACTGCTATGACGTAGTGTAATTAACAAGATTACTTGTGAATGTGATATAGTAGATTTATTATTTAGAGTGTCATCATTTTTTTGTTAAAGATTTAGAGTGTCATCATAATCGACTTTTAGCGTTTTTCTTTTAGTAGAATGTACATTTTGGTCTTCAAATGTTAAAGAAATGATCCTCCAAAGTCCAAACCACACATCCAAACTTAAAATCTTTCACTTTCACTGCTTCTTGTTGTTGATTACTGTTTCCAAAATCATATCAATAAGTAGAGTCAATTATTTTGGACTCTTGCACAGGGAGTGCGTACGTTGTATTATCACATGTGTGATAAAAAGTAAAAACGTACACACATGCAAACACTATACACAATTTTTAGTCGAATCGTAACTATATAAAATGTTTTTCTATGTTGTGTGATAATTTTATAGTTTGGTTCCTGCCTCTAGTTGAAAATAAACTTGAGCCAAATTTTCGAAATTTGTGGGTTGTCTCTGTATGAGTTTGAGAGGAAATGATATTGCATGGTTAGACTTTTGGAGAAAGATCTTTGACCCGATTTACACTCACTCAACATTCTTTTCTTCTAACAAATAGCAAAACAAACAATTATATATTAGTTTTGTTTCCTTACAAACAAATAATCAACGCTGATGTGATTGTGATGTACATACTGGTCGCTGATTTATTTTCATTTTCTCAGTTGACTAATAAAGAAAAGTTTGTACTCATTTTTCTGGTCAAAAACGAAAAGATTTATGCTCATTTAAAAGAATGTTCAAACACACACATATAAACGGCTATAGTCGAAATCAATTTATACGCTTCATAATGGGCTTGTTGAAATGGTGCGTCAATTTGATTTTGGTGGTCGGTGTATGAGATAAGTCAAAAGTGCATTTCCTCGCACACAATTTCTGACATTTTTTCCATTTCACATTGCCATTATCATTTAATCAACTGATGTGAATTTAATTTAGAAATTTATATCATTTGCAAATGTTCAAAGCCATGAGTTTGACTATAAGAGTAGTAAATAGAAATGAAGACAAAACGTATCTCTCTAGTGGGTCCATATAGAGACTACCCAAAAAGATTTTGCCAAGCTTCTTTGATCTATAATTGTAGATCCAACATTGTCTTAATTATCTTGTTGGTGGAACCTAGATTCTAGAGTAGCTTTGTTTTGCGAGCGCAATGAAGGATCTGTGAGAAACGTTTAGATGTAGACAAAAGCTTCCAAGGACGAGTACGTGATCTTCCTTTTAAATGAAAGAGTCCATTTATATTGAACTTTCTACGAAGTGGAATGATTTGTACCGTTTTTTCCTTTTCTCTGGAATGATTGATACTCTATTCTGCAATCCTCTTTTATAAATTTGATGATTGATAATGTAGCAGTAAAACAAATTTCACGCATGAAGAAAATTTGTACATGACCTTTTTTATTTCTCTGGTCTCTATTTCTCAATAGGTATATATATCTCGCAAAAATAAAACAAAATTCTAACTATAACTTGACGAAGTAAACAAAAATCCAAACTTTAGAAAGGTAAAAAAATACAAATAGAAAATCTTTAGTGATAATGTTAATATGAAGGCCTATTAGCAAATGCATCTTGAAGAAAACCGATTCTGTTTCTGTCTCTCTCTATCTCTGTATCTTAAGACAAGAAGACCCACACAAGCATCCTCATCTTCTAATTATCATGAACAACAATTTGAATTATGAAATATAATTGACTAGATTTCGGGATATTTGACAGAGTAAAATTATTAAAAAATGACCAAAGATATGAGTTACCGGAAGAGAGATATTAGGAGGGTGTATATAATAGTTCTTCACAAAATTGATTCTTCACATTTCTAAAGTAAACTTTCTATTAGATTCCTTACAAAATCCACCAGATATTGAATCACTGAATATTGCATGTATTTAATGGAATTGGAAAACTGATATCTTAAATAAAACGGGAATATAAATTATTTGAAAAAACTGATTACAAATTCTTAATCCAATAACACATATTTATAAAGGAATTGATAAAACACATACTTGAATAACACAACACAAGAATTTAAAGAGATTCAATGAGCTAAGGCGTGAATCAAAAGTGGCATTAATCTTCGTTTTCTAAATGTTGAAGGCCAAGTAATCATCATTTTAACCTCTTCATAGGTCTATTGGGACTCTCAAGCCGTCGTGAGCCAGTTTCACTGGAATCCCTTCCCTAACAAAACCAAACATTGCAACAACATAAGATTACGCCTCCTCTGTTTCCATGCATAGATTCTTCGGATAGATGAGATATACCTTTTAGACCATTCTTCAAGAAACTCGTTGTCCTTGTGGTGATCAAACTCGTGAGTCATTCCGATTAGAAGAGCCCTCTTTGGACTCAGTCTTTTGATCGTGTCGAGTGTCTACAGAAACCAAAAGTAAGCATACAAAAACCCATAAAAGGAAGAAAATAAAAACACCTTCAAATTAAGCTATAACCTGAGGGAAACATAAGTGGGTGTTGTGTGATCCTGTCTGCAAGGAGCAAAATTGTGAGAACATCAGCTAAACAGTAAACATAAAATTCAAACTTTGATGCATAAGGATGATATATATGCGTTACCTTATATAACGTATCCAAGATAAGGAGATCCAATTGTCCACCACCAGATTTTGATATTACTGTAAAATCCAAACGCAATGAAGCCTGAGACATCTTCTTTGAGCATATCAAACCACATACGCAATATTAGGGCCAATTTGTTACACTTACCATACTCGGTGCTTGGAGGAAAACGTGATACATCAGATATATACGCCACTCTTGACTTTTCACCGAAAAGGAAACCAAGACAGACATAGTCTTCTCCATGCATCACCTACGGCATAAATAAGATTTGAGTCCTCCACAATAGATCAGCAGGGAGGCGTGATTTGATTCACTATATTCTACAGAGGCTTTGAGAAACTTACTGGAAGTGGCGTGACTGACAAGTCTGAAGCTACAAACGGCTTCTCACAATCTTCTTCAATCACTCTCCAGTCCAGCTGCGCTACTCGCCTAACTTCTTGGCCCTCTTTAAGTTTCTTCTGAACCAAATACGGGAACTTCACAGCAAGGCTGTTTTCAGGAAAAAAGCATGTCATTATCGAAACTACAGATTCCAACTCTAAAAAGGTCAAATTGAAACTTCCAAAGACCATGAAGATGAGATATTACCTGTCCATAGCGTATTGGCTTACGAAAATTGGAGTAGGATCTATATCATTGGAAGGACTAAATGGTTGCACGCAACGTATATCATCCAGGCCAAGTACTGCATCAGCATGTTCATGAGTCAAAATTATCTGCAGTGAGTGCAAAAAAAAAAATCAGTCCTTTTATCTTCATACATTATCTCAGACATGTTAATACATCATTCAGAATAAAAAGAGAGATCTCTCAGTTGGAAGAATGTGTAGAAATTAAAGGACTTTGTCACGGACTTACGGAATCAACTTGAGGAATCTTGTGAAGAGTAAACCAACGAAGGACTTGTTCCCTGAATGTCTTCCCCACATCAATTTGAATGTATTTATGTTTGCCATCGCTTTGGCAGTAATCAATGAGCAATGAAGTGTTTCCCCTGCCACAAACACAATATCTCTTTCTAAGGCTACAGAAAAACTAAGCTTTAAGATGGACTGAATCAAAGCGCCACAAACAATCCTAAAGGCTTCTTCATATAACCAATTCGATTGTGGATCAAAGTCGAACACAAAACTAGACGAATTGACTGAGCTAAACATATTCGAAGAGCAAAACTAAGTGAGCCCAAATCCTTTACAAAAGCGATCTGAAACAAATTCGAGCTCCGATTAGAAAACGAACACTGAAATTAGCTCAATTTCATACGGAAAACATCAATTCAATTTCACCAATGCGTGGAATCAAAACCCTAGCTAACAACTCCACACTAAAAATCCCAGAAAATTTCGGAAATCGCCATTGCAATCACCAGAAAACCCAAATTAAACAAGACAGAATAGACGAGAATGTACCTACCTGTAATTAGGATTTCGCTCTGGCGGGATCGAAAGCGACTGCGAGCAAACATAGCAGGGGGTTTCGGATTGCTGGATCAAGCACAATGTGTTAGGGACCGCGCTCGAACATCCCGTTCCGAGGAATATAAGAGCCGATCCATCACGATCAGAGGAAACGGAGCCGTTCTCAGTCGGAATCGAACCGTTCATCGTCGACGCTTTTAGTATCTCTCTGTGTTAAATCCGGAATATTCCGGCGAAGGAGGAAAGCACACGGTGTGTGTCGATGACGCAAAGGTCGAAGAACAGGACTTGTATTTATACTCTCCCTAAACAAATAAACTACCAACTGTTTTCACTTTTCACTATTGGGTAAGTGCCACGTGTTGTGATCTTAACGGTTCTGAATATAACTCCTTTCACCTTAAAGGGAATCTGAGAACGAGGCCAGAGTAAACTGATAACAGACGGGTGGGTGTCGTCGTGTCGATGACGCAAAGGTCGAAAACAAAATTACTCTTCCTAAACAAATAAATTACCAACTGTTTTCACTGTTGGGTAAATGCCACGTGTTGTGATCTTAACGACTCTGAATATAACTCCTTCACCTTAAAGGGCATCTGGAACGTTGCCTTCTTTTTTTTGTTTTGTCAACAAGGATTAGGAATGTTGAGTACTACTTACTGTTTCTTCTATTCAATAGATACGTAAACACACTCGGGAACTCTTTTTTGTAAACCTTTGTAAACCTTTTCTAAAATTTATTTCAATAGATACGTAAACACACTCGGGAACTCTTTTTTTCTTTCAGACTTTTTATTTGCTCATTCTTTTTGTTTTTAATTATTTTCAATTTAAATTGGTAACTGTAGTTACTAATTTGACTGGATCATTCACATTGGATTGGTGAAAAAATCAGTACACTAACCCAAAACAATTCATGTGATAGACTGAGACTGATGCTCTAATATGTCTACGGACATGATTTTTGATGTTTCGAGATTTAAGTAAAATCAAATACTATGGCCATCCTCATCCGACAGGTCGAATCTCACCGGGCATCTTAGAATAAAGGAAACGTGCTAAAAAAAAATTAGTGAAAGAGGACCGGACCGGTGGTCCTCAACCGACAACCGCGACAAACATTTCTGAGATTTTCTCCTCTTATTTGTCATCTTGTAATTGGTTCAAATTATCTTTTTATCATGTAAAAATTTAATTATTTAGTTAAATTATATTAAAACAATTAATATTTTATGTTTGAGATATTTTCAGGCTATGAATGGAGACGGTAATGCGGATTGCGGGGCGTTTATTGAGCTTTTTCTGATACACTTTTTGTGTTGCTGTTCATGATGATCCATGAAAAAACATAAAAAGAAACATTTTCTCATAATTATATTTTTGAATTAAATTTTAACTTTTGGAAAAGAATTGAGCAAATAGAAATTGACATATGTGATATATGGGGTTTCACTCACTTTTCATTATTTTCATTTATTTTAGAGAAAATTACCTAATATAACCTCTTTTTTATAAGAAATAGCTATAATAACCTATTTATATTTTTATTACTCATATAACCTATTAATCATTTAAGCAGTGATGTATAATTCCAGTTTTATCCTTTTAACTATAATTATTTCTTTAATTTCGTTTTTGTAAATTACACATAACTATTCATTTAATTTGAACAATAACAAATTAGTTTTAGTTAATAAATAAATAAAAGAAAAATAAAATAAGAAATAAATAACTTTTAATTTCAAATCAATTGATTATTTTTATTTTATCAAATTTCATGGCAATGTATATTTGGTCTAACAGCAATTTTTTTTGTCGAACTCAATTTTTTCATTTATGGTATTTATCATTGAAATTGATTCTCTATCCATTCTACTTCTTTTCATTTTTGTTTCTTTTGCACATTTATAAAATGTTTGACTATATGAGATTTCAGTTTGTAACTTTTTCTGAATTTTGCGAGAAAATATTTCATCAACTAAAATCCAATATTAACAAAACAACACAGAAAAATATCATATTAGAAGATTAAAATTCAATTATAGTGATAATTTTAGAAGACTATGGTGTAGTTTGCCAAAACTCATAGTCTTAAAAAATATGTAAAATCTATCAAAAATATATTGAATATGCTAATAAAATAGCAAACTAACAGTGTAAAATTCAAGTCTATCAAAAATATGTAGTATTCATAAAAAAATTAGAAGATTAGCATATTGAAATTTGAATATGCTAGTAAATTTGAAAGACTTTGATGTAATCTGCCAAATCTCAACAATGTCTACAAAAAATTATGCAGAGTCTACCAAATACATGTTGAGTCTGCTAATTAAATAGCAGATTAGCAGAGTAAAAGTCAAATTTACCAAAAATATGCAGAATCCACCAAAAAGTAGAAGATTCGCAGATTAAAATCCAAGTCTGCTAATATATTTGGAAGACTTTAATGTAATTTGTCAAAACTCGACAAAGTCTACAAAGAATATGTAGAGTCTGCCAATAAAATAGCAGACTAGCAAAGTAAAATTTAAGTCTACCAAAAATACGCATAATCCACCAAAAAAATGGAAGACTAGCAGTTTAAAATTCAAGTCTGCGAGTAAATTTGGAAGACTTTGACGTAGTCTGCCAAAACCTCAACAAAGTCTACAAAGAATACGTAGAGTCTGCCAATAAAATAGTAGACTAGCAAAGTAAAATTTAAATCTACCAAAAATATGCAGAATCCACCAAAAAAATGGAAGACTAGCAGTTTAAAATTCAAGTCTGCCAGTAAATTTGGAAGACTTTGACGTAGTCTGCCAAAACCTCAACAAAGTCTACAAAGAATACGTAGAGTCTGCCAATAAAATAGTAGACTAGCAAAGTAAAATTTAAATCTACCAAAAATACGCAGAATCCACCAAAAAAATGGAAGACTAGCAATTTAAAATCCGAGTCTGCTAGTAAATTTTGGAAGACTTTGGTATACTCTACCAAACCTTGACAGAGTCTACAAAAAAGACGCAGAATCTACCAAAAATATGTAGTGTCTGCTAACAAAATAACAGATTAGCAGACTGAAATTTAAATCTACTAAAAATATGCAGAATCCACAAAAAAATGGAAGATCAGCAGAATAAAATCCGAGTCTGCTAGTAAATTTGGAAGATTTTGGTATAGTTTGTCAAAGCTTGACAGAGTCTACGAAAAAATATATAGAGTCTACCAAAAATACGTTGAGTCTGCCAAAAAAATAGCAGACTAGCAAAAGAAAATCCGAGTCTGCGAGTAAGTTTGGAAGACTTTAAAAGGATAATTGTGTAAATTTTTTTATAAAATCTTCAAAATTCTTGATAGGCTATTTTGGCTATTTACAATATTTTGTGGGTTATTATAGCAAATCACCCTTTATTTTACTTGAGAAATAATGGTAAGATCATCTTCAACTCTTCCTATAATTGCCTTTTCTCTCGAATTCGTTTCTCCAGTTGACTAAAAAATATGAGAATGTTATTTTTTCCTCAATTTTTGAGTTGAACTTTTTTTACATAATATCCTTCAATTTTTAATTATTTTTGTTTATAACTTAAATAAATAATAAAATTATTCATTTTCTCATTTCTAACTACAATTAATTATGGAACATTATTTTACAAAATAACTAAGTTCTATTACATAATTGATTAACAGTTTAAGTCAACTAATAACATAATTTATTGTTTTTTGTAAAGAAAATTATTTGAGTCAATTTGTAAAAATTATAAATAAAATGTATTTTGTAATAAAAATACATTTAGAATATTATTTTTTAGAATCACAAACAAATGAATACATTGGAGAGAAACACTTTTCTATTTATGAAATCTTCTTAAATAGAGAAATACGTTCATTTGGAATGATCCTTGGATCGAAAGAAAGCCGACAAAACCCATATGGAGAACTGCATGGCCACGCCATCATGTACCACCTTATGCCTCCACGGAACTAATGACATCGGATGGTAGAGAGTGGAATGAAGAGAAACTTAGAGAAATATTTGATGACGAGGATATGTCACGAATCAGGGAAACAAGATCTGGTTGAGCATACAGTCAAGATTGTTTCAGTTGGGATTATACTAAATCAGGTTAATACACCTTTAAGTCAGGGTATTGGGTTCAAACGAACATCACTAGAGATGTGCCTCAACCAGTCACCCAGCAAAGCCTGGATGCACTCTTCCAACTAGCCTGGAAAACGGATGCCAGCTGTTCTAAAATGCAGCATTTTCTTTGGCGTTGTCTGACCTTGCCGTAACGTATAATCTAAAAAAAGGCACATTTCTGAAAGACTCACAATGCATCAGATGTCAAGCAGGAGAAGAAGTTGTAAACCATCTCCTCTTTCAGTGCCTATTTTGCCAGATTAGTGTGGGCACTTTCAAACTTTCCAGTCCCACCTCAAGGAATCATGTCAAACTTGCAGTATAGCAATATATATATAGAGTGCTGATTGTGAACGAAAATTATTCTCATGTAGCTGAACTGGAAAGCTTTGAACCATGGTTAATGTGGAGGTTATGGAAGAATATGAATGACCCGAGCATTAAAGGTGTGGAATATATGATGCCCTGGAAACTGTGCATAATGGGAAGGAAAATATGTACGAGTGGCTAAAGAGGAAACACAATGATAACACTCTAGGAAAGAACCATGCCGCAACACCAAAAGCTCCGCGCATAAAATGGAACCCTCCACATGAAGGCTGGCTCAAGTGTAATGTGGACGGTGCCTGGTCACAACAATAACCAATGTGGGATTGGCTGGATCCTGAGTAATATTGAAGGCAAAGTACTATGAATGGGTGCAAGGAAGTATCACATGATGAATTAATTTGGCATCGGAAATACAGATTGAAGTACTAAGATGGGCGGTCCAAGTTTTAACTATATTCACGTCATCTTCTTCGAAACAGACTCCAAACAAGTCCTTGAAGTGATCTCCAATGAAGACGAATGGCCTACTTTCAGAGTAAAAACACAAGATATCAACCATATGCTATCAACTGTGTGAAGCCATCATGTACTTTTCCAATGTTGCAGATAGAATAGTGAAGGAATCACTTTTATTTTATAAATCTTGTCCCTAAGATGTATTCTATTACGCCGGTTTGGTTAAATACTTGAGTAACCTATTCTTTTATGATTTGGTTTAATATAGTGTTATGTTTGAGTAAAAAAAATAAACAGAGAAATACAGTACATTGGAGATGTAGAATAATCAAGAGTGTAACCTATTGAAGAATCAATCAGTTTCTTTTCAAGCATTCCCTTCTTCTTACTGTTTTTCTTTTCTAAGCCCACAACTATATTTATTTTTTGATTTGGACCTCTACTTATCTTCAATAGGTTCTTTACCCTTTCTGATGATGAAGCTTTCATCTTCAATTTCAAAATCCCATTGTTCCGTTGCTGAACTTTGGAAACACTACAAATTGAGTGAGCTTTCTGTTACCTGAGAATTTAGTAGCTGAATTTGTAAAGGAGCTTCGCTTGCCACAGTTTGTTTAATTTGATGTTGAATTTGAGGATTAATCGGCTTCTTCGTAAACCCTCCTTAATCCGATTTTCAGCTTTTCCAATTTCTAATGGCGAAGCTGATCCATCTTTCTCGACATCCTCGTCGGAAAATCCTGGCTTCAATCATGGCCCGGAGAAAGAAGGAGTTTCTTCTGAAGAAGATGACCAGTTATTGAAAAAATTCAATCAACTGGGTTTCGGAAAATCACCGGCTTTGAATACTACGAGCGTTAGTGAAGCTGAAGATGGAGAAATTCGAAACCCTAGGTTCAATAGGTTTGACGAGATAGACGAATTGGGAGAAGAAGATGACGACGACGATGGCGATGACGATGACGATGACGGAAATGGAAGAAGCGACGACGAGCGGGACGATGATTTTGCAGTTCTGGAATCGTTTGGGAAAATCCCACCACAATCGAGAGAGGACGTTAGTAGATTCGATGTGGAAGAAGACGAATCTAGGCATCCACTGGTGAGAGAGATAACTAGATTGATTGGCCTCAGGTCATCTTGGAACCCAAAGCATGAAGGCCAGATGAGGAATCTTCTAAGGAGCCTTAAACCATCACAAGTCTGCGCCGTTTTACGCTCACAAGACGACGAACGTGTTGCTCTAAAGTTCTTCTACTGGGCGGATCGTCAATGGCGGTATCGCCATGACCCTGTGGTGTACTACTCGATGCTCGAGGTTCTTAGTAAGACTAAGCTGTGTCAAGGCGCTAGAAGAGTCCTCCTTCTGATGAAGCGTAGAGGTATACACCGAACTCCTAAAGCGTTTTCGCTTGTGATGGTATCGTATAGTAGGGCAGGTCAGCTGAGAGACTCGTTGAAGGTGTTGAATATAATGCAGAGAGCTGGTGTTGAACCTAACTTGTTGATTTGCAATACAGCTATTGACGTTTTCGTGAGAGCGAATAGGTTGGAGAAGGCTTTACTGTTTGTAGAACGTATGCAGGTTGTTGGTATAACGCCAGATGTGGTGACTTATAACTGTATGATCAGAGGGTATTGTGACTTGCAACGAGTGGAGGAAGCAATTGAGATGCTAGAGGAAATAGCTCGTAAAGGATGTTTGCCGGATAAAGTTAGTTACTATACTATAATGGGGTTTCTTTGTAAAGAGAACCGGGTTGTGGAAGTGAGGAGCTTGATGAAGAAAATGGCGGAAGAGCATGGTTTGGTGCCGGATCAGCTCACTTACAACACTCTGATTCATATGCTCACAAAGCATGGTCATGCCGATGAGGCTCTTTGGTTTCTGAAGGATGCTGAAGAGAAAGGCTTTCGGATTGATAAGGTTGGTTATAGTGCGGTTGTTCATGCACTGTGCAAAGAAGGAAGAATGTCTGAGGCAAAAGATCTCATTAACGAAATGCTGTCAAAGGGGCATTGCCCTCCAGATGTGGTAACTTACACTGCTGTTGTCAATGGCTTCTGCCGTTTGGGTGAGGTGGATAAAGCCAAGAAGCTGCTTCAGGTTATGCACACACATGGGTATAAACCAAATACTGTGTCCTACACAGCTCTGTTGAATGGGATGTGCCGAACGGGGAACTCGTTAGAGGCAAGAGAAATGATGAACATGAGCGAAGAGCAATGGTGGAGTCCAAATTCTATTACTTATAGCGTACTTATGCATGGGTTACGTAGGGAGGGGAAATTGTCTGAGGCCTGTGATGTGGTTAGAGAGATGATACTAAAAGGTTTTTTCCCTGGCCCAGTTGAAATTAACCTTTTGCTTCAGAGTCTTTGCCGGGATGGGAAAACACACGAGGCCAGAAAATTCATGGAGGAGTGTATGAACAAGGGTTGTGCTATCAATGTTGTGAATTTCACCACGGTGATTCATGGTTTTTGTCAGAACGATGAGGTAGACGCTGCTCTCTCCGTGCTTGATGACATGTATCTGATCAACAAACACGCAGATGTCTTCACATATACTACTTTAGTTGATGCATTGGGGAAAAAAGGTAGAATAGCAGAAGCAACAGAACTTATAAAGAAGATGCTTCATAAAGGTATAGATCCTACTCCTGTTACATACAGGACAGTCATTCATCGATACTGCCAAATGGGAAAGATTGATGATCTCGTGGCTATACTTGAGAAGATGATACTGAGGCAGAAATGCAGGACAATTTATAATCAAGTCATTGAGAAGCTTTGCGGTTTGGGAAAACTCGAGGAGGCAGACAAACTGTTGGGAAAAGTTCTGAGGACAGCTTCGAGATCTGATGCTAAGACTTGTTATGTACTTATGGAAGGCTATCTTAAGAAAGGTTTGCCTCTCTCAGCATATAAAGTGGCTTGCCGGATGTTTAACCGCGATCTGATACCTGATGTCAAGATGTGTGTGAAGCTAAGCAAGAGACTGGTTCTGGAAGGAAAAGTTGAGGAGGCAGATCAGCTAATGCTACGTTTGGTTGAGCGTGGTCATATTTCACCCGAGTCCTCGAAACAGTCGATGGTCTCATAAACACCTATCTGGATTTACTTTCATTCTTGTAACCGCAAACTGTTTGTGGCTTCAAGCAAAGAAATTTTGATGGAATATAACTCTATCCAGGTGCTGGACATGATAACTACATGCTATTGTATTTTGTTCGTTAGTTTGTGATCCCAAGCGAAGCAAAGCTCTCACTCTATTAGGGTGATGGATTTCTTCTTTGATGCTCTTGGCGTGAGGAAACCGGTATGAGATAAACCAGTTATTCTACTTTACATTTCCTTGTTAGTGACCCATTATTTACAGTACTTGCTTCTCTACTTGCTGTTTTGAATTTTAGTGACATCTACAATCAAGTGCTGATAAGTCTCTGCCTCTATGTTTATACTTTAGTTGAGTCCAGGATTGTTTCTTTGCGTTTACGTTTGCATTTGTGTTATGCGCAAACGAAAACACAAATAAACAATCGTGGCCCAAAGTCATGTTGCTCTCTGATTTGTATCTTACTTAATGGCAAGACCAGAGGTGTTTGACACTTCACTGCTCATACAATGCTCAGTATACCTGACTGTTTATTGATCACTTTGATTATTCTGAGGAGGATTTCATCATAGAGTATGATGTTTGGTTACTAATTAGATTATGGTAAAAGGTGTGACTGTAACACCAAGATACTCACTTTTTCTGAAGGTGAAAGTAAATATTTTGGGACAGATAAGATTCAATGACTAGAAATACAATAGATGAAAAATTGAGGCTTATCTTGGATGGGGTATACCTTAGGCAGCGCTGTATCATTAAAGGTGATACATTATTTTCTGTATATGGGTATAGTGAAGTTGATAGCTTGCTTGTTGCATTAGCTCTCTTTTATTGTATATTTCTTTTTTTCTATTTTTGGTCAAACTTAAATCGTTCAGTTTGATTATTCTGAGGAATGATTTCATCATTGACTGATGTTTAGTTGGTTGCTGGTTGATAATTAGATTATGGTAAAAGGTGCAAATTAGATAAGAGCTGTTGATGCAACTGAGAAGGTGTGACCTTAACACCAAGAGTTTCTATACATTTGGGATGCTCACTTTCTCTGAGGGTATGTGCAAATCATATCAATTATGCGGAGAGAAAGGGAAGCTTTTGAGACAGACAGAACTTGGTGGTTACAAAAAAAGAATAGATGAACATTTGAGGCTTATCCTGGAGGGGCTGTATCTTACACATCGCTATATCAATAAAGGTATCCATTATTTTCTGTATTTGGGTATAGTGAAGTTGATAGCTTGCTTCTTGCATTAGCTCTCTTATATTGTATATTTCTCTTTTTCTATTTTTGGTCAAACTCTTATCGTGTATTCCTAGTTTTGTTAATTTTGGTTAGTTGTATAGACGCGGAATTAAGTCATCATTGGTTCCTTTTCGTGAGATGTTTGAGGTACTTATCGGACAACACTTTCATGATAATTCCTTCATCATGCCTGCTCTTCTTGTCCAATTAACGGATTTAGACTGTTTCCCTTTATTGGAACTTGCTGCGCAATATCCATTTCGGCGTGTTGCTATTTGTTTTTCCATGTAAAGGCTGAGAGAACCCCTAATTCATAAACTCGTTTCGTACTCTGTATTCTCTGTTATCATATAGTTCCATACACAATCATACTAAAAAAGAAAGTGTTACTGTCAAGAGTCTCTTGTGAAGGTTTCTTTGGAAGATAATGATTTCTGGTGATGTGATTTGTTGTTTTGTTTGTAATGCTTAAACCCCAGTTTATGACAGCGATTATGTTTATTGCTGTCTTTTGAGTGGAGGACTTGTGTACAGGATTCTACCTTGGATTTATATATTATCATCAACACTTAAACACTCTTTATATTACTGACAGTGCTCTGTGGGGGGTAAGAGGTTACTTGTGGATGCCGATAGAGCGAGAACTGTTCAATCTCTTTATTTTACTGTGCAACGTACAGTGCTCTGTGGTCAGTTGGCTTGAGAGTACAGGTACTTCAAGTTTCCATCTTCGCAGATAAACATAGTTTCTAGAAACTCTACCACTCTTATTGAACCATCATCTGGTAAGTTCTTTGGCATCTTATGTATTGAACTTCCTTCTCTACCCACTGTTTTGAAATAAAGTGACACCTTACAATCAAGTACTGACAAGTCTCTGTTCTCCAAGCTTTTACTTAAGTTAAGGCCACAATTGTTTCTTTGCGTTAACGTTTGCGTTTGCGTATCCTTGTTACAACGCAAACAAAAACACAGATAAACTATTGTAGCCTAACTTGTTACTCGACTAGAGGTGTTTGACACTTCACAGCTCAAATACTGCACACTATACCTCACTTTTTGTCATTCACTTTGATTATTTTCTGAGGAATCATTTCATCATAGACTATGATGTTTAGTTGGTTGCTGATTCATAATTAGATTATGGTAAAAGGTGCAAATAGATAAGAACAATTGTTTCTATACATTAAGGATGCTCATTTTCTCTGAAAGGTATATGCAAGTTATATCAATTATGAGGAGAGAAAGGGAAGCTTTTGAGAAGGACAGAACTTGGTGGCTAGAAACAAAATAGATGAACTATTTGAGGCTAATCCTGGATAGGGTATATCTTACACATCGCTATATCATTAAAGGTAATACATTAATTTCTGTATTTGGGTATAGTGAAGTTGATAGGTTGCTTCTTGCATTAGCTCGCTGTTATTGTATATTTCTTTTTCTTTTTCTTGTACTGACGCGGAATTAAGTCGTCATAGGTACTTATCAGACAACATTTTCATGACAAATGGCTGCATCTTGGCTGATTCTGATAGTAAGCCAAAGTTAGAAACTGTTGCTGAAAGTGAAAGTAGAGAGGACACCTTCATGAATTACTGCTTTTGTTGTAGATTTTTTAATATTCTGCTAACAAAAAGATCATGTCTGCTCTTCTTGTCCAATCAAAGGTTTTAGACTGTTGTCTATTATTAAAACTCACTGCGCAATTTTCATTTCAGCCGGTTGCTGTTTGTTTTCCCATGTAAAGGCTGAGAGAGCCCCAATGCAAACCTCGTTTCGTACTCTGTACTCTCTGTTATCATATAGTTCCATACAACATCATGCTAGGAAAGAAAGTGTTCCTTCCAAGAATCTCTCGTGAAAAAGGCCTTTTGGAAATATGTTGAAAAAGATCTTTGGTGATGTGATTTGTTGTTTTGGTTTGGTAAGAGGTTACTTGTGGATGCCGACAGAGCTACAACTGTTCACTCTTTCTTTATAGTTACTGTACAGTGTAGAGTACTCTGTGTTCGCTTGGCTTACAATTACAGGTACTAAGATATTATTTGGCATCATTAGTACAAAGGATTAACCTTTTATGGCTAAACAGTGAATCTGCATTTTTGTCAGATTTTGTTGGTGCTTTTAACTCATAGACAACATTGTTGAATCTTTCTTTACATCCCCATGACTTATTGAGATCCATGACATTTGGACTCATCCATCACTCGTGGGTAATTATCTTCTTCTTTTCACCACTCTCTTCAAAATTCGAATGCTGTGCGTTTTGAATGATTTTAGATTCATTTCAGCGTATGGTTTCGATGGTGACAAACACAGCTCATGGGTATGTTGTTCTTTTAGTAACCTGAATATCTTCATTCTTTATTCTTATGCATCTCTGCAAATGCTGTGTGTTTTTTTTGTGTGATTCAGGTTAAGTTTTAACTGTACACTGTTTTTGTCTGCTTATGGTTACAATTACTTACCTCGTCGGCTTATTAGTTTGTCTTGGGAAGTATTATTACGCGTCGTCATGAGAAAGCTAATTGGTTATGGCCATCCATTTCTCTGTGCTTGACCTTAGACAATGTCTTTGAGGATTTTGTGTTTGGTGTTATCCAATGGCACTCAAATGCTTTTGCTTGCTGAATCATCATCTCCCATGTTCTCCTACTTGTGTTTGTCTTCCAATTTGCACCAAGATCACTTGCCTCTGTACGGTCACATTTTTGTGTAAAGACGGTTTTGCCCATATTTCTCCTTTCGACACGACGACGTCTCTGCTGATGGTGGGGCATTTGAGGAAATTTATTGGGGCATATCTGGTTGATTTACACATTGTCATCTTTTATTAATTTTACCAAATTGATTCGTTACAAATCTGATACATGGCTCTCTAAGAAGATATATTAACAGTCTTCTAGGTAAAAATAGTTACAAATAAAAATAAATTTTACAGATATCTACAAATACCTCTATATTTATTTTTATTTACAGTCTATTACTCTGATTTCTCATTATTATGTTTTGGTCAAGTCACATTTTCATTCTGTACAATTTACAAACAGTTGCATGGAAAGTGAATCCATCTGAAGGCAATTACATTGAGAAAGAGGAAACCTTTTTCCCATAGATCTAAAAACTTTTTCGCAATAAGATCAACACAAAGATTTGCTTCTCTTCCATGAACTTGAATATTTATTTTTAAACTCTTCTTCTCCTTCCAATGATCTCACTTGTGTAGCACTTTAGTCTTAATTAAACTGGAGGATCCTTCAAAGCTTGAATTCCACTCCAAGAGTGTCCAATAAGACACCCTCCATAGAAGAACAGTGCCTTCTGCACCAAGGCAAGATTGTAGCCTAGGATAAGCCTACGCACCATACCATTTTCCCATTCTTTTTTTTTTGTTCCTTATTAGCACCCATCTAATTCAGTATATTCCACAGTACTTAACCTTTTAACCATCATTTTTCCATCCCTTGGCACTATTATAATTCCACACTTATCAGATGCATCAAACTAGAAAGTATCTATGTTATATGTCAGTCAGTGTACCTGAAGGAGGATGGCACAATTTGATTGGAGGTTGACTTTGTTTCTTGACTGCTCGGCCTTTTTCTGTGTTATGCTCCTCAGACTCCTATATTGCTTTCTCCGTAATCTGTTGGGCATCATGATGATTATTGGAAAAGCAAAGATCATTAATTTTCTTGCTGTCCAAATTTTCCATAATGTACACGATAATTGGAAAGAGGCAAAATATGTTCTTTCTATTTTTGTTTTCGGTTTTCTGTGGGACTTTTGTTGTTTTCTTTTAGTTTCATAAAGATAACTATGTTTTCCTTTTTTCCCTTCAAGCGAAAAAGGTATACGTAGAAATATATTGGATATGTAACATGTTTGTCGTTTATTTTGAGAGATGCTTGTTTGTCACTGTGTTCAAAACATCGGTAATCGTTAATCGGGCGGTCGGATAGGAATTTGGGATTTTTGAAAAAACGGGAATTAAGCGGGATTAAACGGGGATGAATTTTGACTATATTTTATATATTTTTCAAAAAATTTCATATATATAACTATATAAGTAACATATAATATAATATTCATATTTATATTTATTTTATTATAGGTATAAATAGATATTATAGTAAAGAAAATGTAAAATCATTAATATTATAGACGTTAATGTAAAATGTAACGTCTTGTAATGGGCTTAAAACATTAATAAACTTATTAACCTAAAAACTCAATTAGGCCCAATTAGAGATATGTCAATTTGTCGCAGAGAAGAAGCTCATCGTCTCTTTCTCCGGAGCCGCATTTCTCGCACGTGACGTCGACGTAGCTGTCGTCTTCTTCCTCCTCAATAACAGGCATGAATTTCGCCATTATCTCGTCCATTGATTTCATTTTCTTAGATGGTGGAGATTCGGAGAAGGGTCATCTGGGTGGAGTATCCGTTCTTCGCTTTGAGGAGACCAAACGGCCAGGAGATGTCATGGCGAGACGGAGCCAATTTTCTGCATCACCACCCGTTTTATGTGAAAAAGATGTTGACTTATGTTTATTTGACTTTGACCAAAAACATCGACCGATTTTGGTTAATCTCATCGGAGAACCACCGATGGCCGTTTTTCCGAGCGATGAACGGGACAAATCGCCGTTTTTTAGAACTAATAGATCAAACAGTGTAAAAAATACTGTTAGTTTAGGAAATTTTCTTTTGTGTGAATATATATTCACTGGAAATTAGACGAAGCTCTGAACTGATAAATTGTTAAAATGTTTATATAGTAGAAGATCCAAAGAGTTCACATACATACTTATAGAGGAAACAGTTTTCATGATGAGTCGCATTGGAATCATTTTTATCAGTTATTTCCATTTAAGAAAATAAAGTAAACTATTTGGAATGGTAGACCACTAAGATTTTCAAACCTTTATATAAAAAGGGGTAAATTTAAGCAATATACATAGAAACTTAGGAAATAAAGAATACAACAATAATATTTTTCAATTAATTTCATACATATACATATATGAGAGAGAGATTCTGCCCGATTTACCCCTATATGAGTTGGTGAACTCAGTGGACATAGTATTAAACGCGTGCTAACATTTAAATTGTTACTTGCTAACATTCAAACCATTACATGCTAACATTCAAATCATTACTTGCTAACACGCAAATCATTATTTGCTAACAAATTCATTAATAACGATTCGTCATGATCTTTGTTAGCAAGATAACATAGTCTTTGTTAACAAAATGATGTGATGTTTGTTAGCAAAAAAGGTGGTGTTTGTTAGTGAAGTGATGTATTTTTTGTTAGCGAGGTAACTAAAAACCTGTTAGCAAAATGATGTAGTATTTAAAAGGGAGATTAAGTACTAATTGTTAACAAGATTGTCGTAATATTGGTAGCACCGTGTCAAGTTACTTGTTAGCGAATTAACGTAATCTTTGTTAGCATGATATCAAGTTAGTTGTTATCAAGTTAACGTAATTTTTGTTAGCAAGATGCAATGCGAGGTAAGTGGAACAAATTTTCCCTGCGATGTGGACCCCACTCCCCATATGCTTAGCTACACCAGTAAAACAAAGAAACTCATCCTATAGGGATAAAACAGACTTTTTAATATGAACAGATAGCACAAAAACTTGTCAGAAATTGTCATTTAATTCTCCTATTATCTAAGGCTATTTAGTGCAATTTCCCTATAAAAAGAGGTACAATCTTTAAAACACTATTGGAAAGGCATTACAGCTCACACACGTGCGTGGAACAGCTAAAGATTAAGGGGTTTCCTTGATTATTTTTTTGGATCACTGAACATTATTTAGTTTATCTGTTTTGGTTTTCAATATTTTATTTAAATGATCTAAGCTCGAATCTTTAAGGGGGGGGGCAAAATCTTTGAAGAATGATTGTTTTTGTATCTGATTATATTGTTCTGTATTCATATATTGTTAAAATAAGATAAAGCTGTCCCCTTTGAAGACCACCTGATCTGCAAATTTTACCTGTAATGTTCCTGTACCATGGTTTGAATCTGATACGTGATTTAAACCATATCAAGGCTTGTTCCAAAAAATTATTAATTTTGTTCTTTACATAATTATTTCCAATAAGATTCACCAAACAAGTCTACCTTCTCTTGTTTCTGGATGGTTTGGGACATTACAGTTGATGTGCCTATATTTGTATATACTTCATTGATTTGTGATCCCAAGCTTAATCAATTGTTAGCTCAAAAAGGAATCATCTTTTCCACAAGAATTGACATTTTCCTCCCTATTAGTGTATCCACTGAAGTAGAACGAGCTTAACCTATGTTTAGTAACTCATCGTAGGCGATGATTGTATATTTGTAATCATTAATAGATTTGAAAACCTAGTTATACGCCCAAATGCCAAAACAATCGTTGACAAAAAAAAGTGAAATAACACTTGAAATAACACCAGTTATAGTAAAATGATAATTTAATGATCTGTCCATTCAAGGACATCAGATAAAAATAAAAAAAATAAATAACGATGGTTCTTAATAATTAAATGGGAATGATAAGCATGTGTTGGAAAGTAACAAGGGTATGGCTTTTTGGTAGGGAAGAATGTTTATTGACATCAAATTGCAGCATGCATTGTCCCCTCCAAAGGGTATATGTCATTCCTTCACCCACTTCTCTATTTAATAAAAAAAATTTATGAATAATATTTTCCCTAACATATTAGGAATATCTACAGGAAGTGACTCTAATATATCAGTTAGAAGAGTTTAGTAGTAACTTGTTAAAACTAATAATGTGTTTTAGTCGTCAGACATTAAGTCTTTTAACAAAATTTTCACTAGCAAAGAGCCATATTGGTAACTAGACATGGTAATTTGTGTAATTGTATAAGAATCGTTGGATTGTCTCTCTTTTTTTTTTTTTTTTGGTAAAATGTGAAGATTTTATACCAATTTTCGAATTTGAGACAGCATTACAGAAATGACTAAGAAAACGGAAAAACCGAAAAACTACAAACAAAAGCTACGTCTCAACGAAAACTACAAGGCGGATCAAACCAAAGACAAGATAGGCACACAACAACGCCCACCGGAGAAACCAAGACAGAGAAACACTGATTCCTCACAAAAGTTCGGAAATTCATGTTGTTGCCGCAGTTCCAAGGAACTCGAGTCCTCATCGTCGTTGCCACGAGCAACCGCAACCCCAAGGCCAGTCCTCAAAACCTCAAAGGAAGAGTCACCTATAGCTTCTCCGAAGACTAACACAAAAACGCCCCCACCTCAACGCATCACAGTACAACCGGCGGCACGAGAGCATCTACGGACAGTCAGAGAAGCCGCTTCCGACCACCAATCTCGAGCTTTTGACTATGAGAAACATCTCACAGAAGCACCATGGACGCCAAATGCAAGGTCGCCGCCTCTATCCTCCACCGTGATTCCCCAGGAGCAGAATGGAGCCAATCCCCCACCAGATGGTCCAGATCGTTGCCCCACAATGAGCCACCGCCAAAACGCAACCGAGAGACAAACAAAGCTCCAACCTAAACACACATCGCGAGGAGAAGAGGGTCACCCGGAAAGATTTGAAGGGAAACGAGACGGCGCCAATTTGGTCGAATTTGATTGGATTAATTTGATTTTATTTAGTTATTGTGTTTGTTTGTTGACACTATATATGATGTTTGCAATTTAAATAAAACCATAATATTTTAGTTTATCAAAAAGTTATTGTATATGTTAGATTTAAATATGCTAAGCGTAGATTTTTTTGTTAAAAAAAAAAAAAAAATCGCGAATGAATCACAAATCTAATATATTTTGTTGTAAGGATATAATCAGTTTAGCAGTGCAAGTGTGCAACAAACGAAACACAAGATACTTGATAAAATAATAATGAAAGTCATGTTACAACTATTTGGAATGTTTTCAGTTTTCAAAATGTATAAACGGATGATATTGGATTCATAAATATCATAGTTAGATATTTTAGGAGGTGGGCTCCAAATTTAATAATTTATTGTAAGTTGTTGCATAATTTCCTAATTTTTACGCTTAAAAGATGAGATTTTTTTTTTGGTTTTACACTCCACTAGGACCGCTATCACCCAAAAATAACAGAAAACTTAAATAATGAAATGAGAAATCACGAAGAACAAATAAAGAGAAAATACTGATACAGCCATACAGCTAAAGAAAAGGGAAACCATTAAATCGTGTCTTTCAGAGTAGGGACTCCAAGTGGCAACAGCCTATGCTCGTATTTGATGCCAAAAAAAAGTAAAAAAAAGTAAAAAACATGATTTCACAGTATTTTACCCAAAGATAAGCATAAATAACATATTACTAAGCAGGTGTGTGTGTCGCATACAATATTATCCTCCTATACACACGAACTACGCTAAATTTAGATTTTTATATGTAATAAATACAAAGCAAGTAAGCTAAATTAAGCCGAGAAACATTTTTCAATGCGGAAATTGTAGGAAAAATTTCAATACAAAACAGAAAACAAACATTACTGTAGTAAATTTTTTTTTGTCAACAATATGTAGTAAATTGTAGGGGAATATGATTTAGTAGGACTTCTTTGTCAAGCAATAAAATGTGTGTATTAATTTTACTCTTATGATATAATAGATAAACTCAGTTAATTTTGAAGACCAGGAGAAAATAGTTGAAAACGAAATAAACCCACACACGAGGAAACAATTAAAATAAATAAATTTTTGTTCGTTGCCTACTATAAATATATGTACGTTAGTGTACATTACACAACACACATTCTCTTTACTTCACTGCTTTTTTTAACAAATTTTCCAGTGACCGGAGAAAGAAAAAAACAAGAGACTTCACCGGCGAAATGGACGAATCTTGGCGTATGAAGATGGGTTTAACTGCTGATCCATTCTTCTCCATTGCTCGAAAATCCATGGACGCTCGAATAGACGCCGAAGACTTCGCCGATGTCTTCGGCGGTCCGCCACGAAGCCTCCTCACTCGGAAACTCTCCGGCGACTTCTCCCGTTCCGACTGTTTCTACGACGAGGTTTTCCGTCCGCCGGGAGTTCGCTCCGGTGATTCCCTTCCGTCTTCTAAATCTCACGGCAGAAATCTACCGACGTTCAGGATTCCTTCAAGCGGAGATGGATTTTACGACGGAGTGTTCGGCTGTCGCAGCGGAGGAGGCGGCGGCGGAACAGCCAGGGAAGGCACGAAGAAACAGAGCCCGATCGCGAAATCGAGGTCGAATTCTTCGTCAGTGCTCACTTCCGAGGAGGTCAGCCCTCATTATCCTCCACCGGCGGCGACTTCCGGCGACGACGCTGGATTTTCTTCTTTTACTTCTAGACTCAGGTGCGTTTAATTTACTATTATACCCCTCAACAATTCTGAGGTCAATTCCGTAATTTTGTTCTCTTCTGTTTGTTTTTGTTTAGACCGTTAAACGTCCCGTCGAGAAGTCATAATAAGCGGGAAACGAAGAAACAGAGTTTCCCGGCGTTTCCAGCATCCGGAGATTCATTTTCCGGCCACGAAAACGCACCGGAAAAATCAGATTTTTACTACAAAAAACCACAATTCGGCGGATCGAGAAGAGCCTCGCCGGAGACGATGAGCTTAGATCCAAATTCCTTCAGGAGAATGGATGATTACGGACCGAGCTCTCCGGCATCTTCCCCTGTTTCTTCTTCCTTCATCTGCGAAGAAAACGAAACAGAGGCAAAACAGAGAACGACCGGAGACTGTGAAGTCGAAGTAGAAGAGGACGAAGAAGAAGAAGAAGAGATGAGCTCTTACGTAATCGAAATAAACTCAGATCGATTCGATCGTTACAGAGAAGAAGGAGGAGGAGGAGGAGGAAATTCGGACTCCAACGACATGGATGAAGCAATAGCTTGGGCTAAAGAGAGATCTCAACGCCCAGAAGCAAAACATACAGAAGAAGACGTAATAGATTCAAGAAGAAGCGAAGAGGAAGCCAAATCAGAAGAAGAGGTTCGTCTAGTCAGTCAACATTTTGACATTTTCTCAGTGAAACAAGAATCTGATTTTGAAAAGATGAATAATTGCAGATGGAGATAGAGATGAAAGATGAAGAGATAAGAATCTGGTTGACCGGAAAAGAGACCAACATCAGACTTCTCCTCTCAACTTTACATCATGTAAGTTCAGGGAAAAAAACAAAATTCGCAATTTGAACCGGTCTGGTTTTGTAAACCGGTGCTGATTTTTGGTTTTGTTCAGGTTCTTTGGTCAAATAGCAATTGGCACGCGATTCCTTTATCAAATCTTCGAGATGGATCACAAGTGAAGAAAGCTTACCAAAAAGCTCGGCTTTGTTTACATCCAGATAAGCTTCAACAGAGAGGAGGAGCTTCACCGATTCAGAAATCTGTTGCCAGCAAAGTTTTCTCCATTCTTCAGGTACTAAACCGACTAAAAACCCGAGATCGGTTTAGCATTTAAGCTTTGGTTCTTGTTCTGGTTGGTGACTCACTCTCTTAGCTGACATTTTTGGAATTTTTGTAGGAAGCGTGGGCCGTGTACGTCACAAATGAAGGACTCTCGAGCTAAACCGGAATTTGCAAATCATTTTCTGGTTTGAAGTAAACCGGAGATGTTCAGAATCGGTTTATAAATGTAAGAAGAATAAGAAGAGAATGAGAAAAAAAGGAAAAGAAGAGTTTTGGAATTTTTTGTTTGTAAAAGTCATATTGAACATTCCCATGTGTTACTACTTGCCTTTGTATCTTCCATTGTCAATGTTCGTATATACAGAAAACAACAAAATGTTTCGGAAACTTATTTTAATTAAGAACAAAATAAACGAATAGAAGCTGGATAAGAAGAATCCAATGAATTTAATCGAATTGAACTTTTGTTTTTGGTTTTTGATACAGAGCAAGCCACAACTATAGTATTAAATATTAAATACTTAAAATTACGCTTAAGTTTTTATTTTGTCAAATATATCCAAAGTTTTTGTTTTCGACATGACCGTAATATATTATTTTTGTTTGATATCGGATAAGAATACGAAGTCTTAAGCATAGCAATTTACACTATTGTATATGTACATAAGCAGATAAGCTATAAAAACTTTAGTTAGGTTACCATCTAATCTTGGATCACTCTCCTTGTCGATTGTAAGATTGTCTAAAGTCTAAAGATAGAGAGCTTAAAAGGTTTGATCATTTAACCAAATACTATCTTTATTCTCTATTGAAATAATTAGTTGATATATAGTATTATTAGATATTAGTTAGAGTTTATAGAGTTTGGAGGTTTACTATAAAAACAAGCCGTTTACTGTATATTGTAGTTTGTAGAGTTTGATGATTGTAGACCGAATCGCTACGTAATATAGTGCAACAATTTGAGTCTTGAGATGTCTTCGGTTTGCAGCAGTGTATGATATTATCCCATTGATCTTTGCTTCTTATTTTTGATGTACACACTCAATCTTTTTCTGTTTTATTTTATTTTTGTCTCTTTGATCCTCTAGAAATGCATCATGGGAAAGCCTTTCATCAACCATAACCAGAGCACTTATATGTTCAGTGACAATGACTTGCTCACTCTCTGGTTGATTTGTGTACAACGTTTATTATGTCTAATTAAGCATGTGTTTTGAAATAGATCTCGTTGGTTCAATATAGTTTATATGGTTAATCTTGAAAACCCTATATGAAACATAATATTAAGGATATTCCTCTATATCACATCCGTAAGATTACTCTTATTAGTTTTGTAATCGAATTGAATGCAACGCTAGAGAAACCTAGTTCTGGCGTTGGCATTAAGGACGCCTGAACAAGTAACTCGAGAAACCAGAAGAGTGAAATCGTTTTTTTTTTTTTTTCGGTTGAGACTAGAGCATCGAATCTCAAATTGTATTTTAGCATTTTCTTCTAAAAATCACTTACTTCCTCTATTTCATATTATAGGGTTTAACGAGAAAGACAATTTTTTTGTCTTAAACTCTCTATAAGAAGTATGAAAGAGAGGGAGTATTGATTCACAATATTCATAATTACACTGAAAAAAATAACAAACAGAATTTTTTAAATACAACTTGTAATCTTTTTTTATTTACTGATACAACTTGTAAATTTATATCTTGAAAGCTGCGCAATGTGTGTATAATATACTTCTTCTATGACTTCTCATTTTTTGTCGGCCACATAACACACATCGATATACAAATGACACAAAACTCTAGAAATTTTAAAATCTGTATTTCAGTTTTCAAGAAGAAGAGATATACTAAAAAAAAAAATACAAGAAGATAACCTCCCTCTGAATTTGTCATAATAGTCTTGCTACTCGCTTCAACAAATTACAAGAAAGAAACACACAAAAATGGCTCATCCTCGTATAATCCATTTCCTCTGCGTAATCTTGTTCACCCTCGCAAACACATCACACTCTCTACACGAGAAGCCTCAAGCTTTTCTACAACCTATTCGTAAAGACAATGCCACAAATCTCTACTACTCTCCTTTATCCATCGGCGTCAACATGCTCAACGGCACATACTATCAATCCTACAACATCAACCTCGCTATAGACCTCGGCGGCTCTGCGCCGCTGCTGTTGACCTGCGCCGCCGCTGCCAAATCCCGTTCTTACCACCCAATCAAATGCGGTTCCTCTAGATGCAAACAAGCCAAACCGGACGCTCTCTCCTGTCCCAACAACACCTCCAAGAAAGCCACGTGTCACAAATCTTTTTCCACTTCCTACACTGAGCATCCCATCAAGACTCGTCTCCTCCGAGACACCGTCTCTCTTCTTTACACCGACAACGGCTTCACCATTATGGGAAGCGGTATTGATTTGCCGATGACTATAGCTTGCACCGACGTCAAAGTTGACCCTTTGTTTAAACCCTTCCCGTCGATTGTTGTTGGGACATTAGGTCTTGCCAAGACCATTACGTCCCTTCCAAGGCAGGTTGTTTCTTTATACAAACTTCCATTGAAAGTGGCTCTCTGTTTGCCTTCACCAGACTCCGGAGATGCTTCTGGATCTGGTGCTCTATTCATTGGTGGTGGTCCTTACTTCATGGCGCTTTACCCTGATGATGTCTCTAAGATCTTTGCCTCCACGCCTCTGCTTCCTAGTGACCCGTCTCGTGGTGAGTACTTCATCGACGTGAAGTCCATCCAAGTCAATGGAAAGATTGTTACTTTCGTCAAGAAAAGCACAAAAATCTGCACTTTGGCTCCTTACACGGTGTTGCACAGTTCTGTTTACAAAGCTCTGGTCTTAGCCTTCTCCGGAAATGCGAACAAGATGGTAAAAGCTCCGGCGGTGAAGCCTTTTGGTTCATGTTTCAGCTCCAAAGGACTTGGGAAGTGGATGATGGGAAGTCGTGTTCCGGTGATTGACTTGGTGCTGAGTGGTGGCGCTAAGTGGAGGATTTACGGTTCGAACTCGCTTGTGAAGGTGAATAAAGATGTGGTTTGTTTAGGGTTTGTGGACGGAGGCGTGAACCTTGAAACGGCAATGGTTATTGGAGGTTTTCAGATGGAAGATAATTTGGTGGAGTTTGATCTCAAAGCTTCTAAGTTCTCTTTCTCTTCTTCTCTTTTGCTTCTTAACTCTTCTTGCTCACAGTCAAGACATTTCTGATTCGTGTCTTGTCTTCTTTTCTTTGGTTTGTAATGTTTCAAGACCTTTAAAATAATAATCGTAACATTTTGAATTATTCCATCTTTTTGGGTGTGATAATAAAAGAGTAGAACTAGGTGTGAGAGAGTGTTATTGAGTGGGAAATTTTGTCTTAGCTCAACAAGCTTAAACCGGTACTAAATATTACAATTCTTCAGCTTGGTTCTGGTTTAGCTTTCTCATTCACATATTTATAGCCAAGACATCTCCTAATTCTCATCAGGCCCAGCTCATTATCTTGGTTGGCCCGGTTCCTTAGTTCTAATTTTGCAAGAATAGATCACATAATTTTGGAAAAAATGCCTTAAATTTTTTAAAAAGGCCAGTAAGTATAACAAAAACTTAGAAAAAAAAAACATAAAGACCCATTGCCAATGCCCAATGGGCATGAAATATTTGTCGGTAATAAAAATACAATAAAGGCAATCTAATAAAAAACCACGAATTTCTGCCAAATAAGTAATCTTTTCTTTATTTTTAAATAATTCAAACACCAAACCGACTATAAAGAAGAATTAGTTTACACGTTTATTCCCAACCCAAAAAGATTATTGGCCCCAACACTCGGTACTTCATGGTTACAAAAGAAATCTACTAAATTCGTATGTATTCAGTAATCTTTAGTGGTAGCTGATAATGATACATGCATGTCCCCAATAGGAAATAGTGGTGTGGGTGGCATCTAATCTATGGTGCCCGGCCTATAAGTAAACTAATGCACAAACCACTCAAAACTAATAGTTGCAAAATTAGTGGACAACAAAACGAAATCGCATGATGTAGAAAATTCCATCGTGAAGAGAAAAACAAATGGATGTATGACTTTTTCTGTTATTATTTTGTGTTTGAGATAAACATCTTTTTTTTCAAAAAAAATACAGGATTAATATTTTTTTTTGTTGCTGTTGTTACTATTTGTTATGGATTCCCAATAACTTTATATTGTGTTCATAAAGATTGCCTTTGCGCAGACATTCTAATAGTTCTGGTGTCGACACATGGTGTATGTAAGAGATCGATTATTGTTGTTTTAGTAATAAGATGTCATATGTATACTGTATATAGATGGTTAATACATTATATTGAAGAGCAAAGACAAAAGATCCAAGGTTGGTTGGTGAAAACTAAAGAGGAATTAAAGAAGTGGACAGGTGCATTTAGGGCATAGATATATATGGCCTACAAACTTCAAGTGTGCCATCCACAAAAAGAAATATCGAATCACATGCTTCAAGCATATTATCCCAACTACATCTCCTCTCTTCATCATTAGAGCACTAATCCCTTAACACCAAATTAAGACAATAATCTATATAAAGTTCGTATCTTTTATAAATATTATATCTAAACCGACCCAAATATGCCATTAAGTTTACAACATGTAATAACACCCCGACCTCCTCTATAGTGGGTTCTTACATCCTCTTTTGGGTTGTGGCCTCATCCCTATCTTACGATCGATATTTTATTTTTGAAAAATTCAAAAGACTCACATCATATGGTCTTTTTCCGTGTTTTTTTTTTCTCACTTGCACCAAAACGTTTCTGTTTTACGGTTGTGCACCAAAACGGCCACTCCCAACATTGTGAACTCACATGGTTACACTCTTGTCTGAATTTGGTTTTGATATTGCTTATAACACTTTGACTGCCCTTAACATGTGGGCTCTACTCTAATCTTATGGCCGTTGAATTATTTTTATAATGTTAATTTGTTTACTGTCTATGTAATCACCACATGATTTTCCCATGTTTTTTTTTCTATTTAACTGCAAATCACTTTCTAATAAATCATCCATATTTCAATTACTCCACTATAAGCACATCTAACTATGGAACTCTTTTTGAAAAGTTGAACGAAAATATTAGTGCATTTTGGTAATACATTAACCAAAACAATTATTTTAAGCTTCTCTAAATTTCTCTGCATGATACCAAAAAATTGGGATGTTACATGTAATTCGACTAATATTCTAAATACCAATATTTAATTGGTCTGAAATATATTATGGTGGCTATTCAATTGGTATGAAATGGTTGGAAAGGTTTGTTTGCCGGTTTCTTTGTTAAGAAAAATAATTAACATCCAAATCTATGTTGCAGTGGACAACTATTTTTAGCCGGTCACAACAATATATTTTTCGGCAATATGACTTCTATTTGAAAGGATTGTAAACTTGCGAGAGGGTGTTTGTAATCGTTTTGGGTTGTCTCCTTGTGTAGTTGACTTGCCATAATTTACAAATCAAACTTATAATAATAAGTTTAAAACGTGGTTAACAGTGTGACTTGTGAGGCTGGCAACTTCTCGATAAGATGGTTTAGTGTGCTGTGTGCCGTGCTCCTATGGGGTTGACCTTCAAACAAAAAGTAATTAAAAATGTTAAACGTTAATTGCAGAGATTTGAAGGATTCTAATGGGAGCTTCTTTGGATATTTTTTTCAAAAAAAATAATACACTCAACAACTGGCAGTCGGTAATTACCATTTTTTTTAAAACTGGTGTCAAAGTAAGGTCAGTAAAATAAATTACTGTTAACTTTTTTTTATTAGCCTTTGAAATTTAAACTGCTAGGCTGAACAAAGATTTCATATTCTAATGAGAGCTGCGTTGTGTTCAAAAACCAATACTGTTTTTTTGTAATATACAGTAATGTTCCAACTAATACCATATCTTTTATATGCTCTCATATATATTACTATATAAGTATTAGATCAATCCCGCTTGAAATTCATAAGATATAACTTCCTAAAAAGGCACAGTCTCACGTGATATACACCTAATGATCCCGCCGATCACGCCTGATGAAGTCAAAAGCATAACAGAACAGAAACCACATTCATATATGCATATATGCCATCAGCATGAGACACTAACATGCATGAATGGATGTTTGTACACATTTGGATTATAATTAAAAAAACTATAAATCCACGATATGGGTTAAAATATTACTTCTTTTTGCAAGTGGGGTTAACCGTAAAGTATTTTCATGAATCAAGGGAATTCAATTAGCGTGCTCCTAATCACTATCCAGCTGTTTTAAGATATCTGGACTTAATTAACCTTACAAAGTCGACCTTTTTCGCTGAGATTGCAGGGACAATTTAGGTAATCTAAAGCTAAGAAGAGTAAAATAAAAAGAAGAGACATGAGGTTTTGGTCGCTTTCCCCGCTTTATTGGGTATCTCACGTTTGCTCCATCAAACGGCTGAGCTTTGACTAGAAGAGGAAAACACTTAAAGACCACTCATATAATATCACGGTCCCATGTGGAATTGTTTTATTAGACGAATTTTCGGCTAAGCCCATAAATCAAGTTTCAAATTATTTACTTTTTTGTAATGCAAACTCATAATCTGATGCAAAAACATAAAACTTTTGATCAACTATTTGGCTAAAAGAACTTTCACAATTCAATGTTCAAGTTTAGTTTTAGCTTCTTGTATTTGTTGACAGAAATTTAGGTAGTTTATTTTTTAGAATGAGCTTTATAAGTTACTTTTGTTTGTATATATAAGACTTACGATATCATACTACCGAGTGTCCTATGTCAAGGCAAGAAGCCAGCTTGAAATAGTATATCAATCAATTATATATCTATAACAATACAACCTTTTTTTGTTAAACAACATGAATTAAGTAAGTATAATACAATCTTGATCAAAGTAAGTATCGACCCAAGACTACCCCAAAGTGATCTTATACCATGAAGAATCCACCAAGAACAAGATCAGGAACAAGGAAACTCAGGGAGGAGTTCAACAAGACCATGGACAACTTGCTTGTCCAAACAATCTTAGAAGATTTGGACCACTTTATGAAGAATCAAAATCAAGAAGAGACAAAGAGCATTGATCAAGAAGAAGCCAAAGAAGCATGACCTCTTGTAAAGACTCATTTGGACTCAACCATTCTCATCATTCAAGTTGTGGATGCTCAAGAATCCAATATTGTCTTATCACCATCTCATCTCACTCGACTATTCCTTGATTCAATTGTTCGATCCCATCCTCGCTCCTTATAAGATCATGTCCTTGATCTTATATCACCGTGATCTATGTTGCTTCAGATAGTCTAGTGATATCCTATGAATCTATGATATTTTTATTTACGTCTACTAAAATCAAGTAGGTATGTTTTGTTTTTCTTCTTAAAATCAAGCAGGTATGTATAAATAAGATACGTCTACACTCTAATAGCTAACGCAGGACAAAACACGTAAATAAATTAGTGTAGCTTTTTTCTCTCCACCTCTGTGCATTATGTGCCCACCTTTTCTACACGGACCTAAATCACATTGTTTTTTCTATATTTAATTTTCTAGTATTTTAGACTAAGGTGGAACTATACAAAAATTAAAAGTAATATATACTTTAAATTAATATGATTGAACTGGCATAATCTTATCTACTTAACTGTTCTAATAAATAAGTATAATATTTAATATCTTTATTTTCGTAAGACTTTTTCTTTGTACAATATATAAGTTTATTGTGCACTACCAGCACTTGAAAAAACTATTCACCACTCAAAAACGCATGCTGCTCCATTATAACTTGAGTGTTGTCTTATCTCTTGATATTGGTATTGCCTCACAAACACCTCTTGGCAACCCAAAGCCGACAAGAAAAACTGAATCTAAACAAGACGGAAAGTGAAGTTTATCTTCTAATGGTCGAGTTTATTCGACCTTACCAGATATCTAAGAAAGACGTCGCTCTCCGACGAATAATCTCCTCCCCGCACATCCCATTCCATCCATGTACCCACTTATTTAGCCGTGTATATAAAATTAACGGTCTTGTAGATCCGAAAAATCTTTTTCGAATATTTGCTTTTGTTTTTGATGTTTTCAGTATTTTAAAAATAGCAATGTTTGAAAAAAAATTTACATCTTAAAAAAAATAAAAAACAATTACATGTTCCAGAAATGTTGAATTCTTATCACTAAAACGACTATGACAATCATTGTCTGTATACTATAAAAAAACAATATGAATTATGCAAAAACAATATTCTCGGAAAACGATAAATTTAAAAACTGTCCACTCTGATTTTTGGAAAAGTCTGAGTGATACTCTTTTCTAATTTATTTCTTTTTAAAATTATCAGTTTTTGTTTTTTATCATTTAATTTTACCCTTTTAAATAGTCCAGAATTCTTACTTTTGTTTTGTAGGCCTAAAAAAATCAACTAAAAGTAATGATTACTCTCAAATTTCATTTCGTTGGACTAAAAAACGACCTTGAGAAGAAAAATAAAAATTACCAACAAGGCAACAACAGAAACAAAAAAAATCTGTAAGTGACTAATTTATTATTCGTTAAGTGTAATCATGTTTCGGTCCCTTTAAGAATCTCACTGTCTTTGTGCGTCAGACCAGAAAAGAAGTTCTTCAATGTACTGAAGTTTCCGCAGATCCATCTTCCCCAACACATCTCTGTAGAGATCTCTCTGATACATTCCCCTTCTCAAGCTCACCGATTTCTAAAAGAAAAAAAAACTGAAGCTTTTTGTCTCCAATGAAAAGCAAAATCCACCATCAGCCTCAGAGCAATAATGGTGTTGTAGGTAGCGACAATGGGAGCAGAAGTGAGTCTCCAAGCCCGCCATTATCTCCGAGCCGCCGTGTACCGCGCCGTCAAAGGCGGCAAACTCTATACAGAGCTTCCTCTTTCTCTCTCCGGAGAAGGCTCCGTTACTTCCTTCTCCTTCCAATGATTTACGCCTCTGGGCTTCTCATGTGTGTCGGTCCTTTCTCGGGTCTCGTCGGGTGGGTTCATGCTCCCGGGTCTGTTTATCGGAGCCCCGAGATTTACCGGAAACTCCGAGATGACATTCTCTCTGACAATTCTACCGCTCTTGAGGTACTATTTACAGTAAAACCAAAAAATTCTGTTTTTTAGATTCTATCAATTTGCTGAAGCTTGTTGCTTTTTTTTTTTTGGGTCCAGTTTTCTTCAGTGTGGAAATACAAAAGAAAACCAAAAATGCCAAAAGCTTGTCCGAATTCAACAGTTTCATCACATCTTGGTCTTAACAGAGGTAAGAGAGCCAAACCAATTTCCTTAGACTAATGTTTCTGATACTAAAAACTATTGACTTGCTCTGCTTCCCAGTTTCTGGGATCGCTAAAAAATAAAGTTATAAATCTGATTTCAAAAGAAACAATTTTGCAAAGCATTGATCACAATGTGTTTGTTGAAATTTCCCAGAATCATCATCATCTCCTCTTACACCTAGCGGTTACTTGATCGTGGAGGCAAATGGCGGTCTTAATCAGCAACGTTCCGCGGTATCACTTTCTTCTTCTCTTATGCTAAAATATCATTGATCCTATTAAGTACAACAAGTCCTAAGTTGTTGTCCTTTTGTTGTCCGATTGCTCCAGATTTGCAATGCTGTGGCTGTTGCCGGACTCCTAAACGCAGTCTTAGTCATACCCGAATTCGAATTTCATTCCATTTGGAAGGATTCAAGGTAAGAAGCCAGAAAATTTAATTACTTTCTCAAGTCTTATTAAAGATATTAGACTAAGAAATGCATATACATATGTAACAGTAACTTTGGGGATATATATGATGAGGATCACTTCATATCGAGCTTGGAAGGTTATGTGAAAATCGTGAGACATGTTCCGGATGAGATAATGAGCCGTTTTAGTCACAACCTTACAAGCATCCCTACTCTTCGCGTTCAAGCTTGGGCCACTGTGAACTACTATAATGGGGAAGTGTATCCTGTCTTAAAAGAACATGGGTACGTATGTTTTTTTTACTTTAAAGTCTTTGAATCTGTTACAATGACTTTAATGGGGTTTCATTGTTTCCTTTATTCGTATTCAGGGTTATACGGATATCTCCGTTCGCAAATAGATTGGCGATGAGTGTTCCACCATATATCCAACTTCTGAGGTGCATAGCTAATTACAAAGCATTGAGGTTTTCTTCTCCTATATCAACACTGGCTCAAAAGTTAGCTGATCGGATGGTTGAGAAAAGCTCTGACACCGGAGGAAACTATGTCTCCGTCCACCTTCGGTTTGAGGAGGTAGTACTTTTCTTTCAATAGTACAGTGACTAGCTTTCTTAAGAGAGACAAAAATAAAGAAGTCTTCTTTTTGTTATTTGTTAATAGGACATGGTGGCCTTCTCATGCTGTCTCTACGAAGGAGGAAGAGCTGAGAAATCTGAAATGGATTTGATTAGACAGAAAAGTTGGAAAGGGAAGTTCAAACGTGTCATTAGGCCTGAGCTTAACCGCGTTAATGGCAAATGCCCCCTTACACCGTTAGAGGTATATATATATATATTAATTTTCACATTTGAGTCTCAGCTTAGCTTAAAAGAGGTATTTTCAGGTTATTGAGCCTTTTTGTTTTTAGGTTGGTATGATGCTTCGAGGTATGGGATTTGATAACAAAACATCGATATATTTGGCTTCGGGGAGAATCTACAAACCTGAGAAGCATTTGGCTCCACTCAGGGAAATGTTTCCTCGTCTCTACACAAAAGAGTCTCTTGCAACTCCAGAGGAGCTTGCACCATTCGAGGGATATTCTTCGAGAATGGCTGCTTTGGACTACACGGTGAGCTTGTTGAGCCAAGTGTTTGTCACAACTCAAGGTGGAAACTTCCCTCATTTCTTGATGGGTCATCGGAGATTCCTCTTCGGTGGACATGCTAAAACTGTCATACCCGATAAACCAAAACTCGTTCTCCTTCTTCAAGACATGGGTCTCAGGTAACTATAAACCTTCCTTTCCTCATCTCAAGCTTGGCCATGTTTATAAAACACGTTATAGATAAGAGTTTGGTACAATGTTTCTTGAACAGGTGGGAAGATTTCAAGAAGGAGATGAGAGTGATGCTAGGGGAAAGCGATAGAAAGGGAGTGATGGTGCCTAGATTGAGGAAGATCAACCGGAAAACTTCTGTTTACACGTACCCTTTACCCGAATGCGAATGCATCTTCCATTTGTCTCCCAATTCTTCAACTACTGGAAACATTCACAATCTTGGAGCTCTTCATCCAACTGCAAACCTCGTCAATTCTGCAAGACTATTATAGTCTTTTGGATCCTTTTACACTGAAGCTTTGTCCCAAGTCCTGAACGTTTTTTGTGTGCACTTGACGGATCAGAAGCAAGCGATCAGATGCGGAGGAGATTCTTGTGAGAAAATACAAAAGGTGTAAACAAACGCTTTAGGATTGTAGCTGTGTTGCTGTTTTTGGTCTTTGTAGGACGACTTAGGGCAAGCACAGAAAAACAAGGGGTGTGATTTTCTCTACTTATAATTGTATCTTTTTTGTTCATTACTTACGTTGTGTCCCTCTCAAACCGTTCAAGTGTATAGAAATTTACATTTCTCTGGTGTATTTTTCTTTGTAACATTACTTGTCATATCTACTAGTTACTTATATATCTAGTGATGATTTTAGAAATGTTACCGAACTCAACATTTAATCCAAACCCGCAAGTTTTGAAAATGATTTGGTTTGACACCTCCGAACAGATGAGATTGTGATTCTCAGGCATCTACCATTGTTGGAGCAACGATTGCTCACTTCGTTCCTCCTTCACCTGATGATTGGGGCAATCGATTCGACAAAATTTTCGACTGCCTCCATTCTAGATTTTTTTTTTAAACCGGAAATTTTAACCAGATCGTACTAAACCGGAGGTCATCGTGTTGTTTTCTCCGTCCGACAGAGCGAAAGCGACACCTTCTTTGTATACGCTTATGCAACTGTTGCGTTTCATCTCGTCGGCGGTGGTTCCTCTCTCTACAAAGCCTTCCCGTCTATCTTTCTCCGTCGCAGGTTCGAACCATTTCCAATGGAAAACTATTCTCCTCTCTGTTTTGAAATTGGATACTATTATCTTTGGTCAATCTATAAAACGAAAATCGATCGATACAGTTATGTTCTGATACAGTTTTGATGCTTTTTTGTCAGAAATACGATTAAAAGAAATTGAAACATTTTTTTTCCGGTTTTGTTTGATTTTAGCTATGGACTGTGTTGCTGCTTCGTGTAGCTTGGTTTTATGTGGCAAGTCCTCTGTGGAAACAGATATAGCAAAGAGTTTGAAGAACAGTAACACGCTTAAACTCCCAGACAACACTCAAGTTTCACTCTATCTGGAATCTGAGATGAAGGATTTGGTTAGAGATGATGGTGAAGATTCCTTCAGTCCTTCACTGTTTATGAACTCCATCTCAACTCATCAGTTCGGTCGGTTTCTCATTTGGTCTCCACGCTTGTCTTCCACTCATGACGTTGTTTCTCAGTAAGCGTTCTAAACATTGGTTCCTTCTTTCTTTAACGTTACCTTTGAAATCTGTTTTATTTTACTAAGTTTCTTTTCAGTAACTTCTCTGAGCTTCTGGTTGGTTCGGTTTGTGTCACGGATATTCAGTTTAAAGGTCGAGGTAAGAATTTTCATTAGAAAAAACCTGAAACCGTGAGTAGTAACTAAGTAACTGACGAATATGGCAGGGAGGACAAAGAATGTGTGGGAGTCTCCAAAGGGTTGTCTTATGTATTCGTTTACTGTAGAAATGGAAGACGGTCGAATCGTGCCTTTGATACAGTATGTGGTCTCGCTTGCTGTTACTGAGGCAGTGAAACATGTCTGTGACAACAAGGTATTGTGTATTCATTTAGATATTATAATAATCTTTGAGTTTTTGCTCATTTTGGAATCGATTTTCAGGGTTTGCCGTACATTGATGTTAAGATAAAGTGGCCGAATGATCTCTACTTGAATGGCCTTAAGGTTGGAGGCATTTTGTGTACCTCTACTTACAGATCAAAGAAGTTCCATGTCAGTGTTGGTAATAATAATAAGCATTGTGACTCTTTAAAAGAAAGTTGAAGCATCTGTAATAGGAAAAACGATGAAATTTACTCATCCTTCTTGCTTTTTGGTAGGTGTGGGATTGAATGTTGACAACGAGCAACCGACCACGTGCTTAAATGCAGTACTGAGAGACATGTCTCCTGCATCAAACCTACTCAAGAGAGAAGAAATTCTTGCTGCTTTCTTTGATAAATTCGAGAAATTCTTCCATCTCTTCATCGACCAAGGTATATTGTTAAAACGGACTGCTTATAGATTTAGTTGGCTGTTTCTATGTGAAATGATAATCAAAGTTTTGAGCCCAGTTTGAATCATTTCTATCTGATCGCATTCCACTTTACAGGTTTTAAATCTCTCGAAGAGCTATACTACAGGACATGGCTTCACAGGTAAAACGCTATTGTTTACATAGTGTTATTGACTTGTGGCTGTTAATACATTTCACATTGAAGTGTGAGGATACAAACTTTACTTACCATGTGCAGCGAGCAAAGAGTGATGGTTGAAGAAAAAATCAATGACAAAGTTGTTCAAAATGCTGTGACCATCCAGGTAATGGATTGGTTATATAACAAATATACAATTCGAGTTACTGTAGAAAAATGGTGGTTCTCTTAATTTAATCCTCTTTGTATCTCTAGGGTTTGACAACTTCTGGATATTTGCTGGCTATTGGAGATGATAATCAAATGTATGAGCTTCACCCTGATGGCAATAGGTAAATTTTTGAAAGTGTTAGTTAAAATGGATAACAAATGTTTATTAGATATTACTACATGTTAAAAGCTAATATGGAGTGTGTGTATGTTTAACTACAGTTTTGACTTCTTCAAAGGTCTAGTCCGTAGAAAAATATGATCTGGTGGAAGCTAAGCAGATGTTGTGTTAGCACCATGGACACGAGTAATATTAGTTTCTATTTTGGAGAGTAAACAAACAGTGTCTTTTTTTTTCAACATCAAACAGACCATATGACTTCTGAGACAATGTAATATAATCCTCATGGAGAAAAGTTACTACAGACATTAATACACTGTTTAATCACCATCATCATTACATTAGCCATAGTGTCCATAAAGGAAGTTGTCTCAATAAAGCAGCGAGATTGCCAGTATTATGACAATCCAAAATCGCCTGAAATTTCTCTTTAGAAGTAACTGTATTTGGATTGAGTAACAATACCAGATTAGAAATTTGTGTTCCTCTCCAAATAGTTTGTGTAAAATTACATGTAAAGAAGAGATGATCCTCCATTGATTGAAGAAGCATAGTTGTAGCATTCATTGATGAAATATTGTTAAAGGAGATTGGTTGGCATGCAGGCGCAGCTCTAATCTGTAACTAATTAACTATATATTATCGAACGACGTGAACCCAAGTCTGGAAAAATATATATTAATCTCCTCTCTTAATTTGATAAAGTAAAGAGAATAGAAGAAAGTCTCATAACTTAAGCAATCTAATCATGGAAAAATGGTGGTATTTGGGAAACAAATTGTGCTTCTTTTATAATAGAACCATATAATGCCTTTTTCATATTCCACTTTGAAACTTTTCTTTTGTTAATTTTATATGAATGATTTAGATTTGTCCTTATGGTTTCAGTCAAACGAATAAAAAAAAAAGTTAGAACAAGGGACCCATATTCTGTAGTATATTATGTATAAAAATGAAATCAAATCTTAAAGGGGTCCACTTTAATTTGATTTATAGTGAATTTCCAATACACTCACTCATACTTAATCATTAGGGTCTAGGGGGTGTAAAATCACAGTTTGTTAATTAAATCCATTGGAGGTCTAATGTCACCCAATGATTAAGCATGAGTGTATTTGCCTTTATCTGACATAGATTTATCAAACCAAATTCAAATAAATCAAGTTCAAACGTGAGAGCATACTGAACAGTTGATTAACCAAGTCTTCAGATTGCTTAATCACTTAATCGAACAAGTTACTAATCGTTGAAATTTGGAAGAACAAGAAAATATAGGTATGGGTTCTTTTGTTGAATTAGTTTTCTTTTCTGAAATGGACTTTTGTGGTCACGTTACGTTGTTGAATGCCTAGCTGCCCAAGTCTCACTCTAATTCACAAATGATATCAATTAGACGAACCATAGAAAGCTAATAATCCGAACCAAAAAAGATAGGATCGCAATGGTTTGATCACGAGGATCATGTTCATAACAAGATATAAATTTAAAACTAGTACATAAGACAATAAAAGCCATATCAATCAAATAAAAGCAGAGCGGCGAGCAATAAAAGCAGAACTCGAATGAACAATGTCATGCCTTAATAATTTTGGTTTCGAAGGAGTATTGTTTGAGAGTGATACTAAGATTTTAATGCCATACTATTTAAAAACCTATTTAATGGCCTAGATCTCAAATTTATACAGACGACATAAGAGAGCCATCATGGAAAATATTGTGGTCAAAATATGGATTTTGCGAAAGAACAAAATTTTGAGTGCGGATCTTGTAGAATAACCTCTTGCTTTCCTATTTATTTGCTATACTAGACTGTAGTATTCCCTCAAGATCATCTAGTACAATTTGTTCTCAACTATCAATAACAAATTTGTATGTTTTATAGATGTTTTAAGTGATTCGTTGTTGGCACGCAGATAAAAACAAAATCAAGAAGTGACTTGTTCTTTTAGATTCCTCACGACGTCAGCAGCCACCACATAATACGGCACCGTTTTCAGCGGACCCCTTCTTTTACTTTAAAAAAAAAACAGCACAGCGGAGAAATTAAAATAAAAAAAAAATAATTAAAAATTAGGCTTGGCTTCTCCGGTTAACTCCTCCTCTGTTCCTACCGAACTTTCTTCTCTGACCCATTTTCAGCAACTGCCTCTCTCTCTCTCTCTCTCTCTCTCTCTCAAAAGCTTCTAATAAAAACTTTGAATTCATTACTCCTCCGCCGTAACTGTAACCGTAACCGCCATCATTCTCCGCCGCGCTGTAATCGATTTCCAACGGCGCTTCAATTCGATGTGCGGTTTCTCCTCGTAGACCGTTTCCTCCACATGCATCCCTTCTGCTGTGTCTCTACTATCTCCGATCACACTCCTTCCACGCCGTTACCGGAGCAACCGTCGCTCTCTATGTACGCCGCCTCACCGGGAACTCCTTTCGGTTCCGCGAGATCCCAGCCGGTAATCACCCGATCCGCCTCACAGCGATATAACCATCCCGGTCAATCCAATCACCACCTCCTCCACAGTCTCTCGTTTAACCACCACAGCGGCGGCGTCGTCTCCTCCGATCGGCGTGTGCTAGCTTTACCGGCAGCGGCGAGGGAAGCGCCGGTGGATGTTAAGATCAACGATATCGCCGGGAATGCGATTGCTGGGATTCTGTATAAATGGGTGAACTATGGGAAAGGGTGGAGACCGAGATGGTTCGTCTTGCAGGATGGAGTGCTCTCGTATTACAAAATCCATGGACCTGATAAGATCCTTGTTAGCCGTGAGACTGAGAAAGGATCTAAAGTGATCGGCGATGTGTCCACGCGTATGGTCTCCAGGAATAACCGTCACGCCAACACTCACCAGCTCCGCCGCAAGCCATTCGGCGAAGTCCATCTCAAGGTACGATTTGATTATCAGTGAAAAATTGTTACTCTAATGGAACAGATTCTTTGCTCAGTTTTCCCAAATTGCTTCACTATTTTCTCTTATGTTATACGATTGGACCTTTTATTCAGTTTCGATGATTGAATAATAAATGATGTAGAAGTTGATCATCATCATCATCTGCTCGATTTCATCTCAAGAACCGATTAAATCATCTATTGATATCGATTCTGAGAAAATTTACATTCTAATGGTGTTTATATGTTTAGTTACCCAAATTGCTTCACTATTTCTCAAAAAGATGATATATTATATAATTGGATCTGAAATGCAGTTATGATGATTTGATCGCTATAGGTTTCGTCGATTAGGGAGAGTAGATCAGATGACAAGAGATTCTCGATATTCACTGGCACAAAGAGGCTTCACCTACGAGCAGAGACGAGAGAGGACCGAGCAGCTTGGATGGAGGCATTGCAAGCTGTGAAAGATATGTTCCCAAGAATGTCAAACTGCGAGTTGATGGCACCGACGGACAACTTAGGCGTCTCGATGGAGAAGCTTAGGCTGCGTTTGGCCGAGGAAGGAGTGAGTGAGTCGGCCATTCAGGACTGCGAGCAAATCACCAGATCTGAGTTCTCTGCTCTTCAGAGCCAGCTTTTGCTTCTTAAACAGAAGCAGTGGCTTCTCATTGATACTCTTAGACAACTAGAGGTACTTCAAAAAAAAAAATCAAGATCCAGCATTTTAGATTGAATAGCTTCCGCTTTTTAGATGGATTTGGTCAAAGGAAAGTCTTTGTTGCATCTTCATGCGTTTGTGGTGAATTTTTGTTTGTCAATCGAAACTCTGCTAATTGCTCTCTACACGCCATTGTCTAGACAGAGAAAGTAGATCTGGAGAACACGGTTGTAGATGAGAGTCAACGACAAGCTGACAACGGAGACTCAGGTTGGTTTAAGACTTTTCTATTGAGCTGTTGACTGGAGTCGTTGACCTTACTGATTCCATTTTATCTCAGAAGAAGGAACTGCTAGTGAATCCGACGATGATAACGAACGGTTTGATGCTGCTGAGGAGGAGATTGATACGTGTGACTCGCTTTCTTCAAGTTCTTTCAAAAGTATAGGATCTGCTTTTCGTACATCATCATTCTCTTCAGATGATGATGGGTTTAACAATGGGTTTGAGTCAGAAGATGATGTTGATTGTGATCCTTCCATCAAGTCTGTTGGGTTTAACTATCCTCACGTCAAACGACGGAAGAAGTTGCCTGATCCGGTGGAAAAGGAGAAAAGTGTCAGCCTTTGGTCAATGATCAAGGACAACATTGGCAAGGATCTCACAAAAGTCTGTCTTCCGGTTTACTTCAACGAGCCACTATCTTCTCTACAGAAATGCTTTGAGGATTTGGAGTATTCGTACCTTCTTGATCGGGCATCTGAATGGGGGAAAAGGGTATTAAGACTCTGCAACCGACTGAAGTTAATTTTAGTTAAAATCTTTTTGTGAATAGCACCTTGATTTTGCTCAGAATATAAAACTTTTCAGGGCGATAACCTCATGAGGATTCTGAATGTTGCTGCTTTTGCTGTATCTGGTTATGCATCAACCGAAGGAAGAATCTGCAAACCTTTTAATCCAATGTTAGGGGAAACCTATGAAGCTGACTATCCAGATAAAGGCCTTCGATTCTTCTCGGAAAAGGTTATATAACCTTCACTCATTTAGCTTTTGGTTAAGATAATGTATGTACTAAACTTCTATGGTGAATTTTGTTGTCAGGTGAGTCATCACCCCATGATTGTGGCATGTCATTGTGATGGCACAGGATGGAAATTCTGGGGAGATAGCAATTTGAAGAGCAAATTCTGGGGTCGATCGATTCAGCTCGATCCTATTGGTGTGTTGACTCTGCAATTCGATGATGGTGAATCTGTGCAGTGGAGTAAGGTATATTGATTCTTAACTCAATAGAAACAAAAGTAACCCATTTGTGATGATGATATGGTGCTTAATCCACCTCTGCTCAATATATATAGGTGACTTCATCGATATACAATCTCATACTTGGTAAACTGTACTGTGATCACTACGGAACAATGCGGATCGAAGGCAATGGTGAATACTCGTGTAAACTTAAGTTCAAGGAACAGTCGATGATCGACAGAAATCCTCATCAAGTCCAAGGTATAGTGGAAGACAAGAACGGTAAAACAGTGGCTAAGCTGTTTGGGAAATGGGATGAGAGTATGTACTATGTGATTGGTAGCCAAGGAAAGGCCAACGAATCACATCTTCTGTGGAAACGAAATAAAGCTCCTGAGAACCCGACGAGGTATAATCTAACACGGTTTGGGATCACTTTGAATGAGCTCACGCCTGGTTTGAAAGAGAAGTTGCCGCCAACGGATTCGAGACTTAGACCGGACCAGAGGCATTTGGAGAAAGGAGAGTTTGAGATGGGAAACGCGGAGAAGCTGAGGTTGGAACAGAGGCAGAGACAGGCGAGGGAGATGCAAGAGAGAGGTTGGAAACCAAAGTGGTTTAGAAAAGAGAAAGAGTCTGAGACGTACAGATACGTTGGAGGTTATTGGGAAGCTCGAGATGTTGGTCGTTGGGATGATTGTCCTGATATCTTTGGCCAAGTTCAACAATCCGTCAACTGAAAACCAAATTACATAAAGAGAGGGAGAGAAGAAAACTCCCATTTTATCATATTTTTTTGTTTTTGTGTTTGTTCTTTTCTCGTCTTTTCTTCAAGGGTTTATAATTCTTTTACACGTCATTCTTTTGTTCCCTACTAGGGAGTTTCCGGGTGGAAACATTGAATTTCTCCTTATACAAGGCTTCTTGAGGTCCAAGGGACAACAGAAATCATTGCTAAGTTGAAACAAACAGTCTAAAGAACGGAAGGACTAATGATAAGAAGTTGTTGATGTACTGTTGCTACGAGTGATGGTTTTTGTCCACTCGAAATTTGTAAATGACGGTTTTGGGGGATGACTATTGTCTTTGGATCCGTCCGAACAAGTGATTATACGACCCACTAGACTAGAGTGTGGAGAGAAGCACTTGTTAATTGTTATGTTCATGTTTTGGTCACGCCCTGACTTACTTCAGTACTTCACCAAACTTTACTTAAAGTAACTCTAGCCCTAGTTCTAATATGACATCTAAACAACATCATTCTAGAGGAAAACCGAAAACTTAATTACCCTATCTTGCTTAGTAGACTCGTCACTGTTCGTCAGTGTGGCCGGTAAACTTAATTATAGTCTTTCTTGATCGAAATATTTGGTATGTAGTTTGTGTTTTCATTTCAGATCGTAGGTTTCTTAGTCAACCAAATTAGTTACAGAGATTACTAAGAAAATTGAGAAACAAATTCATGTTTACAAAAAAAAATCAAAAACAAAAACAAATTCATAAATAAATTAAAATATGGTGACGACTAACCACACATAAGAGTATAAGACTGACCGACCACTCATAGGAAAACATTGATGTGTGAAGAAGGGTTTTCAAATCAAAATTAAGACTATTCTTAAGAAAAAAAATCGAATAAGGTTTATATTTTGTAATTAATAATGAGTTCGAAAAAAGTTTACATTTTATCTAGAAAAGAACTTTACTGTCTTCTTGAAGATGAAACCCAGTAGGACAAACAAAACTAATCAAAATCTGTTAAATAAACTTTGCTCTCATTTTGTTGTTTCTGAGATACAAAACTTTACTTTTTTAATCATTTTTAATCTGTAAGCAGTTTTCAAAATTTCCAATCTGTACAACTTCTAAAAGTGTCATGTAAATACGACATTTTCCTATATCTGTTTCGATATATCCAAAAGGTGAACTGTGCAAATCAGCTTAACATGATCGTTTGGTTTGGTTAGTAATACGAAAACTAATAACAAAATTGTAATTAGAACTAAGAGCATGTGCAATGCACATACCCATAGGTATGTTCCCACATTTAATATAATAAAAATAATATTATTTTAGTTAAAGAGTTTTGGAAAAAAATTTGAAAATTATGGCACAACATTGCACATACTCATATGGGTTTCTTTAAAAAAAAAAAATTGAAGTATTTATAAAATTGAAAAAATATTATTATTCATAATATTTCGAACACATTATTAAAAGACAAATACAACATTTATTACATATAAAACGAGGAAAAAAATACATACAGAGAAAACACAAAGACAAACATACATGTTCTAAACCATATGAAAACATGATTAATGACCAAATTTGTTCCAAATATGCTCAACCAAATCAGCTTTCAATTGGTGATGCTTTTGTTGGTCACGAATATCAGCTCGATTAGCCATAATATTGTGGACATTCGACGGCAAGCGGTCAGGGGGACGTACTCGTGAAGACCCGCTCCCGTCTGCTCCTCCTTGTTGGAATTCCGTTACGTTATCTATAGTTTCAGCGTCTCTTTCATCTTCCACAATCATATTGTGTAATATGATACAAGCCTTCATTATATTCCCTATCTTCTCCTTATCCATGGTAAGAGACGGGTTTTTAACAATTGCAAATCGAGCTTGTAAGACTCCAAAAGCGCGCTCAACTTCTTTGCGGGCAAACGATTGATGGGCACAAAATAATTTTGCTTTCGGTTCTCCGGCTGAGGAATTGGTTTGACAAAAGTGGACCATTCCGGATATATACCATCTGTGAGATAGTAAGCCTTCTTGTATCGGTGTCCATTAACAGAGAATGACACCTTAGGAGCTCGACCTTCTAATATATCATCAAACACGGGTGAGCGGTGGAGAACATTAATGTCGTTTAAAGTACCTGGAGGTCCGAAAAATGCGTGCCAAATCCACAGATCATACGACGCGACAGCCTCTAAAACGATTGTTGGTTTTGCATGACCCCGTGCATATTGCCCTTTCCATTCCGTGGGACAATTTTTCCACTCCCAATGCATACAGTCAATGCTTCCTATTGAGCCAGGAAATCCACGCGTCTCTCCGAACCTTGAGTAATCGTTTAAGATCTGCTGGTGTAGGCCTTCTGAGATAGTCCTCCTCGTAAAAACCGATGATTGCGTTGGTAAATTTATGCAAGCATTTCAGCGCAGTGCTCGCTCCTAGTCTGAGGTATTCATCGGCTGCATCAGCTGCATTGCCATATGCGAGCATACGAATGGCGGCAGTGCATTTTTGTAAGCCGGTCAAACCGGGCTTTCCAGTACCATCCGGTATGTGCTGAAAGAAGGGTAAGTCGGATAGCTTGTTAACTATGCGCATGAACAATGGTCGGTTCATCCGAAAGCGACGTCGGAAAATAGCGTCGGGATAGATAGCATTCTCACTGAAATAATCATTGATCAAGCGGATGTTCCCTTCTTCACGTTTCGATCTATGACCGCTCGTTTCTTCCTTCTCTTCTCTGGCTCAAGAACTTCATTTATATCATCTAAACACTCTCTCATAGAGCTTGCAAACTCATAATCAATTGCTTGTTGAAACTCATCATCAAATGAAAAAGGATGGTTGGAAGATGATGCCATTTTTAGGTTTCTTTGCAATTATGAAAAGAGTTGGTGTTTGTATGTGGTAAAGATTTTTTTGATAGAGAGTATATGAGAGATTTGTTTGATAGAGAGTGTATAAGAGATTTGGAATGATAGAGGTTGTGTGAGAGAGTTGGGGTTTCTTTGCAATAAAAGAAGAGAGTGCAATAAAGAACTTGTAAAAGAAGAGAGTGCAATAAAGATTTTTTTGTGTTGCAATAAAAGAAGAGAGTGCAATGAAAGGAGTTTATGATACAACAATACCAAGACGCAAACGTTTTATAGAGTTGGCCGAGAGTCACATGTGACTTGGCCGAGACAAAACACAAACAAAGAGACACAACACAAACAAACGAAAACAGTTGCCGAGTTTGTTTTAATGTGGCCGACTGATAAGTTGGATTTTTCGTATCAACTACTCTCAATCCATACCACTCATGTCATTGTAGTACTTGAGATGTCAATCCAAATGGAGATTCAAACTATCGAAATAAAGAAAAGGCAAAGATCAAGTTTTGATAAAAGATTGGGTTTTGTTTTGTAAAGATCTATGCTTTAAGCTAACAAGATGAAAGAAAGATTTAAACTTTAACAATTAAGATAAAGGAGGCGTCTTGGGTGAGACTTAGTTGGGATCAAACGAGCTCAACCATCCTTTCTCAACACACCAAGACTCAAGCTTTGTGCTTAGACTTTGGGTAAATCTGCCACTCTCGTGGTCAGATCGCTTTGCAAGCTGAGAATCCAAAGCTAGCTCTCACTAGTGGACTCAAAGTTACAAGCTTTCACAAGATCTAGTCTAAAAGTGCACAAGATACATCCCAACAACCAATCTCTTAGGTTGGGAATGTTTCTCTCTATCGCTAGCTCTCTTAGGCATTAACGCAAACACCTTCTAGGTGTACTAGCCTAGATTCGCGACTTCAAGTGATCAAGAAGAAGCCGAGATATAAAGCTCTAGCTAAAGAAAAGCTGGTCAAGGGAGATTAAGGAAGAGGTTACAGGAAGCTAAAGCTCTGACCTTTCCTAATCTCACCCTCGAAACCTCTAAAGAACTACTCGCTACTCATACTCGAACCGAAAGCAAAGAGGTAAAGAAAGCTAGAAATCATCATTAAGACAAGATTAGCAAACTAAGTACTTCTTAAACTTAAAAGATTCAAAGTAAAAGCTTACAAAAGATCTCCAAGAACAAACTGTTTTTCTTGGAGAGAAACTGGTTACAAGATAAAGATTGCCTAAAATTAGGTCTTAAAGGTTTATATAGAGAAGGGAAAAGTGTATCCTTTGGTCAACGTTTTTGCTTTGACTTCACAGATGCGCGCAGCTTGAGCAACTTCCTCAAGCACTCTGTTTCCTTTTGCTCAAGGCTCTGTTCCGTCTTGCTTGTTTTGCCATCCGATTACTCCGATCTCCTTCTGGTCCATCTCCGATCATCACCTCCGGTCCTCCTTCGCCATAAGCTCCGAATACCTGATAAATGCACCCCAAATGCAATGGAAATGCAAAATGCTATCCTAAAGGCTAAATGATCCTAAGTAGACTAAAGCTACACTAAATGTTATGAAATGGACTCAATTATACACAGAACTATGCAGTATGAGAGGCTAAATGCATGCGAATGTTGAGTACATCACCGACCAAACTAAAAACAAGACTCAAAAAAGAAAAACAGTTGTGTCACACATACAACCAACACTCTTAGGTCGGCAACAACAACCAAACACGTTTTCAGTCACAAGAAGGAGAGAACGAAGATGTCGGCAACAACAACTACACTTCTATTGCTCCATGCTCCTTTTTAGTCTGCATACACGCAAAAACCAGAGCTTATAAACACAGTACATATCATAATCAACAACATTATCTAAGATGTCGGCAAGAACAATACAGTTATGCAAATTGATAAATACTTAGTTATCATAAATACTTGAAAGAACACTTAACCTAATGTGAAGAGTAATTTAAACCAGATATGCAAATTGATGGAAGCAGAACACATTACCTAAGTTCAACGAAAATTGAAAGAACACATGCAAATTGATGGAAGCAAAACACATTACCTAAGTTCAAGGATCGTTTCACCACTTGCGCCTTTTCTCCCATCTTCGCAGAGGTCTCTTTCAGACACCCTAAACAATCCTCCATCTCTCTATCGGCCTCACGGGAAGCTGCTCCACAGTCCAAGCAATCTTGCTCTGCTTCCATCAGTAAGTTCTCACAGGCGGCCATATCTTCCCTCAACTGCAGTGTGTGACGCTGAAGAGACCTAAACCGATCGTAAGATGCCATGAATGCTTTCTGAATATGTTTGTGTTTGATTTGGAGCAAGTCCAACCGGCGCTTTTCCGAGTTGTACATCTCAAGTAGGTCCTGCAAGAACCATATACAAGAATAAAACATTACTTTCATAAAACAAGTTTAACATTACCACGAAGCATTAAAACATGATTTTCATATAAGGAAACAGGGAATACAAGGCATTAAGACAAGGCATTAAGAAAAGGCATTAAGACAAGGCATTAGGACAAAGCATTATGACATTTCACTTAACGGAAACCTAAAGATAAAACCGATTAAATAGCTTATCCTTGACCGCTTTCTCTATATCGTTAAGTGGTTCGGTTTTTCCTAAGAGGTTAGATAGGAATTGTTTATCCGCTAATATCTCTTTGTTAGTGAACTCCTTTTCACTTATTGTAGCCACGGCTTCGAGGTTCTTCAAAGCAGCCTCCCTGTCTTCGCTGGTTCTCTTCACGGTCTTGGATCCTCTCAACTTTGCAGCCTTTGCTGCCTTCACACCCATCGGTCTCTCTTCTTCTGGTTCCTCCCTCGGACCAACGCCTCCGGAATCATGTGGCTGTGCTCGTTTGCTCTGCCTTTTGCCTTTATCTGTTGTTTGAGAACGCCACTTCTGATCGTTTCTAAGAGCTTTCCACGCATGGGCTAAGACGAAGTTGGTCTTATGATCCTGGTAATAGAACTTGTAAGACATCTGGAAGACATCATCATCGGATTGGCCACTTGTAGCTTGACGGCTCGCCATGTCAAAGCATCCGCAAAACCACTGCACTTCTTTGTTTATTTTCGTCCATATCTGCTTGCAAGTATTCCACAGGCGAGGAGGAAAGTCCTTAACCGCAGTACACCCATGATAGTAGATGCAAACCCGTTTCCAAAACGCTTGAGCTTTCTGTTCATTTGTAGTCACGCCATCTTTGCTAGTGTTTAACCACGCGGTCACCAGCGCCCCATCTTCTGCGATTGACCATCTTCTTCTTGCTTCCCGTGTAGCCAATGGTGAGCTCTCGTCTACGTCATCAGCGTCATCTGCTGTGAAGCTGGTTTGGGTACTAAAGTTAGGAGGTTGGTCACCGAAGAGAGGTGTCTGAGTACTAAACAGAGGAGTTTGGGTACCAAAGAGAGGTGTTTGGGTACTAAAGGAAGGTGATTGGGTACTAAACGAAGGTGATTGGGTACAAAATGGAGGTGTTTGAGGTGTACCGATTTGGTTCATGAGGTATGTGAAGGATCTAGGAAAGCTCGAGGGACTATTGGAACCCATTACGTAAACAGAAAAGAGATGAGTGAAGAAGAAACTCGTGTTTTAGGGTTAGCGATATGAGTGAAGAAGAAGCTCATCAAGTTGTGTTTTTATAGGCAAATGAGGGTTTAAGTAAAAGCGACAAGACATGAAACTGTTTTTAAATTTTTTTTAGCTCATTTAACTCTACACTTTAGTGGTTGACATTGCATTTAACTCAACATGACTCAACATACAAGCAAAATTCATAATCGCTCACAACCTAAATCTCAGACCTATGAACCAATTACAATCAAACAACAACCGCAACATTAACACCTCTCTACCTAAACAGCAAACAATAACTACACCCACAAGCTAATCTATCACACAAAGGCGGAAACCTAACCTTTACTTTCTCGAGCTGATTTGAGTTGTCATCATCTCCACCAGCTGTCTTCTTCGACGCCATCTCGAGACATGAGGAAAAAGAAGAAAGAATACATGTTAGTTAAAAGAAAAGAGCATTCAAAGTTCTAAGGTTAATGCTTTCTAGTTCCGTTTAGATTTGTATGAATCATAAAACACAAGAGACACCAAAAGCATTATAGTATATGTTCCGTTGGATTCAGATATGGTAAGAATCAATGTCACGCAGAAACCATTCAACCGTACATGATACAACAGAAGGAATGAACATGAGCTCGCAAACCATTTCCGGGAGATTACAATTACGGTTCAGACACAAAAGGAATAAACAGTTTCATACAATTCGATTCACCTCAAATTAAATCGGACAACCACACATGGCAAATCAATTAAACATTTCCAGCAAACTCAATTTCCTAAATCACAAATCCGATTTACGTTTTCAAACTACTCAACCACCAAAATTCATTTTATACTGACTTTGGATAGAGGTCCATACCTGAGAAACTCGCCGAAATTCAAAATAACTTGCTGGAAATCGCCTGAGATCGAACACGGAAAAACGATATGCGAGACGACGAAAAACAAAGGACAAGAAGAAGACAGAGGAGAAGAAGAAATGGACGAAGGAGAAGAAGAAATGGAAGAAGGAGAGGAAGAACAGAGCATAAACGGGTATCGGAGACAGAATTTTCGTGTCGCCGATTTTCAGATCGGTGTGAGAGACGGAGAAAGCGAGGAGGCAACTGAAATGAAAAAATAAAAAAAAAATTCGGGACACCGAATTTTTCCACGACGCGGCTCCTTCTGCAACTGACACGTGGCCGCAGCAACCGGTTCTGGGCTGCTTCCTGGAGAGACGATTGTTTAAATTAGACCCGCTACATGTGAATTGTTTTGCAATTTTTCTTTATTTTTGGGCTAAAGCATCGATGCAAACATGTGCGTTGCACTTGCTCTAAGAGATTTCTGGTTTTTTATTTTTTTCCCGATGTCTTCACTTGATTAATAATCTGATCAAATCCAGCAACCCATACTTCTACTGAGACTTCCATCATGTTTAGCTTCATAGGTTATCATTACACCTTTTTGCCAACCATTTATATATTTGATTTTACTTTATTGTCCACGACTCCACGTTTTAGGTTTGTAGGTTTGATGATGTTATAGATTACGTACGTAATTTAGAAAGTCTACTTGTTTCTCAGATTTTTTACTTTTCAGAAAAAAGTACTCTTAAATCGAGGAGATAAAACAGAACCTTAATAGTATGAACAAGAACATTCTTTCACATACTCGGATTTTACCTATTATCTCTTTTGTTATTGGTGTAGATTGTAGAGTATTAAAATACCTCCAACAAGAACATTCTTTCACATACTCGGATTTTACCTATAATTTCTTTTGTTATTGGTGTTTTTTCTTGTCTTCTTATAGAAAAAGTACATGTTCTTTCATTTGCTTTTTAATGCATAAGAATCGTTGAAAAATAAATTAGGAGACGCATCAGCGATAAAATGATAAGCATACACTTAATATAACTCTTGGTGACTTTTATAGATGGTAATGTCGCAAACAAATATAGTGTGGCAAGTGACTTATCTAAACAAAATGACTGTATATCCTTTAGAAAAAAAAAAACTAAATGACTGTATTTAACTTCAACAAAAAAACTAAATGATTTTTGTAACCCACTCTTTGTAATTTTACCCCGATCGTTATATGGAATATATTCAGATGAAAAAAAAAAAAAAAAAAAAAAAAAACTTCAACACAAACATTTTGCATGTATAATTTATTTATACCGAATGGCTTTTTTTTAAGTGGAATAAAAAGATTGATTGAAGTATTCTGTAGATGAGAAACTTCCAAAACAAGTATAGAAAAGTCATAAGACAGTCAAATATATCAATTGACTTTAGCCAAAAACATGCAAAGAGCTTAAAACCTCGGTGGAGAAACGAAGCAGGTTTTAGCTTTTAGATCGAGTTTTCTTTGGCACTCTGTTTTAGCTTTTAGAAACGAAACATGCAAAGTGACATATCCTGTTTGTGTCTCTCAATGCAATAAAGTAACTTTAGTTTTATCCAACGAATAAAAACAGGATAAGAATAATGACAATTTATAAACGACTGTTTTTTATAAAGACAATTAATAAACGATGAGATTCATCATACATGCATGCAATGATGCAAATATCATAAACAAGACAAAACATGTTAACCTAAAGAGAAGAGGCAGACGGAACAGAGAGTAATATTATAAAATTATTTGCGGAAACCGAAGATCTTGACCTAAAAAAACAAAAACGAAAAAGAAAGAGAAGATCTTTTCCTTGCATACTCTCTTTTACAGTTTTTATTATTTTAAAATGTACAGTATATCTCTTCTTCTCTCTTTTGTTTTTTGTTTGTCTTCTTTCGGTAAATGCTTCTCTTCCCATATTTTAAATATTCTTTCTCCTGCAATTTGCAAACATCCCAAAACTTCCATAGAAGACACAACGAGCAAACCCGCCACCACCACCATATGACCACATGTTAGCTTTTACAATTCGTGTCAAGAGTCAAGACTCTCCGGCAAACATCTATCCATGAAATACCTTTTCTTTTTCCAATTTCCCTGCAAACGCCCTTATGATAATTGATATAAGCCCACACAATCTCTTTATTATTAATTGAGAAATACATTGATAATTTTTGGAACAAAAAATCAATATATTTACAAGAAAAATGTGTTTGGCAACAGATTTAAGAAGGGTTAATTTTGTATAAAACGATAAAATCCACCCGGATACATCATAGTACATGGGACGCGGATTTTTAAGATCACTTAAATCAAACCACTCTAATGGTTACCTTAAACCGACAATCTATTCTTAAAATTTCTCGGTTTATCTGCTGCCTCAAAATAAAAAAAAATAGAAATCTATCAATGATGATACCAAAATCCGAGTAGATTATAGTAATCATTATACCATCATCAAAGACTTCCGCTTTTGCAGCTCTAAGAATACCTGTATAAAAGAAAACTTTCACTTATCCATGGATAATACCAAATCAAAGGAAACTTAATACTAAAGAAAATATTATCTTCAAAAACAAATTTCTTAATTATGCAAATATGATCGAATGATATTTTCATTATTTGAAAAACCCTACTACTATATAATACGTGAGGCGATGAATAATAAACCATAAGTGACCATGATTGTAATCAAAGCTTCCTCTGTGTGGTAAGTTTCAAATTTCATCTCAAATAAAGGTGCTTAATTTAAAGTGTGAATTTAAGAAGTGTATACAAATACATAACCTGGTTATTCAATCATTACAAACGTGCGGGTATGTTGTGGTGTTCCTTGGGTACGTGGTGTTTTTTATTCAGTTTAGGGTTTTCGGGATTTTTTTGATTTCGGGTTTTCGGGTTTAGACATATTAAAAAGGTTTGGATTTTTTAAAATTTTGATTAGGGTTTTTGAGTCGGGCTCAGATTTTAAATTTAGATTTTATTCACAAAATCGCAACGTCACACCGCGTGTTTGCGCGGGTCCTCTACTAGTATGTTTTATTTCTACAAAAAAAAAAATTGTCCTAAAAAAGACTGTTATCTCTATACTAAAACATTATGCGCCAAACAATCCACTTTACTCTTGCATTAACAATCCGGGTTGAGAATACGTCATGGTATCATTACGTACTTTTACATTCAATCGTCTCTAATAATCGAAGATTATTATCATTACATTATTTCCTGTCCCTGTACTGAATAAGAGTCGTTAAAAAAAAATATTTGAATTGGAAAATTTGTTGTAGATTTCAAACTCAATCTCAGTCTCGTTAATATGATCCTTTTTTCAGTTAAACAAAATAGAATTTGTCGAACTTAAAAAGTAAAATAAACTGAATCCCAAAATTCTGATCAGAAATAAAACTCAAACCAAAATTGTACCAAAACTAATGTATTTTAGATTCTAGAAGAGCTAACTGAGTTTGATTAGTGATTACTACTAGTGTTAACTGTTAACAAAACAACTGAAAGACAAGGGAGAAGAGCAACTAAAAATCAAATGTTTGAAATTTTGCTAATTCAAACATCCCTCTCGTTCAATTGAAACCGAGAATCTGCAAAAATCTTTTTTTGTTAAAAAAAAAAGCTGTTTTGTTTTGAAATTGACCCATAGTTTTGTATGGATCGAGAAATGTCTGTCTCTTCGACAATACGTTGATAGCCCGATGGACATTAAACTCTCAATCACGCCGCCAGATCAAATACTCAATAGACCATAAAAAGCCTACCATTTTTTAGCAAAATATGTCTTGGGACAAGAAGAACATTAAATGCAAAAACTTAAAAAAAAAACAAAAAAAAAAACAAACAACAGAAAATAACATACTCAAGAGAGTGTCATGTCTTCTTCTTGTACCTTTTTTCTTTTTCTTCTGACCCATTTTCAATCACCGAAACTGCAACTTCTCTTCCTCGTTCCCCTCAAAACCTCCCATGCTTCTTCTCTCCTCCTTTGGGTCTAAATAGTAACCACTGAATGTTGCTGAATACGGAATTTAGCTGAATAAAATGAACACTTTTTGCAGAATCTGGCTGAATAGTTTGTAATATGAATGGTAACAGCCGAATGTTACTGAATGCGGAATAAATGTATAACACATTATTTATATAACAGAATTACAAAATATTTACCTAATTAAATTAATTAAATAAATATAAAAACATATACTCTAAAATAACTAAATAATAGTTAAATTAAACAAATAACTTCATATATATATGATTTAGGAATCATGATTTATAATTTGTTTTGTCAAATATCAAACATCAAAGTTAAAAAACGTTATTTTCAAAAATATTACCAATTCATTAATCAAAACCCTCTTAAATATTTTGCTTAATTTCTGCTCGTATTATGCATATAAGCACCATATAGTGTTCTCTCTTATTTCTGTAGAAATTTTATGTGGTATAATAATTTAAAAATCTATATCAAATCTTATTATAATTAAGTTGATTGTAGACTAAAATAAGCATTATTAATATACTGTTCTACACTTTTTTTTTATCTGAATTTGTAAATTTATTTTTTGGATCCATAATTTTATTATTAAGATTCAGTCCCAAACACTCCAAAAATCTGAGTATTCGAAAATGTCGGATTGGATACTGGATTATTGATTAATTGTCCCATTCTTAGAATTTATTTTTTGTGACATTCCACTTGAGAGAAAAAAAATACCTAAATATTCATTCATTTAAATTTGTTAATAATTTAAATTATAAGAAAAGTTTTAGTTATAAATTTTTAGTTGTATTTTTTATTTTGTAACATAAATTAAATTCATTAAAGTGAAATAACAATATATAAAGAATAAAATAATCTTTTTGAAAAGAAAAAAAAAATGACTATTCTTTTCCATTCTTCAACATTCTTCACAATTCTTCAATGCCTATTCTTCAACATTCCTCAATGCCAACTGGTGTATTTAAAAAAGTATTCCTCAACATTCCTCACATTCTTCAAGTTTCATGTTACCAGTTAGGACCTTTATCTCTCTTTTTATTCACCTCTTATTCTTCTTTTTCCTCTTCTAAACCCTTCACTTTTCTTGATTCTTTCTAGGGTTTCGTTTCAATGGAAGAGACTAAAAAAGCTGCTCTTGTACCTCTCAACCCAAAAGCTCCGGAATTCTATCCTAAATCCGGAGCTAAGAAAATCTCACCGCCGTGTCATGGAAAACCCAAATTTCGCTATCCTCCTCCTCCTCGTCCTGTGTTCTTTCGCTGTTACAAGAGCTACAAGAAGCCATCCAAAGCTCTCAATGCTAAGCTGGAAAAACCCAGACAGCCTTACCGGTTTATGTTTTGTAACCGGAAATGTCCTCCTCCACCGAGATGTCTTCCACCGAGACTGTTGAAGCAGAAGGGTTGGGTTCCCAAGAATCGAAGCTTCCCACCGGCGAACACTGTTCCTCCTCCTCCTCCTCCGGAAGAAGTTCAAACCGAACCTCTTTTTGGTGACAAAACATCTCTGATGATTCGAAACATTCCAAACAATTTCGAGTTAGTCACTTTAATTCTCTTCAAAATCCTTTTTTCTCTTTCTTGGAAATGTCTCATGTTTTTTGGCTTTTTTTTGGGGAAGACGAAGCGAGCTTCTGAGGATTTTAGATATTCATTGTTGGAAAGAGAACAAAGATGCTGATTTCAGACAAATCCTATCTTCCTACGACTTTCTTTATCTGCCTATGGATTTCGTGTGAGTAAATACTAAATCTTTCTTTGTTTGGGGTGAAGTAAATGCTAATGACGGCGACGATTGATGATATTTAATTGTTTTGGGATTGTGAAACAGGAAACACGCTAATTTGGGCTACGCTTTTGTTAACTTCACGAGCTCGGTTGCAGCTGAGAAATTTCGTAGGGAGTTCGATAATTGCGTTTGGACCAACTCTGGCTACAATAAGATTTGCGAAATCACTGTTGCTAAGTGTCAGGTTGCTTCTCTTTTCTCTGTCTGTTTAGTAAATTTTGTTGCTTAGTTAAAGTTTTTTTTTATTTCGGGTTTGAATTGATCTATTATGAGTTAAGAGTTTTTTATTTTTGGTAAAAAAAATTAGTATAACACTTAATCTCGTGTTTGATTTATTAAGAGTTAGAGTTGTTAAGTTGTGGAATTTAGTGTAAGTTGTTTAGTATCAGGTTTGATTTATTCAGAGTGTTGGCTAATAAGAAAGTGAGTTTGTGAAACTCTCTTAATTTCGTGTTTGATTAATTTATAAAGAGTTCTGATTTTTGATGATAGGGGAAAGAAGAGTTGAGTCAACGTTTCAAGAACTCGACATTCCCCTGCCACACGGACGAGTATCTTCCGGTGGCTCTCTCGCCACCGAGTGATGGTTTCACCGGTTACTGCCTCACGACGCTCGGACACAGGTGGGAGCGTCGTCGCTAGATCTTATCAGGGTCATGAAGAAGAGGAGCCTTGTTTTCAGTCATCTCCCGAAGACGTGGCATCACGACTTGGGTGAAATGGAAACATAAATATCCTCTTTCTCTCTATCTCTCTATGTTTAGTACTTTAGTACTTTGTCTTCTGCTTAATTCCCATTTCAGATTTCGTGTTTGTTTAATGTTTATTAGTGTTTGAGTTATCTAATTATGTAGTAGTTCTTAGTTATCGTACAATCTCGATGTTTAGCCGTCCAAACTCTTTCTAATTTCTACTTTTTAGTATTGTATAAGCTGAAGTTTGAAACCTTTATCGTTTATTCTTGAGCAAAAAAATATCTTCCACATATATAATGAAGAAAAAGAAAGTTAAAATTAAATTCGTGATGTAATTTGATATACAAGATCGTACCCACGACTATTAATCTGTTAGGGTTTTGAAGATTTTCAGGATATTGTCTAAACGTATATACTTCTATTGAGATTTGAGACTTTTCACTTTGTCTTCATAGGTTATCATTACTCCTTTTCTATCTATCCTTTTCAATTTCTTTTTAGTTAATCATAAAATATGTATGAGTTATTGAGTTAATGTAATAAGATTGGGAGGCTTTGGAAAGAGTTAATGTAATAAGATCAAATCCACAAAATGAGCGAGAATATTAGGAATTAAGGTTTTGGATTGAAGAAGCTTTAACAAATCGAATTTTTCAACCATAATGGCACGGTGATACAAAACATGGGCCATACTCATAGAAAGCGTTCGATAACACGTTGGGCTTTAACAAACTTTAGAAAATCCATAAAGTTTTGCATATGCATTTAATTTCAGCATCCATGTATATATAGCACACCATAATTAGTTTTTGTGTTTAAAACAAATGATATCGTTGCCAAAATAAAAGCAAATTATATATATAGCATTTTAATATAATAAAAGAAAAGAATGCCAAATGAGAGAGACTAAAATTATCACGGATATGAAGTTGTTGTTAACTTGTTATTACTATAAGAGGATGACGGAATGAGCTGAAACGTTGGATAGCATTCGTAGCTACAAGTGTCAATTAGGTTTGTCTTGTTTAACGGCATAGCTTCACTTTGAGTGATAAAGACATACCATGAAGAGTACTAGAGGCAGGCACTGGACAATGTGGGACTGAGAAGCACCGACCATGTCGCTTTAGATCACAGAAGAAGAAAAGTTGCCGACATGAATTAAACATAAATGGCATAATTAGCATTAACATTATTATCTCTTACATGAGATATAAGAGTTTCTGATGAATAAAAGACCAAAACTTGAAATTAAAAAAATTAAATATTATTCATAAAACCCACATTAAGTAAAAAACCAAAAAAAAAAAACAATAATAAACTAAAACCAATAAATAGTAGAAAAACTCTTTGATATCTCAGAAAACGACTAATATTGAACTATCTTGTGAAGCAAAAATCGTTCATAGCTTTGATCCCACATAAGTCCAATTACATCGCCTTCTTGGTAGTTGTTGGCTCTAGCAAAAGGGCCCCATCCTCTCTTCAAAAAATAGGTGTTGTCAATGTCTTTAACTAAGATCCATGTGTAGTCATCAGCTTCATTACCTTCCTCTATAACATGGACCTTCACTTCAACACCGTTTTCTGTTCCTATCTGCTGGGCCATAGCCTGTCTCATCAGCGGAATTATAGAATCTAATAATTCTTTTCGCGGTAGGAGAAGTTTACCATTCATCGAAGTATCAGAAGCGGTTAACTTCTTTTTTATAACCCATGGATCATATTGAGATAAACTCAAATCTAAATCCGCTTCTTGAGCCATATTCTAGCTAATATGAATATTTTTTTTTAAACTATGAAAGATGATGATAGCTACTAAGAATATTTTGGTTGAGAAATTAAGTTCATTCCTTATGTTTATATAGCTTTCAATCAAATCAAATTTCCCTTTTTCTATTAGTATTTTTCCTTTTCAGAAGTTTTTTTTTGTCATCTTACTACAAATATTTTAAACATTTTTGTCAAAGTATACAATTTTTTTTTCTGTATATAGGAAAACTGTCATTCATTAGGTATACTTTACATTTTACTAATTGTCATTATCGATTTCTTTTTTCTCTGTTTTTTTAAATTTCTAACCTTTTTCTTTTACCAAAGTTTACATTTTTATAATAGAATTTCTAACCTTTTTCTTTTATGAAAGTTTACATTTTATCAATTATGCAATTTTTTATAAAGTTTACATTTGATCAATAATAAGGAAATGGATCGTTGATATCACATATTTTATTATTAACAATCATTTGCATCTTTCATCAGTATTTTCCAAACACAAGCTACATAGAGTATCAGAAGAAGCACTACTAAGAGATCGAATTTCATGAATCTCTTCTGCACAAGTGATGCCAATTCCCAGATTCTCCTCCCTTTCTCACCTATTTCCAACAACCATTTGTACATTTGAGCATTGTTATAAGATATATAATCAAACTCACCTAGCTTCAAATCCCAAATGAAGTTAATATATTCAACATACCGAGAACGTTTAGGGCACGTTTAGCTCTGATGATAATCTCGGTCCTCACTGGAGTAACCCTAACCGCAGCACCAGAGTAACCATACTCTGCAAACTCTCTTGTGAGAACCTCATTCAATTCAGCGTAGAACTTTGCGTCCGCTACAAACTACAATTCACAAATCACAGAAACAGCTCAAATACGATGCAAAATGAGTGAAATCCATCGAAAGGAAAAGGTTCCGGCGAAATTCACCTTTCTCTTCTTTTTGCTGGTTTGCTTCGCCATGTTGTAGATAGCTGAAAGTCTGAAACCCTAGAGTCGGGACGGTGAGCGGTAATTAGCAAATAAATAGTTTGGGGTAAGGGTTTCCGAGGCTCATTTGCTTGCTGATTGACTCAGACAATTTATGATAGTTTAGGCCGATTAGCTGTAAATACGGCCCATTAGTATCTCAGTAGTTCGAATTAGGTGTGGAACCAGGAGCAAAAACCTGAACTCAAATTTTCAACTTCTGGTTCTGGAGCACAGTAAGATAAGCTTCGCATCCCAAGCTATTATTATTATTTTTTTTTCTAAGCATCAATATTGGATTATCTAAATAAAACAATGAACTAAGTGGTTAGTCAATAAGTATATACAGTATATATAATCACGTAAGTTTTTAGTTTTCTTTTTGTTTAGTTGTTCAGAGTTAGAGTTTAGAATCATTTCTTTTGCCACAATATGCATTATGCCGGTTGTGAACTCGATTGGTCAGTTTAAAGTCATAACTATATTGTTTGATTTATGTGGTTTTGATAACAAATAAGGCCTTATTAATTTGTTAAGCCAATACAGTGTTGACGTGAATTGATGGCAGAAGATGCAACCCAAAAATCAAACTAAGAGATCGAATTTCATGAGATACATCGTTTACGTGTACATATAAGTTTATTTGCGAAGATAAAAAGATCGAATTTCATGAGATACATCGTTTACATGTACATATAGGTTTATTTGCGAAGATAAAAACTTCAAATATTTCATAAAGAAATTTCTCTGCGTTAACGGAGTTAATCTTGATTTTGTACATCAAACTTGGCTGCTCGAGGTGAATTGTGACAAGTTTGAGTGTTTCTCGGTAATTTATGATATCAAATTATCAATTAGATAAAGAAGCTTAATTTACAATAATCTTATAAGAACAACATTAGAGAAAAGTACGTGTATCTTTTTAATTTTTATTTTGAGAAAGAAAAGCAAATGTGTTTTAATAGAAATAATTAAGATAAAGGTAGGCAGAACAAAAAGGAGTTGATTCATATCTTTTCTTTTGACCCTAAAAGGAGTAAAAATTAGTTTCTTTTCTTCTTTCTCCATCAACCTTCTGAGGTGAACTTTCTTGCGTCATTCCTAAGACTTTTCTTATGGCTTTAACTTTGCGATAAAATGCTATTAAGTATTTGATAGCTTTAGTTATGTGATTTACACATAAAAATGTAAAAATGATGACTTTTTGTTAAGCCAAACATTTCTTAAAAAATATACCGCAGAGTCGTGGAGTCTATACTTGACCTTTACGAACAACATAGGCGTCGTTTGGTGCTTAAGCTATCAACTATATACGTGACTTTCTAGTAGTGGTGTGTGAACGCAAGAAATGACTATTTAGTTTCTCCTCCAGGCTCCAACAAATATGTTCCTTCCATTTCTAAAAGATGAATTATCTAGAAAAAAATGTTTTAAATAGATATTTTTTCTATGTTTTCAATGCATTTTAGTTAGTTAATAATGATGAATTATGTGACTACAATTATAGTTAAGTTTAGTTTTTTTTCTTATTATGTGTGAAATCTCTAAAAAAATCAACTTTTATGAATGAAAGGAGTATAAAACTGAAAATACGTTATTCTGCTAATGTTTTATTCTTACCATAGTTAAATGCAAATGTTTTATTCTGCTAAGGTATTACAGCTCGATATACTATAATTATTCTTTCACGATCCGATGTCTTTGGAAGTTGGAACCGTGTTGCAATTTCCACCAACAAACATATTACTATTGGTATTAGTTTTCCGTATTAACACTTCACATTATAAAGTTTATCACTGGGAATACTTGTTTACAGCGAAACTTAATGTCTTTTTATGCGTAAAAAGACGATCCTATCTGCTTGAGTAATCTCTGTGTTAACATTAGAGACACGCTCCAATGTTATAGGATCACATTTGTTTTTGCAAAAATTATCTCAACACCCTTTCTCAAAAAAAAACACGTAATTAATGTATCTATTTCTGGAAGTGGAAAATGCCCTCAAGATTCGGAAGGAAACAAAGAGTTCGTCTGTTTTCGCCACCTATCATAATTTAATTTTGTTGTCCATATTCTTTACTACGTCATACTAAATTTTCTTGTCCTTTTCTAATAAAATAATTCCTTAGATTGAGAGTTGACAAAAAATGAGAGATTTGTTGAAAAGGATTGAATATATAGAAAATGAAGGGAAAAACAAATTGTGCTGTAATTAACTCCACAAGTATCATGCACCTTGCATTACAGCTGCCCAACACAATTTTCTTATGACTCAATATCTTATGTTGACAAAGAAACATACTTTCTTTTTCTTTTTTTCCTTTTTTTGATAAAGGTTTGCAAAAGTTTTATTTTCTTCTGATAGATCAAACAGAGAGACATTTATTAGAGTATTTATCTTTATGTTAACTAGTTCTATGTGTCATTTATTCGATGCTATGTTCATTGTCCATTTATGCAATATATGCTCTCTTTGTTGGATCTAAATTAGATCATTTACTTATTGATATTCAGTTTAACATTATTATGTGTAAATTATATATTTAAGTCTAAGGTCAATCATGTCACTTTCAGTTGGGAACAAAAGATATTTCACACAAAACAACTACTACTCTACGTCTCTACCTATCAAGAAAAGAAAAAAATCAAATTGGTCGAATATCTAAATAAAATATGAGGAATATAGAGAAAGAGAACTGTGGGATAAGGCAATAATAAAATAAGTAACTAGTTGTTTTACGTTTTGATCTGTATTATTGGACGAGGACAAAAGGAAAATGTGGTGAGGTTTCATACAATATTTTTGGGGTCTGAAATTTATTTAATATACAACCAAAATAAGATAAAAAAGGCACGACCTTTCCAAGCGCCAAACAGCAGACGTAACGCGGCGGGGCAGACATCCAGGTGGGTACGACCCGGTAAAGTCTGTCGGGTTTGGCTCGCCGTGACGGGTCAGGCCGTGTGACCTTGCGACGCGGAGCCTGACAAGCTACTAAGTTTGGGAGCATGTGGGCTCCATACTTTAACGAACACGTGGTCACGTGATACTTGCATGGCTATTGGCATGTGGCTACCACGACCAACTTTTATTTACAGTTTGATTACTTTGATAAATATTTAATCTGATCTAATTACTAATACCAGCTCCAATCCAGCACATAAACATGCCACAAGTACTTTTAGTTCCACAAAAGAAAGTTTCAATTGTAAGGAACACTCACAAATATTTTGTTGCAAGTAACAAACGACTAATATAATACTCCTATATTATGTTTTTAATTCGAGTTTTTCTTTGTCAACGTTGTTGTTCAATTTTTTAGGAAAGACTATTTGAGTCCTGTCGAATCTTAGTTCGACAAAGGCTTCCCTTCTAATTATATATCCACGCACAGTTACTTTTATTATATTATATTGTTTGGTTACTTTACATTTTGCACCACAGTATATCGACCAATAGGAGAAGTTCCATCCTCTTGTAACCAACAACAAATCACGAGAACTAACCTTTTTTAATCGAATTTCTTCTTTCGATTCATTTCACCTGAAAACGAGAGGTGGGATTGATTCATTTATGGCTTGTTCTTGGGATGACGCAGAAACTTAAATTTGTCAGAACCAAAAAGCTCAGGTGAAAAATATCTAACATCCGAAGGATGTTAGTGCGACAACCAAGCATGAAATTTGCAGGGCATACATATATAATTAAGAAGAAGGATTAGCTCACTTTACCAGCTAATTAGATGTTAAAAAACTCTTGGCGGGCTGGCTAGTATTTTTGTTTTCAAAGCTAACAACTTGCAAGATATATCAAACATATTTTCGGTCATATTCACAAATCATATTGAAAGTTTTAAACCAAGTAATTTGTCATGTTTTTACTAGTTTAAACCCGAAGGTCAATCAAATTAAGGAGCTAATAGAACGTCTCATCAATTTATAACAATATTTTCTCCGAGTTTAGGGGAGTTTGATTAGTTCCAGATGATGTGGGGTTTATTTAAATACAAAGTATATGTACAATTTGTGCCGGCTGATCTTTAGAAGTTTGGCACTCATGTAAAGAAAAAGGTTTGATTGATTTGATCAAATTCTCGAGTCTCGACACAAATTGTTAATTTAACCATATTATCTAGTGTTTCCCATCTAAGAAGGAGTTGCAATATCGATTTAGGTTAGGGATCATTTTCAATCATTCTCATTTGGCCAGTCGAAGTTTCTTTAGGCTCATTATAAAACTCGGTGAATGGACTACTCGACGACCATACACAAAAGTTAGTCGGGTGTTAAAAACCCCTCACCTCTACTTATAACAAAAAGGTTATATGTACAATGGCTTAGTCTCAGTTATATTTTGTTATCTAGTTTGAATGGGTTTTGTATATTCAAGTTTAGAAAGAAAAAAAATCTAAATAAATTGTTAAGAATAAAATTAAGAAGCTTAGTTCATGTGCATCACTAAGTTGAAGGAAAATAATACTAGACTAGTTCTACATGAGATCCACCAGAACTGGAGCTAGATACATAATTACATATATTGAATATTGTTTAACTTTGTGTTAGATATTTTGGGTCTTACAATATCATAGAATCATGAGGTGCATTATCAATCATCCGAGAAATCCAAGCTTCCGTTCTTCAATATATTTTGTGTACTATATATTTCTAGTGTGCAACAAAATTTAAACGAAGTAACATCAAATTATCAGTTTTAATACCAGTCGATACTTAAGTTATCTGTAAAATTTTATATAATGATAATGCAAACAAGTAAATCACTAAAATATACTTTACAGTAGATCACCATATGTGAAGTTTTTGATGATTTTTTTCTGATCTGACTGATAGTTACTATTTGTGATTGGTTAATAAAAACAAAATAAATTAATGAAAAAGTAATTCAATCCCAATAATCTCTATCAAATCATATATGTGGTGAAGTGAATACTCACATTGATTTGGAACTAATGGACGAGTTTGGTTTCAACTTGCATAAGAGGAAACTTATCCGCTATGGCTTATTCTTTTCAAAAATTATTATTGGTGATTTTGTACCTTCTTTTCTCATGGCTGCAGAAAATTGTATCTTTTAAAGACAAAGACATAAAGAAACTGAAAATACTAAAGTCTAAAACTGATTCTCAAATTTTGAATAAAAAATATATCGAACGTAAATACAACGTACACATAATATTTCCAGACTGAAAATTTTAAAGAACCAACATTATATACAAAACAATTTTATCAAACTTATTATGAAACTATTATAACAACTATGCTTCTTGACCACCTAACTTTGGTGACTTTAGAAAAATATACTGTTTAAGCTTAAAAGATCAAGAAATCCTCCTTGATGTTATATTTCATCTTCTCCAAATTCGGCTGAACCGCAAACTGAATCATCGGTGGTGGTCCACAAGCCATCGCAAGTGCCGATCCATCTAAACCATCAGGGATATGTTCCCGTAGAATCGCCTCGGTTATAAACCCGGTACTATAAGCCCAACCTTCCTTAGCCGATTCCACAACGTACCAAACCTTTAACCGGTCCGGATAATTCTCAGCCCAGCTATCCAACTCCTCCCTCAGCAGAATATCTTCTTCGGTTCGGTTCGCGTAAACCAAATACATCTCAGTCTCATCCTCAGGATCTTTCAGAATGGCTTGCATGATTTGGTAAACCGGGGTAATTCCGGTTCCACCCGCCACCATAGCCAGTTTCTCAGCAAACTTCGGTTTACCGTGAACCGTGAAATTACCCTTGCCTAGATACTCAACATGACCCAACGGTCCTTTAATCTCCAAAGTTGACCCGATTGGCAACGAGTCAAGATACTGAGACATGAGCCCACCGTTGGGGAATCTCGGATGGACCCCACCGAAGTAAATCTTGACCACGAGCTCGAAGTAGCCAACCACATCAACGGTGCTGCTTGGAGTGTAAGCCCTGAGGCAGAGCTTGTCGTTGATCGTGGCGCAGAGGAAAATATGCTTACCGACCGGTAAACCAAGAAACATGTCCTCAACCGGTAAAGCAAACCGGAATTTACGAACATCATGAGAAATCGATGTCTTTTCGACGAGTTGAACCGGGACTTTAGCCCGGGGGTTAACCAAAGCGACGTTCCTAACCGGAGCCGCTTCTCCGATCGGAGCCAAGAGCGAGAACACGGCTGAGCCACCGTGAACGGAAGTGTTCGGCGAGGAAGAGTCAGAGGAATAACCGGTTGTGATCAGCTCTCCGATCCTGTAATCCTCAAGCATCTTCTTGGCTTTATCAGAGTGAATTGCTTCAAACTCCTCCGTGCAATCTGTCCCGGCATTGATCAAGATCGAATCCGAACCACCCGGATGGTCTTTAAGGAACTTGGTACAGTCATAGATGTGACCGTGGACGATGATCCAGCAAGAATCTTCGGAATTGTGCTTCTTGACTTCGGACATTGAGTACATCTTCGCGGTGGTGTTCATAAACGGCGTGGAAATGGATTTCTTGAGCGTCGGAGGAGCATCGGCAGATTTCTCCAAGTGACGTTCTTTAGCCATCCATCCACCGGACTCGTTACCCGGCAGCGTCGGGTGCTCGAACACAATCCCGATCTCTCCCTTGTGTGGCTTGCACACATTTGTCTTCACTCTAAACCAACAGTTATTCATCATCCCCTGTTTTACACAAAGTCAATTTCTTTAACCAAACAGTAACTATAAAAAAATAATTACTAAGAGGGTGTTTGAAAACACGTACCATGAGATTCCAGATCATTTTTTCAGGCTGAGTGTTGAGAGTCTCATCCCAAGCGCGAACGGCGATTTCCTTGGCGCCAAGCAGGTCCAAAACCTCAACTTCAAGTGACCAGAAACACCAGCACCAGAACTTGCCGTATTTGTTCGGCTTCTCTTGATGGTCAAGCTCGCACACGTTCCATGTTTCTCCACCGTCCACTGTGACCTCCACACGTGTCACTTTCTTTCCTCCTCCTGTTTTTTTTTTTAATATTATTAATTAATCTTTCTTTCCATTATTTGACACATTTTTTAGTTTAACAATTCTGAAAAAAGAAGATTACCCGAATATGCGTAGCCCTTTAAAGTGTAAGGTCGCTGTGTGGTGAAGGCGTTGATTGGAAGAATCTCCTCGTGACATGGCGTCGTAATCACGGAGTTTATGTTGAGCTCGTTGATTATGTACTCCGGTTTATACCACCATCCTGCCAAAAAAACAAAAAAAACAATTAAATTAAACATTTTCATTATGTAAGTCATAGAAGCTGACATCATCCACCAACTTTCCAATTTTGATATGACTTTTTTTTTTCTCCCTCCTACGGGTTTGGATTTTGGTTATAATAATTTTTTTGTATATTGTACCTTCTTCGTCGGCGAGTTCGGCGTCGACGTCGGAAGGGAGCACTCGGTTGTCCTTGAAATGGTAGAAATTGTCGGATTCTTTAGTGGTGACGATGATACGTTTCAACCACTTAACCATCCGGCCACCGATGAAACCGGGGATGATCATCCGAACCGGAAACCCGTGGTCAGGTGTTAGATACTCTCCGTTTTGCATATAAGCCAAAATGATGTCTCTCGATGGATCCATGGCGTACTCTTTCTTGACGCTCGTTCCGTATTTGGATCCGCCACCGCCGGGAAGATCCTCCGACCCCTCGAAGCAGACGTTAAGAGCGCCGCCTTTCCGGCTAAAGATCCCGCAGCGACGCAGCACGTCGCATAGCGGGACTCCACGCCACACGGAGGTTGAAACTCCGGCGGAGCCCCAGTTGAAGCCTTTCGACTTCTTCACCATGTTCTGCTCCTTCCGGCGGTTTCCCGCGCAGACCAGCGTCGCGGCGAATTCACGGAAGGCGAACTCGGAGACGAGCTGGTCCATGGTGAATTTCATGGGCCGTTTGACGAATCCGGTAACCTCAACGGTCCAGTCGGCCCATTGGGCTTTAGGGACGTGGCCGTGGTTACGGACGTAGTGCAAAGGGACGGGGGTGATAAACCCGTGGTGCATTAGACGGTTGAGAGGGGCCTCGGAGTTGAAAGGATGTTTCCCTGTGAGACGGACCATGGAAGAGTTTCGCTCGATCCAGCTGTCGGCAGTGTATTCGTCCCTCGGATCGTGAATCGACGGCTCTAACTCGCTGTTGGATTTGCGTATCATCTCCTTGTAGTAACCGGTGTCGTTTTCGTCATCGCTTGAGACGTCTTCGTCGTCGTCGTGTACGATGGCCGGTTTAACGAACACGGTTTGGGTCTGGGCTGCGGTGGGGGAGTCGGACCGGGACGGAGGAGCCGGAGGTTTGTAGGAGCGGACGACTCCGTTGAGACCTGGCTCGAGCCGAGCGTATTGGCGATTATCAACAGAAGCCGCCATAGTGGTGGTAGAATTGTTAATAACTCAGGCTTTATCTCTCTCTCTCTCTCTCTTCTCGTGTGAGTGAGATGAGATCTGAGGACGAAAATGCATCGTTGGTGGAGATGAAGTTATATAGGAGAGAGCCTAGTGGTTTGCTTTTCGGAAGTATCGTGGCGAATCATACGTGTGGGGACCATCTGTGACTTTTAAAATAATTTTATCCCTGTTAATTCTTTTGTTCTCGCTATTTATTTATCTTACGACTTAATGGAATTTAATTACCATTCCATTTAGCATTTAATACTTTGACCATTTCGTTCATTAAGAAATAAATGTAAATAAACTACATTTTTTAAGGGATTTGGGATAATTTGGTCTTTTAGATTATTTGGGGTGAATTTAAAAAAGTTGATCTGATTTTAATGAAAACACTCTAAACGATTCAACCTGGAGGTTGGGCAATTTAGAAAGTTGCTACAGTAATATTTCTCTTTTTTGGTCAATGAACAATTACAGCCACCTAATTTCTTTTGTTAAAAAAACAAAAAGACGACTAATTGAGGCCGATGGATCCACGGGTTGAGCAGTTTCAGTGGGTGGGTTCCTTGGTTTGGGCCACGTATATTAGTCTTTTTATTCTACATTTCTACTACAAATGTGAAACTAACACAAATTTTACTATGTTTTTCGGAACATTCGATTTAATATTCTAAAATTTTAAATTTAAAAAACGAAAATTGTTTTCAAAAGTTTGAAAATTAATTTAGACAATTTACAATTAAATAAAAAAAACATTCTATAACATGATTCTCTCAGTTTTGTTCATAGAAATTAAACAATATCCTTGCATACACATCTCGATTAATAGATAAACACCGCTTCAATCATCAATGGACCAACAAAGCCAATATTAACTTGGTATGTGAATTTTTTTTAACATGAATCACAAATCTATTTTTCACGATAACTACTCTAAAAAGAAATAAAAAGAAATGTGAAAATGACAATCAAACCGGCGAAAATAAATAAATAAATAGGTCATTTAAGTTAAAATCTTATAATATATATCAAACGTTTGGATTTTAAATATTATATTTAATTTTAACTTATTTTAAGTTTATAATTTATTGTTATACATGTTTACTTATCACATGCTGATGTGTTAAACAAAGGAAATTGTTTATGACGAATGGGGGGATGAGTGACGTGAAATAACCCGATACTCGATTTCCTCATACCTCAGATTGACAATAAGATAATCAATCAAATTTTACTATATGGTTGTTTGTTTGAGAAAAGCGTTGTTTGTTTTCTTTGGACTTATATTTAGATATATTATTTGTTTTTGTCATTTCTCAACTTGTTTGATTTTTACATTTCTTTTTGGGTCATACAAAAGATTAAAGTATAGCACTCGTCAAATTTGTAAGATATTTTCCCTCAGTTGATCGCTTAACTCAATGATTTAGCTCGCGATTGTTGTCCATAACGTCACTAATCAATCCACCGATCTTCGTACTCGTATTAATTTAAACCGAACTTTAAATATATTTACGTAACACAAAAGCGACAATTATTTATCGCCAAACTATGACGATTCAGCATTGATTTAATATCAATTTCTACGTTGTAACTCTCATATGAAGATTGTGTTTACCTACGCTGGATATTTAAAGACAAAATGGATCTTTGGAGAGAAAGACATGAAAACAAGGTTTTACATAAACGAGCTGATAACTAGTGCGAATGAACGAAACGTGTTGAAGATATGAATATATCAAATATACGGGGGAAATCAGAAGAACAAGTGTAATTTAGAAAGGGTTTGAAACTTATTTAAAACACATATTTTGGAGAAATATTTTTTCTAGATTTTCAAATCTTGGAATGTCTCTAATAATAACATTGGTTAAATTTCTTTATAATTCAGAACTCAGATATATCTAGAGAGTTTCAATAGAAAGTTAGGGTTTCTATTGTTTTACCCAGACACATATTCTTTCTCTATTTCATGTCTTGTTTTGTCAATGTTCTTCTAAATGCTTTGATGCGATGTCAGTTTGATGTGGGATCTTGTTCAGCAGATTCGGTCCAAAAAATCCAAAAAGAAAAACATCCTTAAAATTCCGACAAAGGGAACATTAAAAGTTACGACTCAATAGAAGTAATCGCCGAGCTGAAAGTTAAATCGCGTATTATTTAGGGAACTGAATGCCTTCAAAGAAGCACTTATTTTAATTCTTCCACATAGATAGCTAAGTGAACTTTTTAAAGTCTTCTCATGCACTACCATTTTCTGAAAGCTCGGGTATTATGGAACCTTTGATGGTAGAAAACTTACTTGGAGTAGATTTTAACTTGGCTTTATTCCATGTCATCTACCGCTAGAAGAAAAGGAAATGCCCTCGTGGAAGTGAACAAAGGTTTTGAAGGTGATATCACAAAAGTTTTTTTTTTCTTTTTCCCCAAGATGGAGTTTGTCTTTCTATTGACTTCAAATATTGATAGAGAGACAAATATTGAAAGTTTCTCAGACATGAAAGTTTAGAAGGAACTTTTGGATGTGTTTGATATTTTATATATTTTTTTTAAAAATGTGTAGTACCAAAAATTAGCTTATTTAGTATCTTTTGTGTGTGATACTAACTTTAAAATCGATGCAGCACCGTCTACGTAATTTAACTTTTTAGTGTACGTTTCATAGGAAATTTATCTATTCGAACCTTGACTAACAATCTACGTGATTTGAGTTTCCATTGTTCATTACTTCATTTCCTCCAGCTCTGACTTTTCAGTATCATTTCTAGTCCCACATATTATTTTTTTTGTTTTAATTTTTGTTTGTGTTAAAAGGCCTTCATCGCATATTAACTGTACCTATTTAGTTATATATCTATAAGATTTGTTAGTTTAAAAATAAACTACTGCATGCATCCATAAACTTTTCATCAGTTTCTTTTACGCCATGATAGTGATACCACATTATCAAAACTACACCCAAAGATTTAATTACTCAATGTAGTTTGTCGGAGATAAAATCTGACCCGGTGAAATAAGTATATTTTTTCGGTTGATGTGCGTAATGCGTAACCATTCTCATTTCAGAGTAATGTGCGTTATTATACCATGTAGAATTAGAAATGTTAATTTTTATCACAAAAATGTAGAAATATTAACATTAATGAGAGAAAGACAATGAAGTTAATTAAAATTTCAGACAAAAAAAGCCCATGTTTTGATTACTCATTGACCGTTGGAAACTCCATGCGCCACTTCACATTTATTTGGCTCATAGTGTTTCTTTCGACATTTTAATTTTTCTTGTAGGGACATAATATTTTTAACTTTCACCAACAATTAGTTGCCAAAACTTCGCCTTAATACAAAAGCAAATTCGGTTATTAATTTAGGTGTTCTTCTTTTGTTAATTTACAATTTACTAAAGAGTACCAAACTCTAGAGAATCTAACCATTTAAATATTTGATGCAAATTATTACGCTTAATGGCTTATAATAATGTGCTATGCTTTTGATCGGCACATGTATTGATCTCTACAAATCGGTGGGTTACTTTACTATCATATGGGGTAATTGATGACTTAGAGAATTTATATATTGTGTATACCCTGGAACCTAATTTGCGGTTTATTTGGATACAATTTGTTTTTCTTTTCTCTCTAAAACCCCTGATTTAACAATATTTCATTAGAAAATATAAAAATTAAAATTGGTATGTTTAAATGCCTTCTGTACATTTTTGGTATGGTTGTGATATGACTAGAAAAGTAACAGTTTCTTAAAAATGATTTAGATTGGAGAAAGAAAGGAGCTTTGGTGAATATTTGAAAGAAGAATTTCAAAGAGTCAAAAAAGAGAAGGGGAAGCTAACAACTAGGGACGGCTAATAAAAGAGAGAAAAGGTAAACAAAACTTAAACAAATGTGGCCTTTTGTTGAACCTTTGAGCCATCTTTGTGTAGCTCTCTCCTCTTGCCTTTGCTAGAAAATTCCAAAACTTCCAACTCTAAAATATTTTCAATAAAACAAGCAAAGAGAAAATATTCCATTTTGCTTGTTTTTCATTAGATAAGTTTCGCATAATGAAGTGGGGCTTTGTAACTAACTGTGTGATTGTGGAGAAGATTGAGCATTATTAAAAGCGTAATATTTATTCATTCATTCAGCTTACCGACCTTCTTGGTTGTTTCACATTTTTGGTTACAGCATACATTTTATGTCACATTGGAAAGTTGGGGACTGCTATCCTTCATACCCTATTTTTTGTTTCATTTAGTTCACAAATGATAATTTATAACCATGCAAGCAGTTCGATACTTCTTTAACAACAATATTTAATGCAAGTGTTCGAGACACTCAATTGCTACACATATACGATATCTAATAGAGTGAACGAGGTGTGTGACAGCCGCCTCCGGTGACACGGCCGAGACGGCCTCTCGAGTCTCGCAGTCGGATCCTAGGATGCTTTTCACACAAAATCCACTAACAAGTATATGAACATAACTCCTATCTTTCCAATTTACTAGAGGAGGGAGAAAAAAGAGAGATGAGTAATTTAGATTATCCACTGTAAATGAGGAGGTATAAACTACAAATTCACCTTAACGAATGGCTAACAGAACATTTGCAAGCCTAGACCTAAAACAAACAGCAAATCCCCTCGATACACAAGCATAAGTAAGGAATCTACCCACCTTACCTCACCATGCGGTCTGAAACCGCCTACATGTCTAGAGCACCACACTATCAATCACATCAAACAAACATTTCACACAATACCGGTTAAGGTACCTATCTCTTAACACATGCTTACTTGGTTCCATGTTCACAATCAGCAAGCAACAATGCACACCAAGCACTTAACACAGTTCTCGGTTTTAAAGTCGTCATATGATATAGGCTTCATTCGTATGAGTTGTGCTAAGAAACAATCAAGCCCTAGCATGCAAATCTAACTATATATAGTACGTAGTCCATCATAATTCATAAAAAGCTAAATAAAATTAATATTGTTCTGACTTGATTCTCTTTTAACAGTTCGCAGTGGAACTCTTAGTCTTAGTGGATCCGATACACTAATAAGTATTATTAGGATAGCTTATGGATTTGCAGGATTATTTTCGACACTCCTTATATTGGATAGAGCGGATATGAACAACAATCTCATTATGAGACAACGTTTTATGTTGAGATGATTGTCATTAAGAGTCATATATTATGCTTTCTCGACAAGAAAAAAAAAAAAACACTAAAACTTTGAAAATAGTAAAATAAAGTAAAAGAAGTACAAAATGGATCGATCCTGAAAAAGAAGAAGATTGTGATTTGTGTGATTTTTGACGTACATGCATTTCCTTTTTTTTTTTTTTTTTTCTTTTCTGTTTCGTTTAATTTTTTTTAAAATATATTAAAATATCAATGAAACATGCGAAATAAGCCAAAAGAAGTTTCACTTCATGAGATCTTGTGGCATCCAGAGATTTTGGGCGAACCATTTGCCAACCAAACAAAGTACTATTTTGATGGCTGCACGAATTTTGATAGGCAAAATTATATATAACCACAAAAAAGATCTCAACCTCACCACATCCACAATAAATTAAGCATTTTATTTTCCAAATTATCTGAAAAATCTTGTTTCTTATCATTTCAAATCTACTCGGTTTTAGGTTTTATATTCAAACATAATAACACCTTCTTTCTTTTTTTTTTTTTTTTTTTTTTTTTTTAATGTTGAGATTCTAACATAACATAATATGTGAAACAATCTTCTATGTAAATATAAATTAGAAGGATACATTTAAAATATTAATACTATTTACCAAAAAACATATTTGAGCGATATGATAATGTTTTTTTTTGTTCTTCTAACGACACATAGGAAATATTGTTCAATAAATTAGTTACTTCTATACCGTTTTGACATTATATGAAAACTAAAAATGTAACTTAATTATATTACTTCAGAAAAAAAAATTGTTTATGAACTAAATAGACACTATAATCATGAATTTATTTTGATTTCAACAAAGTTGAAATTTTCGGAAAATATTTTTTTAAGAAATCAAAATTGTAATTTTTTACTAATAAAATATAATTTTAAACATAGAATATGTTATTTTTCATCTTATCTATTTCTATCAACAACTTTATATTAATCAAATTGGTTCATAAATCCAAGCAATAGATGAGAGTTCATGTAACATCCTGATGTATACGATGATGTAGATCCTTATAAGAATTGAGATAGCTAATATATAGTAATATGTCAGTGCACCTAATGGTATCTGAAGGAATTCTCTTGATAGAATCGTTAGATATTTGTTAGACTATAACAAAACAGAAACCATGTGTGAGCATAGAGACAGATTCAAAAATTGTCTTCTCAATGGGGTAAAAGGCATCGAGGAAAAAAAAATCTGGCATCATTAGTTCAGTCTGCATACAATGTGGCTCCTTAAAGGGAAAGGTTGAGAAAGTTTCGACCTCACCCGCAGATGACAAAAAGAAAAAAGAAAAAAAACTAATCAGTTATTTTCTCCGGTCTGAATAGATTCTTGGTTAAATTTTTTTGAAAAGTAATCACAAATGTCTAAAATGATGTCTTTAAACAAAAGTGTCTACGAGAAATGAAATTATATTGGTCTAAGTGGTGTGATAATTATAGTGGACGAAGATACCTTGAACTTGAACCATCACATTCTTTATACGTCTCTATATTATCACTATGTGATGCTAATGTAGCCTGTCTAGATGGAAGCTATATGTTAATTTGTATGTAGTAGTACCCTATCAAATAAAGATTACTTCATTGTAATCGTCCCAAGTGGAATGCAATAGTGTGGACCGTTTGCACGTAGCAGCATATCAGTATGTGTTACCTTATCTTATAATTTTTCATTTTCAGAATGCTTTTGCAATCCTACAACATATTTATGACTGAAAGAAAGTGGATCGGTGGAGAAGAAAAACAATTGAGCTAATCGAGTTACAATGGCCCAACTAAATAGACTACAGCGTTTCCGAGTAGAGCCCATCTTAAAGCCCAGTCATAACACGACTCATTTTAAGCCTTATCATTTTTTCCAAGTAAAAAATCGATTTAAATTTACTTTCACTTTGATATTTAAAAACTAATTACCGAATTGGTTACTTACATTGAAATGGTGAAATTTCGTCTTGTTCGCGTTACAAACATGATGAGAATGAACAATACGAAAAAGGTTGATGGGCCCATCTAGGGATCGTTGGGCCTATGTGTACACCTACGTACCAGAATTTAACTAGATTCAAATTAAATCAAGCAAAGAGCAAAAATAAAAGACCACATCCGAAATGAATTAAGCAGAATTAAATTTGATTTTTATTATTGTTCTAAAGGGGAGAGGAAAAAAAGGTTGTTGTTTCTTCATACGTTTCGTTCTTCCAATTGTGTATTCCCAAATAACACACAGAACAAATTAACAAAATTTTCTCGCCTCCTTTCTTCTACCACTCTTCCCTTGTCTCGCTCCCATCGCGCAAAAACCCTAATTTCCTCTTCTCTCATCTTCTTCCTTCTGATTCCATCAATTCCCTCTTTCGTGTCTCCTTCCTATTCCATCGCGCTCGCTCTCGCTCTCTATCCTCCCTGTATCGCGTTTTGGCAAAACTTGTCGTTTCCTCGTGTGGGTTGGAAGGAAAGCCATTGGTTTCGATTGAGCGATTGCATCTACGAGACGCCTGTTTCCTGCGTTTGGACGAACAATCTCATTTACCGGTTAGGGTTTTGGTGTCTCCTCTTTCTCTCTCAATCGTCTTTTCCTCCCTTTTTCCACACCCCTTGCCGTTTTGCCTCCGCGGTTTCGAGTTTAGGTTTTGTTGATGCTGGTTTGAGCGGACTCTTATCGCTTTCTATAGCCGCCTTTGGCTGATTTTTAATATTGCCACTGATGAAGAATAGAGAGAGCGAGAGAGAGAGATAGAGAGATATGCGTTAGGTGTTAGGGTTTCTTCTTTGGTTTCCATCACTGGAATTGAGCCTGTGGCATTGAACCTGCTTATAGGTGCGAATTAGGTTGTGAGTGATGTTCTAATTGTCTTCTTAGCCATCTGTGTGAGAGATGGAAGTGTAGAAGTTGTGAAGCTCATTTGGATTTGAGTTTAACAATCCTGAGGGATTTGGATTTGGGTTTCTGATGGATAAAGGTGAACCTTCTCTGGTTCCCGAATGGTTGAGAATTTCTGGTGGTGGGAGTTCAAATCACCTTCTCGTATCATCTTCTTCTCACTCAGGTTTGTTCTAATTGATAGTTTTCTTGATCGTAGCCTCTTTAACTATTGTTTGATTCCTCAGAAATGTAACAGTTTCTTGTGTTGTCTTTTGTTTAGATTCTGCATCGTTGCAAAATAATAGCAGGAATAGGAACTCTAGGAGCAAAAGTGATGTTGATTCAATTCATTCTCCTTTTCTGGATCGATCTTCTTCTACTAATTCAAGGAGGGGCACTAGTAATGGCACTGGAGGAAAGCATGCATATAGTAGTTTCAACTTCAATAGGAGTCAAAGGGATAAGGACCGCATGAGGGAAAAAGATAGAAGCTATGTGGATCAATGGGACCTTGACACTTGCATCCCTCTCAGAAATATCGTAGCTGGTAGGGATCAGGATCAATTGCGACGATCACATTCAATGGTGACGAGAAAACAGGGAGACCACCTCTCTCGAGGATTTACAGTCGGCTTGAAAAATGGTGGCAGTAGTACTAGTTACAATGGAAATGGCATACTTCCTGGACCTAGCATCGGGAATAGCTTTCAGAGGACTGGGTTTGATAAGGATTTTCCCTCGCTTGGAGCTGACGAGAAGCATGGTGGGCAAGACGTTGTACGAGTCTCGTCTCCTGGTTTAAGTTCTGCTGTTCAGAGTTTGCCAGTTGGTAACTCGGCTTTGATTGGTGGGGAAGGTTGGACCTCGGCTCTGGCAGAGGTTCCCAATGTCATCGAGAAGGCTTGCGCTGGGTCATTAACTTCTCCGAAAGCTAGTATTGTTAGCAGTGGAACTTTACCTGGACCAACAGGTCTTAACATGGCTGAAGCATTGGTGCAGGCTCCAGCAAGAACTCACACCCCTCCCCAAGTAATGATTTTTGCATTCAGCTTCGTGTAGCTTTTTATTGTACACTTTTTCCATTCTCCTTATCTAAAGATTGTTTTCAGGGATCTGTGAAGACACAAAGAGAGGACTTGGCGATCAAGCAGTCTAGGCAGTTGATTCCGGTTGTTCCTTCAGCGCCGAAGGTAAGTATTCCCCTTTGTTAATCTTATCATTCCTCTACCAATCTTGTACGACAATCAATATCTGTTTTATTTGATTTGGTCAGATTCTGAATTCGTCTGATAAATCCAAGATAAAACAAGTGGTTCGAGCTGGTGAAACTTGTCTCGCTCACACGAGAAACTCCCAGCAGCAGCCATCTGTCCTTCTCGGCAATTTCCAGTCTAATCCCAGTGGTCAAATCAAATCAGAGAAGAAGCTGTTGGTTCTTAAACCGGCTAGGGAAAACGGTGTGGCTGCTGTTAAAGAGTCTGGGAGTCCTAGTGGTAATCCAAACAGCAGACCCGCCTCTAGCCAGCTAATGAACTCTGCTCAATCAACACAATCTGCCCCTGTGAGAAGTACAAACAGCCCAAAGGAGCTCAAGGGAGCTACTGCCTTTACCATGACATCTAGCCAAACCATTGAAAAGAAATCTTCTTTAGCTCAAACTCAGAGCAGGAATGCGTTTTACAGTGCCCTGAAGCGGAAATCTACATCAACGAGCATCTCCAGCGATTCCGTTAACTCCACAGCCAATTGCATCTCTTCTTCGGTTGAGGAAAAGGTCGACAGCTCAAAGGAGCTTGTAGCTAGTGACTCTTCAAGTCCACAGGCTACAAGTGGTGTAGAAGTGACTCAAAGGAATAGTATTGGCTTTGAGGAAGCAGATACTCCAGATGAGGAAGAAGCCGAGTTCCTAAGATCACTTGGCTGGGAAGAAAACAATGGCGAAGATGAAGCTCTTACGGAAGAGGAGATTAAAGCCTTTTTTGAACAGGTAAAAAGACAATATTCCTAGTGACTATATCTCATTATCTTATGACTTGAAAATAGTAACAATGGTTGTGTTCTTTGTGATGTTGTTTTTACAGTACGAGATGTTGAGGCCGGCACATACGCAGAAACTGTCCGTGATACAAGAGGCAAGAGAAGATGTAGCTTAAGAGAAACGTGAAACCAACCTTACAAACTGAAGAAAGTACTGGTTTTTTTACCACCATGGAAGATAGTTTTTTCTAATTTTCTTTTTGTCTTTTGGTTTCTTTTCTTTTTCCTTTGAGAAAAGCTGGCTACTACTTTTGGCAAATGGAAGAGGAGAAAGGCAGGAGGGTTTTGTTTTGTGGGTTTTGTTTGATGGGTTAGCAAATAGTGCAAATAAGCTTTATTATGAAGGCTTGAGTTTGCCATATGAGTGTCCTTGTCCTCTTCAGACTTTGTAGATCTTTGGTCTGGAAAAAAAATGGCTCAGCTCTCACACAGATGTTTCTTTCTCTTTGCCAATCTTCTCTAGTCTTTATTGTTTGATGAGGAAGAGTATTGGCACTTGATGTGTGGTAGAATATATGAAAAAAAGCAAAAGTGATTGGAAATTCTTAAATAAAAAAAAAATTGTTACATAGCCAAATCAGTGAATTACAATGGTCATCGAATTGATGTACTGTAAAACAACATAAAATCCACAAAACAAAACCCACAAAAAAGTTCACGATTAGTCCATGTTCGTTTGCAATTAACTTTAGATATGTAACATGCTTTATACTACATGTGAGATTCTCAAATACTGTATATTTTTTTTAATACTTTAGAATAAGAATAGGAGAGATAATGACAAACATGACTACATCTTCATCGGAAATGCTTACATTGACAGTTTCCATACTCAAGAGCTCATTTATATTATTTTGTTTGGTATCTTGTCTAACATCGTATTTCTGAGACAGTTCCAACATCTGACTGAAAAAATAAACCAAAGTATGTGGATAGAAAATGTTGTAACACGTTTAATCAAAATACCGAGCAGAGCTCGCGACAATGTAACGAGTTTGGAGTCCAACTTGCAGTCTTGTACTAACAATGGCTCTTCAATAACATTCACAAAATGTTCACGATTTTCTTCTATCCATCCTTTTTATATAACTTAGCCCAAGCTTGGAACGACAAAGTTCAACACAGACACACACCAACGCAACCGAGGAATCTAGCAAACTAGACCAGACAACACACGAGAATTTACAAAAGTAAGAAGAAAAGAGAGGCACTTGTAAGTTGTCACAACATGTATATCTGATTCCGAGATCAAGTATGAGCCAAGTTACTCTGAATGCGATGTCCAATACATTAGCCCACTGCCAAAAAAAAGTTGTAGTCAGTGTCTAATGTCTCATTGCAAGTTTTATTCAAGGTGCAAAACGAAGACAACCAAATTCAGATGACTAAAGATCGTAAGACTCAGTAAACTTCATTCACAAAAGTTTTGGTGATTCTTCTAAAACTATTTGAAGAGTGTAGAAATGATTTACCTTATCAACACGAACACACATTGAAAGACACCAGCCACGCCAGTCCAGGTGGAAGGCCCGGTCTTCACGACCGAATCTTGAATCAGCAAACCAACAGAAGCAGCTAAGGAAACAAACGCTACCACATACGCTATGAAAAGCCATAGTTTCAATCTGTTTCAAGAATCCATATACACACATACATTAAAGTCAAAATCAACAACACCTTATGGATCGTCCTATAAATCTCAGCTAAAAACTCCATTTCCAATAAGAAGATACCACACAAGCTATCTATACTTTCCACATGAGTATTAAACAAGAAGTAACAAAGACAAAGTTCATGATTTGAAGATGAAATCAATCCAATGAAACTATATGCACCAGTCACAAATCTCAGCTAAAACTTGATTTTCAAATAAGAAGTACCACAAAAAGATATATCAATCATTTTCTTCTACTTTCCATATAAATACAGATTATAAACAAGAAGCAATAATAACAAAGTTCTTCAGATTAAGTCAATGATGTTCAAAAGAAATCAATCGAAGAGAGCGATGAAAGCTAAACCTCCATTCGCCTTCGTCATAAGGAGAGTAATCGATGTCTTCTTTTCTGACGCAATTGAACATCAATGCTCCGAGAGATGCGAATATGCCTGCGAAACCCCCAAATCCAAAAAAAAATCGGTCAAATTTTAGAAAACCCTAAATCACAGGGGTTACTGGAGAGACGAGATGAGATGGATGAATTTACCGGGAAGGTAGTGAACGAAGGGAACTTGGATGGAGCTGCAGACTACGGCGTCGACCCAGAACCACCAACCGGTTCCGAAAACGGCGCCGGAGAAACCCGGCCCGAAAATCGCCCACAATTCAGCCAAATCCATCGCTCGATTGATCGTCAAAATATTAGATCTACCTCTCGCGCGATACAGTGAAAATTTTGAGAATGATAATGAATTTTGTCGCTGATTGTTTGTGTCAAATTATTATCTTAATAATTCATATAAAAAATTATTATTGTTATGGGCTTGGTTTTCGATTCTGGTTATCGATTAACCGGGTGGAGACTAACCGAAATATAGTCGATACAGAAAAATATAAAACAAAACATCACAAAAACTGATCGAGAAGACGAGAAAAAACAGTTGACCACTCCAAAATAATCTTAACAAGAAGAAACCCTTATCTTTTCTGATACAGTTTTACTAATGTAAATTAAGTTTAATTAATTTAGTTCTTTGTAACTTTAAAGAATATAAGAACTTGTAAACAGTTCACAAAAAAAGAAAGAAAAAACTTATTAAGAACCCTTTATTCTGAGTATCTCATGGAGATGCTATGAGCAATGTCATGTCACTCTATGTTCATGTATGTTAGGTGACGTGTGTCCTCAACCGCACAATGCTTTATAACAATAAGCCTAAGAACTCATGACATTAAACGAAACATGATCCTTTGGTAGAAAATTCTGCGTTACAGAGGACAGTTTAAGAATTGACTTAGTCAGCAAGTAACTTTAGGGCTTCATTAGTAACGAAAGAAGCATGAAACAAGATCATCGAGGAGGTTTTGTAGCCGACGTCTTTGCTTTCTCCTTCTCTATATCCTCCAACAACTCAGCAAGTTCTTTATGCAACCAATCCAAGTCCAACTCCAACCCCGCATCTGTCATGAACTTAACTTTCTTGGTTTCCGTCACTGTTGACATTGTAGTTTCTTCAGTTACACTAACGCCAATAGATTCAAAAAGGTCTATCTTGGCAACAATCTTGAGCTCCCCGTTAACTAGAAATCCGCTATCTTGGGCCACAAGTTTGTCAAGAGGAAGGATGAATGTATGATCCCAGAAGTGAGCGTTCTCATTATACCAAGCTTTTATTACTGTAAAACCACAAAAACAGTCTTATAAAAAAAACTACACTGACTATGATTGATTTTTTTAATTGTATTTGTCATTAATGATAATTTGGGACAGACACTCATGCAAAAGGACATCAGTGGGGAAAAATAAATCACGTACCACAATCTTGTTGCAAATTTTTATCCGGATCTTGATGATTTAGTATTGTTAGGTGATATCCTGCATGTCTTCTCCATCCAGGTGGCAATGATTCATAATCGTGGACTTTCAGAAACAGAGACAAGTAATTATCTTCATCATCGCCTATGGGAGAAGCTTCAAGAGACCTATAAGAAACACGAAATAAAGGATAAGCACATGCTATATGGATTGTTATAACTGAGCCAAAACACACTTTGAAAACCTTACCACTTGCAGCCACCGACGACGAATGGATCAGAATGAATACTCTCAGATTGAAACGAGGGGAAATTCTTTATCACCCAAGTGATCTTCTTCGATTCCTTTGGAATCAAATCAGCTTTGCCATAAAATCTTCGACTACCTGGAAAATTAGTTATCTTAAAAATGTTGAATCATAAACAAAAAATGGAAAATAAGAGAGATAAACATAAATCTTCGTTGTATAGTATTATTCAAATCATAAACTGTAATTAAGAAAAAAAAACTAATCATACAAACCAGACTATTTACATATATATATAAGAAATAAAAAAAGTACAAAACCCTAAACACCATAAAGTAAAAAGGAAGTGAAAGTCTTGACATATTTACCGTAACGATCAATCAAGCACGCCTTGCTCTCCCGCGCAAACCGAATTCCCCTGTTCGTCGGCGGCTTAATTTGGTAGCTGTGATAAACCAAATCAGTCAAACCTAAGATTCCTACTGAAACCCTAAGTGACTAATATACGAAATTCATAAGCTTAAAAGAAAACCTGTATAAAGGAAGACCGGGTGACTGTGAGCTACTGAAGTGGCGGACGATGGCGATGGCGCCGGAGGTGAGTGGCGTCTGACTAGCTGCGGAAAATTGAAGCTTGTTGAATGTACGAACTGGAGTGCTGAACTCGCGGACGCCGGTGGTAGTAATAGACCTAGAGGTGGTGGCTGCGGTGGTGCCGGCCAACATTAGAGGCAGAGCTGCGTACAGTGGACGGAGATAGTTAAGGGACGTAATGGCGGTGTGACCGTTGAAGCTTGAACAGGCGATTTGGTTCATCTTGTAACTGTAATTGGGAAGAAATAACAGAAGATAACGTAGACACAAGCTTTAATTTATGGGCTTTGCATGATATAATAATCTTATTTAATAATTAGTACTGTATAACGTTTTGGAAATTATCCATATTCACTCACCATACTTTCTTATACTAACCGATTTGCTTTTTTTCAGCAAGTAAGTTAGCTTTACTATTTGTTCACCGAAACCTAGGGACTTCTGATACAAGAAGAGTAAATTACTATAAATGTGGTGCGTAGAGACAACCAAAGCATCAAACAACATAATCCAATGAGAGAGGAAAATTGGCGGCCAACACATCTGGTTCTTGATCTTGAGAGAGTATTTGTTAATACCACCCCAAGAATCAACAAAAAGCGCTCTAATGTAAAAACAAATATGATCACGATCGACTAATGTATTTAGTTTGAGATTTTTAAATATTATATATTATAAAAGTTGAGCACTAATCTTAAGTTTCGTACCTGTGAAGGAAACACTCGAGACCCATTGACATAATGACATCCATGGTTCTTTGTGAAACTCACTAGATATGGCTCCATCATCATTTATCTTTACCTTTTTCACAGGTTGGAAGCAAACTCATCTACTAGACACTTATTTTTCAAGTTAACACAGTACAGGAACTCTGCTCCAATGCATTAAACATCAATGTTTTATAACGTTATAGGATACTAAATCAAATCACAAAACTGAAACACCCTATACTCAAGATTAGGCATTTGGCTTGATCAAAAGTAGAGTAGAAGATGGGAGAACAATAATTCAATTCAATTGTAGAAGTTATATTCTATACCATTCTGAAGAATCATGCTCAGTTGTATATTCGAAATATGAATTATAATTTCCAGAATCTTGAAGATGTATCTAAGATTTATATATGGGATGCCATTTTCTACCTAAATCACACTCTCAAAATACATCTTCAAGATTTTCAAAATATTGATATTTATACTTTCACTGAAAAGCTGAGTATTCTAAATGTGCGTGCTCCATCTTGAGGGGACGAGAGGAAAGGGGTATTAGTGTAGATTGCCTAGAACACAGTTTGGCCATTCCTTATAATGTAGGCTTGCTCCATTTTCCGTGGAGAGAATATTTTGAAAATATAGAATTTTATACATTTTGATCATTTTACCTTAGTCTTTTGTAAGTTGTAACTAGGTTAGGTTAAACGCTTTGTTGAAATAGAAAGAACACCAAGTAAGTATAACAAACAAAACCCCCAAGTCTGTAATTAAGAAGGCAAAAACATTAAACAAGATCATCGAATGAGAGAGGAAGTTTTGTAGCCGACATCTTTGCTTTCTCCTTCTGTACCAGAGCTTCCATGTCTGAACACTTCATCTTCAAGCTCTCCAACTCGTTCTCCATTTCTTGCAGCTGAGTCTCACAAACCTTCTCTTTCTCCTTGATTTCACACAACTCATCAAGTTTTTTCTGCAACCAATCCAACTTAAACCCTGCATCTGTCATGTACTTAAGAGCAGCATGCGCACTCGTCATATCATCTTTAGAGAGCTCCTGAGGCGACTGGCACATAGTCTCAATAAGATTGAGCAAAAAACTCAAGTAACCTGTCCTAAGTTTTGGATTCGTTGCACGGAGTTCAGATGCAAGCTCTGGGTGTCTTTCAAACACTCTGCTCATAGTTTCTGCCTGCGGTTGAAAATTACAAAACAAAGCATATCAAATAGCCGTTCTTGGAAACAACACAAAAGCACACCATATGTTTATTTTAGAACACATGTCTACTCATTAACATCATTGATTTTCTTACCTGAGAAGGAAGAAGTAGAAACCCTTTAACATTTTCCGTCACTGTTGACGTTGTATTTTCTTCAGTTACATCTAATTTGCCAATAGCTTCAAAAAGACCTACCCTGGCAACAATCTTGAGCTCCCCGTTAACCAGAAATCCGTTATCTTCGGCCACAAGTTTGTCAAAGGGAAGAATGGATGTATGACCCCTATAGTTAAACCATCTCATCAAACCAAACTTTTCTTCCTGCAAAACCACAAAAACAGAATTCTTCTTATAAAAAACCTACATCGACTATGATTGTTTTTTGTGTGTGTGTCATTAAAGTTAATTTGGGAAGGACATCAGTGGGAAGATAGAAATCACCATCCAGTTGTATATTTTTATCCGGATTTTGATTTAGTATTGTTAGGAGATATCGTGCGTGTCTCCTCCATCCATGTGGCAATGATTCATAATCGTGGGCTTTCAGAAACAGAGACAAGTAGTTATCTTCATCATCACCCATGGGAGAACCTTCAAGAGACCTATAAGAAACACGAAATAAAGGATAAGCACGCACAGCTATATGGATTGTTATAATTTAACCAAAACACACTTTGAAAACCTTACCACTTGCAGCCACCGACGACGAATGGATCAGAATGAATACTCTCAGATTGCAACGACGATATATTCTTTATCACCCAAGTGATCTTTGTAGATTTCTTTGGAATCCGAATTCCACTATATTGGTAGCTGTGATAAACCAATCAGTCAAACCTAAGATTCCTACTGAAACCCTAAGTGACTAAGATTCTCGTTCAAATTTTCCACAGCGCATACGAAATTCATAAGCTTAAAAGAAAACCTGTCTAAAGGAAGACCGGGTGATGTGAGCTACTAAAGTGGCGGACGATGGCGATTGCGCCGGAGGTGAGTGGCGTCTGACGAGCTGCGGAAGATTGAAGCTTGTTGACTGTACGCACTGGAGTGCTGAACTGGCGGACGCCGGTGGTAATAGACCTGGAGGTGGCGGTGGCGGTGGCGCCGGCCAATATTAGAGGCAGAGCCGCGTAAAGTGGACGGAGATAGTTAAGGGACGCAATGGCGGTGAGACCGCCGGAGCTTGAACATGCGATTTGGTTCATCTTGTAACAGAAAAATAATCTAGACACAAGCTTTAATTTAGTATAATTTTTTTTGGAAATTATCCATTGCTTTTTCAGCAAGTAAGCTAACTTAAACTATTTGTTCACCGAAATCAGGAGGGGGACTCTGATACAAGAAGAGTAATAAATAACTACTCCCTCTGTTTCATTTTATAAGGGTTTTAGGGTTTGGAACAAAAATTAAGAATATATTTAATTTTTTAAGCTTTCAAAATAAAGTATGTTTTATTATTAATTATAATACAAATCAACCAATGAAAAAACAATCTGCATCGTTAAAAGAGTAAAAAGCAACAAAAATATATTTAATTTTGCATAAAAACCTCAAAACACCTTATAATATGAAAAAAAAGGAACTCTAGAACCCCTTATATTGTGAAACAGAGGGAGTATAAACTAATAGAGGACCCGTGCAAACGCGCGGTGTGACGTTTCGATTTTGTGAAGAAAATATAAATCCTAAACCTGAGCCCAACCCAAAAACCCTAATCAAACGTTTTTAATATGTCTAAACCCGAAAATTCAAAATTCAAAAAATCTCAAAAACCCTGAACTGAATAAAAAAAACTCTAATTTTTTTGACCCAAAACCCTAATCAAAATTTGAAAATACTCAAAATTTTATAATATGTCTAAATCCGAAAACCCGAAATCCAAAAAATCCGGAAAACCCTGAACTGAACAAAAAAAAAAATCAAATTCTAACCAAACAGAAATTTAAAAAAAAACTCTAACAATTTCTATATACCTATAAAATTAGGTCTGGAATTTTATCCAAACAAATTTGTTTAGAAAAACCCAAACGAAATCCGATTCATTTTTTTAAAAATTGTTTTAATTTATTATTCTTCTATCCAAATAACTTTTTCTATTATTCTTTTATCCAAACATTATAATATACTAAATTGACCCTTATTAAATCTGTTGCCAAATATTTGCTCTTCATAATTAGATTGGTTTTTTTATAATAAATTTTTCGTATACTAAAAAGATTTGGTGCGAAGACACAACCAAAACATCAAAAAAACGCAATCGAACGAGAGAGGAAAATTGGCGGCAAACACATCTAGTTCTTGATCTTGAGAGAGTATTTGTTAATGCCTAACCCAAGAATCAACAAAAAGCGCTCTAATGTAGAATCATATGATCATGAGCGACTAATGTATTAAGTTTGAGATTTATATATTAGAAAATTTGAGAACTAATCTTAAGTTTCTTTACCTATGAAAGAAACAAAACTCTGCTAATAAACACTCATTTTTCAAGTTAGCACAGTACAAGAATTCTGCTCCAATGCATTAAACCTCAATGTTTATAACGTTTTAGGATATTAATACAAATTACAAAACTGAAACACCTTTTAGATGTTATAGTGTATACCAGAATCTTATACTGTGCACAGGCCCGTCCCTATGGGTGTGCAAGGAGTGCCTAAGCACAGGTCCACTATTTTCTTGTTTGTTTTTTTATTGTATTTAAGGGTCCTCAATTTTTAGAATTATACAATAAAAGGTCCAAATTTCGAAATTTGCACACATACACCACTAAAGGTTTTATATTTATCAGTTTGGCACAGGGCCCAACTTTAGTTTGGGCCGGGCCTGACTGTGCAAACCATTTCTTCACCGAAACCAAAGGGGCAAACCCTACGAGCTTCTTTGATACGTTTATCCATAAGTAAAGTCTAGGAGAAGAATTAAAAAATCTCACCCAAGAAATAAATACTTGCAAACGAAAAATTGCAAGACCCTAATTAAGAAGGCAAGGACACTAAACAAGATCATAGAATGAGAGAGGAAGTTTTGTAGCCGACAGCTTTGCTTTCTCCTTCTGTACCAGAGCTTCCATGTCTGAACATGCCATCTTCAAGCTCTTCAACTCGTTCTCCATTTCTTGCACCTTAGTCTCACAAACCTTCTCTTTCTCCTTGATTTCACACAACTCATCAAGTTTTTTCTGCAACCAATCCAACTTAAACCCTGCATCTGTCATGTACTTAAGAGTAGCATACGCACTCGTCATATCATCTTTAGAGAGCTCCTGAGGCGACTGGCACATAGTCTCAATAAGACTGAGCAGAAAACTCAAGTAACCTGTCCTAAGTGTTGGATTCGTTGCACGGAATTCAGATGCAATCTCTGGATGTCTTTCAAACACTCGGCTAATTAATTTTGCCTGCGATTAAGAAATACAAAACATGACATATCAAAGATCGTCGTTCTTGGAAACAACACAAAAGCACCACATATATATTTTATTTTTAAAGACATGTCTACACATTAACATTATTGATTTCTTACCTGAGAAGGAAGAAGTTGAAACCCTTTAACATTTTCCGTCACTGTTGACGTTGTAGTTTCTTCACTTACATCTAATTCGCCAATAGCTTCAAGAAAATCTATCTTGGCAACAATCTTGAGCTCCCCATTAACCAGAAATCCGTTTTCTTCGGCCACAAGTTTGTCAAAGGGAAGGATGGATGTATAACCCCTGGAGTAAGCCTTCGTCTTGTAAATAAACTACATCAACTATGATTGTTTTTTTGTGTCATTAAAGATAATTTGGGAAGGACATCATTGGGAAGAAATAAATCACCATCCAGTTGCATATTTTTATCCGGGTTTTGATTTAGTATTGTTAGGAAAAATCGTGCGTGTCTCCTCCATCCAGGTGGCAGTGATTCAGAATCGTGGACTTTCAGAAACAGAGCCAAGTGATTGTCATCCAAAATGCCCTTGGGATAGGTCTGATAGGCTTTAAGAGACCTATAAGAAACACCAAGTAAAGGATAAGCAAAGCTATGGATTGTTATTGAACCAAAAGGTCCACAACTATTGGAGATATCTTGGTGATTGGAGATAGCAAGATATCTCCAATAAAAACACACTTGAAAACCTTACCACTTGCAGCCACCGACGACGAATGGATCAGTACAGATACTCTGAGATTGCAACGAGGGTAAATTCTTTATCACCCAAGTGATCTTTGTAGATTCCTTTGGAATCCGAATTCCACTGTTCGTCGGCTACTTAACTTGGTAGCTGTGATAAAACAATGCAACCATGTCCATGTGATAAACCAATAAATCAAACCTAAGATTCCAACTGAAACCCTAAGTGACTAAGATTCTCGTTCAAAGTTTACATAGTATACGAAATCACAAGCTTAAAAGAACACCTGTCTATACGTTGACCGGGTGAGTGTAAGCTAATGAAGTGGCGGACGATGGCGATGGCGCCGGAGGTGAGTGGCGTCTGACGAGCTGTGGAAGATTGAAGCTTGTTGAATGTACGCACTGGAGTGCTGAACTGGCGGACGCCGGTGGTAATAGACCTAGAGGTGGTGGTGGCGGTGGCGCCGGCCAATATTAGAGGTATAGCTGCGTAAAGTGGACGGAGATAGTTAAGGGACGTAATGGCGGTGAGACCGCCGGAGCTTGAACATGCGATTTGGTTCATCTTGTAACAGAAAAATGATGTATGCAAGCTTTAATTTATAGGCTTTAACACATAAAGATAAATTTTAAGAATTAATAACAATTTTCAAAAATACATTTTTCCTAATTTTAATATATTTGAGTTCACTAATCCTTGACTAGGGTTTAGATTTTGGGTTTAGAGTTTAGATTTAAGGGTTCAAGATTAGATTTTAGGGTTTATGATTTATATTTTAGAATTTAGAGTTATTTTAATCAATGAGAAAATGTAATTTTGAAAATGGAGATATATTTTTGAAAATTGACACCTAAAAACATGTAGGCTCTAACTGGTGACCTGTAAAGGAACAAAAGGAATGGAATGAAGAGGAATAAAATATATGGAACTTATTCCTCTTTATATTTTATAAGGAATATTTTAAGACTATAATTCCCTAATTAATATGGAATGATAGGAAATAATATGGAATATACATTCCCTATAAATGGTGTAATTTTGAAGGAATGAAGGGAAATGGTCTTATTCCCCCTCATTCCTTGGTCACCAGTTACAGCCGTAGTTTTGAAATTTCTCCTTGATATAATCTTATTTAATTAATAATTAGTATAACTGTTTTGGAAATTATCCATTGCTTTTTCAGCAAGTAAGCTAACTTAAACTATTTGTTCACCGAAACAAGGGACTCTGATGCAAGAAGAGTAAAATACTATAAATTTGGTGCCAAGACAACCAAAGCATCAAAACAACACAATCGAACGAGACAGAAAAATTGGCGGCGAACACATCTGGTTCTTGATCTTGAGAGAGTACTTGTTAAAACCTAACCTAAGAATCAACACATCTGGTTCGTTTGGTTTTTAATACTTTTTTTCGGTTCGTTTGGGTCTTGTTTAAACAGGGTCCAATGTACTTGGTCCGTCTTATTCCATTTGTTTTTTTCATCCTTTTTTGTTTCCAGGTCTACTATTCAAGCTTAACTCAATAGCTGAAAATGTTAAAAACATATTTTTTCAGAGTACATAGTGATCTAGGACTAGGATAGATGTTAACATCGGAAGACATCCAAAAATTTATATATCATTAAATCATCGCATGGAAATGCTCTGAGAAATGTCACTATATTTTCATGTATGTTAGGTGACGTGTGTCCTCAACCGCCCAATGCCTAACAAAACTACAGTTCAAGTATTTAGACACAGAAAAGTGACTTAGTCAGCAAGTAACTTAGCTTTGAAACAATTTGTTCACCGAAACCAAGGGGCAAACCTTAAGAGCTTCTTCGATACTTTATTCATAAGTAACATCTAAGAGAAGAATTAAAAAATCTCTACCGAAAACGAACTAGATGAAACAAGGAAAGCTAAAATAAAAAATACTTGCAAACGAGAAATAGCAGAACACCAAGTAGAACAAAACCTTCCAAGACCCTAATTAAAAAGGCAAGGACACTAAACAAGATAATCGAATGAGAAAGGATGTTTTGTAGCCGACATCTTTGCTTTCTCCTTCTGTACCAGAGCTTCCATGTCTGAACACTTCATCTTCAAGCTCTTCAACTCTTTCTCCATTTCTTGCAGCTGAGTCTCACAAACCTTCTCTTTCTCCTTGATTTCACACAACTCATCAAGTTTTTTCTGCAACCAATCCAACTTAAATCCTGCATCTGTCATGTACTTAAGAGCAGCATGGGCACTCGTCATATCATCTTTAGAGAGCTCCTGAGGCGACTGGCACATAGTCTCAATAAGACTGAGCAGAAAACTCAAGTAACCTGTCCTAAGTGTTGGATTCGTTGCACGGAGTTCAGATGCAATCTCTGGGTGTCTTTCAAACACTCTGCTCACAGTTTCTGCCTGCGGTTGAAAATTACAAAACAAAGCATGTCAAAGATCGTTGTTCTTGGAAACAACACAAAACCTAACTAAACACATCCTAATATTGTCTGAACATTAACATTATTGATTTCTTACCTGAGAAGAAAGAAGTTGAAACCCTTTAACATTCTTGGTTTCCGTCACTGTTGACGTTGTAGTTTCTTCAGTTACATCTAATTCGCCAATAGCTTCAAGAAAATCTATCTTGGCAACAATCTTGAGCTCCCCGTTAACCAGAAATCCGTTTTCTTCGGCCACAAGTTTGTCAAAGGGGAGGATGGATATATGACCCCTGTAGTAAACCTTGTCATCAAACCAAACTTTTACATCTGCAAAACCACAGAAACAGAATTCGTCTTATAAAAAAAACTACATCGACTATGATTGTTTTTTGTGTCATTAAAGATAATTTGGGAAGGACACTCATGCAAAGGACATCAGTGGGGAGAAATAAATCACCATCCAGTTGTATATTTTTATCCGGATTTTGATTTAGTATTGTTAGGAGACATTGTGCGTGTCTCCTCCATCCATGTGGCAATGATTCAGAATCGTGGACTTCCAGAAACAGAGACAAGTGATTGTCATAGTTGTAGCCCTTGGGATAGGCTTCAAGAAACCTATAAGAAACAAGAAGTGAAGGATAAGCAAAGCTATGGACTGTTATTGGACGAACACACACTTGAAAACCTTACCACTTGCAGCCACCGACGACGAATGTATCAGAATAAATACTCTCAGATTGCGACGAGGAGAAATTCTTTATCACCCATGTGATCTTTGTAGATTCCTTTGGAATCCGGATTCCACTGTTCGTCGGCGACTTATTTTGGTAGCTGTGATAAAACAATGTGATAAACCAATCAGTCAAACCTAAGATTCCTACTGAAACCCTAAGTGACTTAGATTCTCGTTCAAAGTTTACACAGCGTATACGAAATCATAAGCTTAAAAGAAAACCTGTCTAAAGGATGATCGGGTGGCTGTGAGCTACTGAAGTGACGGACGATGGCGATGGCGCCGGAGGTGAGTGGCGTCTGACGAGCTGCGGAAGATTGAAGCTTGTTGAATGTACGCACTGGAGTGCTGAACTGGCGGACGCCGGTGGTAATAGACCTAGAGGCGGTGGTGCCGGCCAATATTAGAGGCAGAGCTGCGTAAAGTGGACGGAGATAGTTAAGGGACTTAATGGCGGTGAGACCGGCTGAGCTTGAACAGGCGATTTGGTTCATCTTGTAATTGTAACTGGAAAGAAATAACAGAAAAGTAACTTAGAACACAAGCTTTATATAATAACTAGGTTGGACCTGCTGCGCCCTACACCGGGGGATGGTTTTTAAATTTGTATTTCCATTTTAAAAATGTCTATTTACCTATTTTGACAGATTTGTTTGGTTCTTATTTTCGTTTATAGGTCTATAAATTAAACATCTTAAACCATTTTTAATTAATTAGAATAATTGTTTTGGAAATTATCCATTTCTTTTTCTGCAAGTAAGCTAACTTAAACTATTTGTTCACCGAAACCTAAGGACTCTGATACAAGAAGAGTAAATTACTATAAATTTTGGTGCGAAGACACAACCAAAGCATCAAAACAACATAATCGAACGAGAGAGGAAAATTGGCGGCAAACACATCTAGTTCTTGATCTTGAGAGAGTATTTGTTAGTACCTACCCAAGAATCAACACATCTAGTTCTTGATCTTGAACGTTTGGTTTTTAATACTTTTTTCAGTTCGTTTGGGTTTTGTTTAAACAGGGTCCAATGTACTTGGTCCGTCTTATTCCGTTTGTTTTTTTCATCCTTTTTTGTTTCCAGGTCTACTATTCAAGCTTAACTCAATACCTGAAAATGCTAAAAACATATTTTCAGAGTGTGATCTAGGATAGGTGATAATATCGAAAGACATCCAAAAATTTATATATCGTTAAATCATCGCATGGAGATGCTCTGAGAAATGTCACTCTATGTTCATGTATGTTAGGTGACGTGTCTCCTCAACCGCACAATGCCTAACAAAAGTACAATTCAAGTATTTAGACACAGAGAATTGACTTAATTAGTCAGCAAGTAACTTGGCTTTAAAACCATTTGTTCACCGAAACTAAGGGGTAAACCCTACGAGCTTCTTTGATACTTTATTCATAAGTGACATCAAAGAGAAGAATTAAAAAAGTCTCTACCAAAAATCGAATTAGATGAAACAAGGAAAGCTAAAAGAAAACGAAAAATACTTGCAAACGAAAAATAGCAGAACGTACACCAAGAAGAACAAAACCCCCAAGTCCCTAATTAAGAACGCAAGAAAACTAAAAAAGATCATCGAATGAGAGAGGATGTTTTGTAGCAGACATCTTTGCTTTCTCCTTCTGTACCAAAGCTTCCATGTCTGAACACTTCATCTTCAAGCTCTTAAGCTCGTTCTCCATTTCTTGCACCTGAGTCTTCTCTTTCTCCTTCATTTCCCACAACTCATCAAGTTTTTTCCGCAACCAATCCAACTTAAATCCTGCATCTGTCATGGACTTAAGAGCAGCATACGCACTCGTCATATCATCTTTAGAGAGCTTATCAGGTGACTGGCACACAGTATCAATAAGACTGAGCAGAAAACTCAAGTAACCTGTCCTAAGTGTTGGGTTCGTTGCACGGAATTCATATGCAATCTCCGGGTGTCTTTCAAACACTCGGCTAATTAGTTCTGCCTGCGATTGAAAGATACAAAACATGACATATCAAAGATCGTCGTTCTTGGAAACAACACAAAAGCACCATATATTATATTTTAGAACAACATCATATTATCTACAGAAGAAGTTGATTAACATTATTGATTTCTTACCTGAGAAGGAAGAAGTTGATGCCATTCAACATTCTTGGTCTCCGTCACTGTTGATGTTGTAGTTTCTTCAGTTACATCTAATTCGCCAGTAGCTTGAAAAACATCTATCTTGGCAACAATTCTGAGCTCCCCGTTAACCAGAAATCCGCTATCTTCAGCCACAAGTTTCTCAAGGGGAAGGATGGATGTATGACCCCAGGAGTGAGCCTTCTCACGAAACCAAGCTTTTCTTACTGTAAAACCACAAACACAGTCTTATAATTTGGGACAGATATTCATGCAAAAGGACATCAGTGGGGAGAAATAAATCACGTACCATCATCCTGTTGCCAATTTTTATCCGGATCTTGATTTAGTATTGTTAGGAGATATCCTGCATGTCTCCTCCATCCAGGTGGCAATGATTCATAATCGTGGGCTGCCAGTAACAGAGACAAGTGATTATCATCCTTATATCCCTTGGGAGAAGCTTCAAGAGACCTATAAGAAACACGAAATAAAGGATAAGCACGCACAGCTATATGGATTGTTATAATTTAACCAAAACACACTTTGAAAACCTTACCACTTGCAGCCACCGACGACGAATGGATCAGAATGAATACTCTCAGATTGAAACGAGGAGAAATTCTTAATCACCCAAGTGATCTTCTTCGATTCCTTTGGAATCAAATCAGCGTTGCCATAAAATCTTCGAATACCTGGAAAAGGAAAAAGTAGTCTTCCTTAAATCTTTTGAATATTGGATTTTTTTGTTTTTTTTTAACATTTTATTAAGCCATGATTTTAGTCATTCCGAAAAACGGTTACAAGCAACGATAAAGTTTAGAGTACAAATGATTAGCTAGATAATATCAAATCTTCAGCTTCTAGATATTGGAAAATTAGTTTTCTTAAAAAAGTTGAATCATCCAAATATACTTAGAGAGATAAATACTATCTATCAAAAGCTCGGGTGACTGTGAGCTACTGAAGTGACGGACGATGGCGATGGCGCCGGAGGTTAGTGGCGTCTGACGAGCTGCGGAAGATTGAAGCTTGTTGAATGTACGGACTGGAGTGCTGAAATGGCGGACGCCGGTGGTAATAGACCTAGAGGTGGTGGTAGCGGTGGCGCCGGCTAATATTAGAGGCAGAGCTGCGTAAAGTGGACGGAGATAGTTAAGGGACGTAATGGCGGTGAGACGGGCGGAGCTTGAACATACGATTTGGCTCATTTTGTAATTGTAATCGGGAAGAAATAACAGAAAAATAATGTGGACACAAGCTCTAATTTATAGGCTTTGTATATAATATAATAATCTTATTTAATTAGTTAGTATAATTTTCGTTGGAGTCATCCATATATTCATTCACCATACTGTACTTATCCAAGGCGATTGCTTTTCAGCAAGTAGGTTAACATAAAACTATTTGTTCACCGAAACCAAGGGTTCGGCTAGAGTCAGATAATATTTTTAAAATAATAAATATAATGTAATATATTTGCTCTATGAATATATATATATATATATATGCTATTTGTATAGTATTAAAATATATGAATAACTTCTATAATATCAAACAAACCATTGCAAAGATCATAATGTTTTAAAATATTTTAAAAAATAACAAATTCAAAATGTAACAATTATTAGAGAAAATAGAAAATTTAATTTTTAATTAGAAAATTTGGTATAGTTAGCTCAGTCGATCACCGATTTTTGGTATTTTGTTGGTGGGATCCGAATTGTTAAGCGGTCTAACTATCTATGAATTTTAGGAATAATTCAACCAGATATACTTCAGGTTCATGGTTGTACGTGGTCCAACCACCGATCCGGTTCGGTTTTGAAAACACTGTTATTCATCTATGAATATGGTGCAAAGACACAACCAAAGCATCAAACAACATCCCTTTAACGCACTACTCAAGATTAGGCATTTGGCTTGATCAAAAGTAGAGTAGGACATAGGAGAACTATAATTCAATTCAGTTGTAGAAATTATAGGGTATACCATTCTTAAAAACCATTATCCAATTGTAGAAATCTTTAAGCATCATTGGTTCGTTGATTCGTTCCTTCTTCATTGATGATGGAAGGAAGTGAGATCAATGCCACCTCTTTGGGCCTACTCTTTCGTTTAATTTGCTTCTTCAATGTTTACTAATCTGGTTTAGTGCCCAAAAAATACTATCAAAATACATCTTCAATATTTTCTTTATATTGATTTATAAATTCACTGATAAGATGGGTATTCTAAATCTGCGTGCTCCATCTTGAGGGGACGAGAGAATATTTTGTAAAAATATTTTTGTACATTTTGATCATTTTACCTTTCGTCTTTTGTAACTAGGTTTTTTTTGCAAAAGTCTTTTGTAACTAGGTTAGGCTAAACGCTTTGTTAAAATAGAAATATTTATTGCATCGGATGACTATTATATAAAACCTTCGAAATCATGTTTCTTTGACAAGTTTACATTAGAATCATAGAGGTAACAAGGAGAATCGATTTCGGCGTAGTAAAGAGTGAAAGTGAAAGTCTTTTAAATGCGTAGTAGTTTTTTTTGGTTTGTGTAAACAGAGTCCAATTTATATGATGGTCCGTCTTATTTCCATTTGTTTTTTAATACTTTTTTGTCGGTTCGTTTTGGTTTTGTTTAAACAGGGTCCAATGTACTTGGTCCGTCATATTCCATTTGTTTTTTTCATCCTTTTTTTTGTTTCCAGGTCTACTATTGAAGCTTAATTATTTGGACGAGTAAATTTTCGTGAAAACGATACCATTTCTTCTTGAACAAATCAGATGTGAAAGAGAAAACGATACTATGTGTATATCATTAAATCATCTCGTAAAGAAGACGGAAGAAGAAGAAGAAGAAGAAGAAGAAAGAGACAAGGAATTTTGTATTTGTACAAACTATATATTAATTAATTAATTAACTAAAATTACAAGAACACAGAAAAACATATGATCTAAAAAAACTCAAACAGTTGTAACCTTCAGAAGATGAGTCCCACTGGTTTGAATCTGCAAACTCCGAAGTTGACAACCACCACCACCAGATCTCCTCTTCCATAGATTCTCAGCCGCTTTTTCTTCGCCGCAGCCACCGTCGTTCTTCTTCTTAACCACCGGCAAAGGCGGATCCAAATCAGCAACGTCGATTACACCAATCTTTTTGTTATTAAGCTCCTCCTTTTTGATTCTTCCTCGACAACTCCTAGTGGTGGTCGTTGTTGGAGCGGAGAAACTGAGATTCTTGCCGGAGAAAAGGCGCTTGAGCTTGAAGTAACGGTGGTGAGCTGCGGGAGTGATGGAGGAGGAAGAGGTGGTGGTGGGAAAGCCCACGATCTTGTTGCTGCGTTTGACTTGACCAATGCAGCTGATCTTGGGAGACAAAGGATCGGTTTTATGGTCTTCTTGATTTGATTTAGCCGGGAGGATCACGTTCTTGATTGAAGGTCTAGAACATAACATTGGTAAGAAAGTAGGTCTTTGGAAGTGAATACTGCTCTGTCTCGTCTCCATCATCTTGAATTTGATCTTCTAAGAGACAAGAGAGATTAAACTTGTTTCTCTATGAACTTAGCTTCTCATGTGAAAGAGGGAGAGAGAAGGAGAAAGAAAAAGAGGAGAGTTGGGTTTGTGGTAGTTAGAGAGCTGCAAAGCTTTGATGGTTTAAAATAAGGAGAGATAGAGAGGGTTTGGTCAAAGTGGCTTTATTAGTAGAGAAGACGTTCATTATTTTGTGTTTCACATTCACTTCCAGCAATTTGGTTTCTTCCCAAACTGGTAGAATATATTTCTTCTCTGTTTTACATACTAAGAGGCTCTTTAATAACAAAAATATATATATATATATATATATATATATATTTCTGAAGTAATAGTTGCTTTTAAAATAATTGAGATTTGGCTTGTAGGTAGGGAATGAAATAATTGAGAACATTGTCATTTTAAAACAAATATAAAAAGTATTCATAATAAACTCATATGCTTGCTAAAATCTTACTTTAGTTCATAGTTGAAGTAATTATTTTTCATATTTTTATTTAGCATTAAAGACATCACTTAGGGTTTTCAATGCTTTTTATTTCTTTCTTCTTGAAGAAAATAATAACGCTGTTCATTTATTAATTAAACTTTTGTACTTAAACACCCATCAGTTTCACTTTATTTCATTCTAATTTAATTTATAACTTAATTTAGTTCACTAAAAAAGAAGAAAAGTTATTATAGTTATTTTTTCGTTATATAATACTCCTGTATTTTTTAGCTATATATACAACTGTATTGTAATATATTAATATATTGTGTACTATTTACCATGTCATCATAATGAAAAAAGTGTACCACCCTACCAGATGTAAGCATCAGTTTCAAATTTTGCACGAGGAAATGGGACAATGCTTAAATGGACACATTGACACTCTTCTGACCTACAAATACAAGGTTTGAAAAAATTTCCACAAAAAAAGCTTTGGAATAACTATGATCAACGAAAGCTAAATGTAATTGGTTACTTTTTTTGAGCCGCGCTTACCCCTCGCGTGAATAGATACCATCATTTTTATGCCTACATTTATTGAGCCTGTAAATAACATATTAAATTGTTTTATCATAAAGATTGAATTAAACTTTTTCTTGGTCGGAGGATTTAAATAATTTAACTTGTAAAAGGGTGGCCTAACGATAAAGGTTCCAAAACTTGTAGTTCTATATCTTTTCACGAGAAAGGTCCAAAACTGATGGTAAAAATTTATTGGTGAATTTGCTCAATAGCTATATTGAGGACCAATATTAAGAATATAGCTATAGTAAGTTTGATAATAAAAAACTAATAAAGAGAAATTATTGTGGACAAAACTGTCCTTCTAACTAGCTAAGTTATGTTTTGTTCCATAGAGAAAAGCAAAATAGACCACCATAGAGTTTAGAATTTCTGCAATCTGGTGAAGAGTAAACAACTATGAAAGGATGTGTTCCATGGATCAAAGCATCGTAGAGAACAACACAAATTGAATTTCCTATCAAGATCAAAGGAACATAACTAATTGATTGCAAACCATTTACAAAACCAATAAAAATTAAGATGCAACAAATCCAAACTACGATTAAACAAAATGATGAGAAGAAAGACCCAATCTTTTCAATGACGGATCCACTTTGGTTTTGAATTCGATTGCAACGATTTGATTCCGACTGAGAGGAATTGACGAGACCCGATAACATCTATGACCTGTCATCCTCTTCCCTTCGTCGCTGCTGTCGTCGGATTTGAGCGAATATAAACTCGCAAATTAGGGTTCGGCAAGCCACTTAGTGAGGGAAGAAGAAATAAAGAAACAATGGCCATGGAAGAAAAAATCATAGAAATTCTAAACCCATAAAAGAAAAAAGTCACAGATACGCTAGAGAGGAGAAGAAGAAGATACAGGAGGAGGAGAAAAAAAAAATACACGTGAGTTGTTTGATTTTTTTTTATCAAGGGTATTTTCAGTAATAATACATATTATACACAAAATACTCTAACCATTCATTTGTAATGGTCAGATCCTTAATTTTGACTTTTTTAATGGCTATTGGGTGCTATTTCCCTTTAATGAATACTCCTTCCGTTTTTTTAAGATGAATTTTTTAGAGTTTTCACACATATTAAGAAAAAGTTGATTTTCAATCATTAATGTATAGATTTTGGCAATAAAACAACTTTCTATAAACTTAGACCAATAAAAATCTAACAAATTCAATTATTGTTTCTTGAAAACTGAAAAGTACTTCAAAAAGCTAAAAATTTTATCTTTGTGAAACAACAAAAAATGTCCAGAAAATTCATCTTAAAAAAACGGAGGGAGTATGTACTAATGTCTACTGTCTTTGTCCCCTTCTTCCTCTACAGTTCACTCTACTTGTTCATTTTCTAATCACTGTTGAATTATTTGGATCTGTGGGAAACTTTTGTTTATTATAGCCGCTTAAAATCATGTTTGGTTGGTTCTCATGTTTAATGGAAATTGGCGAATCTATAAGTCTTATTTTTCTCTATTTATTATCAAACATTTCAACTTAACATTCCAGATGGTCAAAATGCATAATTCTTATGAAGTTGAAAAGAAGAAGCATAATTATGAAGTTTTGTTTCTTACGTTAAATATAACATCTTAGCAGTCATTTTTCTTCCTTTTTTTGTACTCCTCATCAGTGTTTAATTAAGAGACGTACATATTGTAGTATAATAATTTAAATTCCAATTTTTATTACAAAGGAGGCATATGGTCATCACTTAGGAGAGACTTACATGTTACAAGCAAATTATAAATATTCGCTGGATCTCTGTTGCACCGATAAAAGGACTTTGGACTTTAACACAAATTATTTATAAAAATAAACATCACAGATCTGACGCACTAACAAAACAAATAATCTTACTCCCAAACAATGATTTGCAACAATGAACTACATCGTCTGGAAGGAAATTAATATTTTATTACTTCAATAAAAAATGTTTGCTTTTGTTTAATATTTGTTTTGTCCTTTCATCCTTTTTTTTCATCCTCTTAAAAATAAATTTTGTTTATCATCTATGTTTGGTAAAGATAGACCCACATGAGAAACAAAGTGGATCAAATGACAGATCTATAAAGTAGCAAAAAAACAAAGTAAGAAAGTGAAGAAGGTTAGTGAAACAAAGAGGATTAGATAATGAAGATAAATCTGTCTAATAAAAAATGGGGAGATGTACACAACTCAGCCGACCGCACTGCATGTGGGTGGCACGTGAAAAGTTCATCACCCGCTATTTTCACTTTGTCGTAGTTTCCTCTGAAGTCCACACACCATTGTGACCATGTTCAAAATTTGTTTAGGTGCTAATTTGTTTTGGAGGGGATCTAGTATATAACGAAATATTCAAATATTAAACATAAATTAATTAAGGATTAATTTTGGGATTTTTAATCTAGTTGGTGGAATGCCTTTCAAGAGTTGTAAGAAGTTAAGTTCCTTCAAACTTTGCCTTAGTTGAAGTAAATTTAACGTATGTTATTTGATGATACAAAGGCAGAAGTCCAAGCAACACAAGAGATTGGACTGGCAATGATCATGCTGTTACTTGTCCAATCTAAGAATTTACCAAGGACTACAACTTGATGGACTTGACTAGAGCTTACTGGAGAGTATTTTAAAAACCAAAATATCAAAGAAATTAAATACTTAATTTCGTCAAAAACCAAAAGACTTGGGAAGGACGACAACGAGAAGTGTCCAAGATAATGATCTCAGGACTTGTGACTTGTTAGGAGTCTATATATGACTTGTCACAGAAGCAAAATAAACCCATCGCAGCTTTGCTGTTCTCAACTCTCAATATGATATACTAACAAACAAATGATTTGTGTTCAGTTAATTTGAAAAAAAAAAAAAAAAAGGATTTTAGTCCTATATCCATTATTACGAACTGAAACAACTGAATACTACCAAACCACATTAGCTGTCAACAATGTCCCATGACCCCTTCGTGCGCCCATTAAACTATTCCGTTTTATTCTTTGAATTTTAGGTTGATGGAGAACCAACTAAAACAAAACAATGCACGAGCTGTTGGGCCCAAACCAAAAGAAATTGAGATGTAAAGTTAGCAAAGACAGATCAGAAGAAGATATTAAAATGAACTTAGGAAATTGAAACTGATATAAGAAAAAAATGTGTTGTTCTTTATTGTTTAGGCACAACGTAAACATTACATTTACCAAAAAAAACGTAAACATTACACATAAAGTGTGCTCTTTTTTTTTTGTCTTTTTTTTTATTAACATGAAACTCCCGCAAGGCCTCACCACGCCTTCTCGCTTTAGAAGACTATCTCTCAAACACATAAAAATGTTCTCCAATCAGATTGAACAACTTGTTCTGTAAATTTAGCATATAAAAAGAAAAAAACCTCTAAGGAAACCTAAGAAAAACCTTGTGGATCACGAACAGCAGTCACATATTTGTCTATTTGTCTTCGACATGTCATCAAGTATAATGCGATACAGGAAAAATTATTACGGAGAAAAGATAAAAACTCAATGCTTAAGATTATATCCAAAATAAGTAAAGTTATTGAATAATAACACATTTAATAGTGTCTCCATAAGGTTGTATTAGCCCAAAGGCTTAATTGTCATTTGACATTAAGGTACTTTCCTTACGGATCTGAGGAACAATATAAGCCAACTGAGTAGTACAACTATCTGAACCAAATAAAGATTAAAACTACAATGTGACACGAATGTTTTAAAAGAGTGAAGAAACAATTTAACGAAGATAACTCCGTCTAGAATTACATGTTATGAAGGGATAAGAGAGATCATATGGGGTCAAACTAGATCGTAGCACGAATTTGGAAAGAGATTGATTGAGATTTTCCCATTACACTTTGACAAGAAAAACTATGTGGGCCAAATCAAAGTCATGATCATAGACAATCGATCGGGCTCTTGGAAAGTTAGGCTGATTCTCTTTAGCCCAAAAGGGCCCATTCCTTTCCCAAGTCGAACATATGCGTACATACGCTTTTAGTATGGTCTTCTCCAAAGTTTGGACAGCAGTTTTTTTCAGCAACGCTTGCAATTGTGTTTCAGCCATGGATGATGTAGAACCCACGAGGTTTTCTGATACATTTTATAGAGTAAAACCTTGAATTACTCAAATCACCAACCAACTAGGATAAAATACTCTTTGGGTTGTGGAGAGTATGTGTAGTCTACATGTTGAACGAATTGTTTTTGCGACGGACCATGAGTTCTAAAACGTGTGTCTGTGACTCTGTGTTCTAGAACGCGGTTTAATGTTCTAATGAACCATGCGTTTTTTAATGAAAAATGTTACGAGTGTTCATTTCTTAGAATGCATGTTATAATTTGTCACAAAACTCATTCTGTGCCAAATAAAAGATGATTGTAAAATATTTATTCGTATATGAGTATAACAATAAAAAAAAAGTAAAATTAAAAAATTCGTGTGAGACCAAATATAATTTTATTGTATAAAAGAAAAACCAAGAACGATAACAATATTAAAATAAAAAATAATAATTGGACACGACACCATGAGTTTGCCCTAAAAGGGTGAACCACAATCACGCGTCTCCATTTCTTAGCTTCAGCCTCCTTTCCTTTGTCCTCTTTATATATAAACTCCCACAAACCATTTCTTGCTTTGCTTCTCTCTCTCTTACTTTCATCGGCGCAAGCGTTCATCTCCAGCTCTCAAACACACACGTTACTTTTTGTTTCTTCGTCATCTTACAAGGTCATTCTCTTTTCCCTATTCCTTTCCGTGTTTTCGTGTTTTCCCTTCCCGATTACGATTCGCTAAATTATTGATTAATCTAGGTTTCGATCCGATTGTTATTGGATTTTAGATTATTAATAGTTCTATATCGGCTCATATCGATTTGATTGACATGTGTTTATATTTAAGTAATTTGGATTTGGAATCGATTGAAATTGATTATTTCCTGTTGGGTTTTGTTGGATTTGTGTATGTCAAATGATATTTCTGATTTGATGATACTAATACTATGTTTTGATATTGTAAATCTCGAATTTTTCTTTGGCTTCTGTTATTGTTTCATGATTTTTTCTTTGTTCAAGATTCATCACTTTTCTGCTTAGATCTCCCGCTTAATCTTGTCCTGTTTGAGATTATCTCTCTTGCATCTTGTCTTGATTGTTCAAAATTATAACTGTTAAAGTTTTTTGTTTTGCCTTTGAAGACAATGAGACAAATACGTTGCATCTTGTCTCTTGATCGTTTCTGTACATTTGTTTCTTTGTTTTTGGTACTTAACTCTTTTGTCCTTTGCAGGAAGTTGGCAGTAGGAAGCTGCTGAGGAACAAGACTTTTTTGTCAAAAGTGGAGAGTCTAAAGAGTGAAGAATCTTTTATGTCTGAACAGGCTTCTCTGTTTCAATCACCTATCAGGCTTTTAGGAGAGTACTGTCCTATATCTAGGAAAAAATCTACTCGTAAAAGTTTTCACAACGCCGCAACCACCACCACTCGAAATTTTCAGTTTATGCGACCGCGCTTCTTCTGACACATTCCCTCCGTCGTAACCGTCATCAGAATCAAAAATGGCTTTGCAAAACATTGGTGCTTCGAACCGTGACGATGCCTTCTACAGGTACAAGATGCCGAGGATGATGACAAAGATCGAAGGCAGAGGCAACGGCATCAAAACCAACGTCGTCAACATGGTTGAGATCGCCAAAGCCTTGGGGAGACCAGCTGCTTACACCACAAAGTACTTCGGCTGCGAGCTCGGCGCGCAGTCCAAGTTCGACGAGAAGACAGGAACCTCGCTGGTCAACGGATCTCACGACACGTCGAAGCTCGCGGGGCTTCTCGAGAACTTCATCAAGAAGTACGTCCAGTGCTACGGTTGCGGCAACCCCGAGACGGAGATTCTCATCACCAAGACGCAGATGCTGCAGCTGAAGTGCGCGGCGTGTGGGTTTATCTCGGACGTTGACATGAGGGATAAGTTAACCGCTTTTATCCTGAAGCATCCGCCGGAGCAGAAGAAGTCGGGGAAGGACAAGAAGGCGATGAGGAGAGCTGAGAAGGAGAGGATTAAAGAAGGTGAAGCGGCTGATGAGGAGATGAAGAAGCTCAAGAAGAAGGCTGCTGGGACTTCGAAAGAGAAGGTTTTGAGGAAGAAGGAGCATTCTTCACCACCTCCGAGCCAAGATGAGAATGAGCAAGCGGAGAGTGAGGAAGATGATGATGATGACGATGATGTACAGTGGCAGACTGATACTTCTAGGGAGGCTGCTGAGAAGCGGATGAAGGAGCAGCTTAGTGCTGCGACGGCGGATATGGTGATGCTGACTACGATTGAAGAAGAGAAGAAGAAGCCAGAAGTTGTGGAGAAGAAGAAGCTGCAGGAGAACGGAGATGGCAATGCTCATGAGAAGCTTGTGAGTGAGATAAAAGAGCTTCTGGGGAATGGTTTGACTCCTTCACAGCTCAAAACCGCGTTAGCTTCGAACTCTGCGAGTCATAAGGAGAAAATGGAGGCGTTGCTCTCTGCGCTTTTCGGAGACGGAGGGAAAGGGTTCGCTAAAGAAGTGGTGAAGAAGAAGAAGTATCTAATGGCGTTGATGGTGATGATGCAAGAAGAGGCAGGGTCTCCTCAGCAGATGGTTTTGCTCAAGGGGATTGAGTCGTTTTGCGGAAAGGCGAATCCGGAGGCTGCTAAAGAAGTTGCTCTTGTTATCAAAGGGCTTTATGATGAAGACATGTTGGACGAGGAGGTCATATTTGGATGGTACGGTGCAGGAAACAAAAGCTCCCCGGTGATGAAGAAGGTGGCTCCGTTTATTGAGTGGCTCAAGAACGCTGAGTCTGAGTCTGAAGAAGGGTAATACTGTTTTCTTTTTTACTTTGGTGTGATTCAAACTTTGGTGTTTGTGTCTTTGTCTGGTTCAGTGTGAGTCTTCTTGAATAAGGTAAGAGGACAGTGGCCAAGGTCATTGGTCTCTCTGTTATTTAGTCTTTTTAAATATTTTAAAGTTTAAGACGGTTTGTTTACTTTATGTCCGGTTGTATTTGTGTTGATTTAGACAACTTTGTTGTATGGTGAATAAGTTTGATCCTCGATCTCTCTCACTTGTGTCACTTTCTTGGTTAAAATGAAAAATATGAAGTCTCTAGAGATGTGAAGATAGACGAGTTCTTTGTTTAGGAACTTATTTTGGAGGAAGAAGCAAGTGTAGTGCTTAACCTCTGCACCAAAGTAAAACTCTGTTTTTAGAGTGTTTCTAAAGAAGAATCATGTGGTGCGTCTCAAATCTCAATACATTAATGCGACTATGGGCACCAAAATATGTTTTGGATATAAGTAAGCTAATCATGTGTTACAAAAAAACATAAAATTGGGTTGATTTGGCTTAGCTCCCAACTCAAAAAGCTCTGTCTATTCTTCCTTTTCCAAGCAAATTGATTTCTACGTATTTCCCGAAAAATCGCGATTAGACTAAAACGCGATTTAGTGAATTGGTTTAAACTTTCTTACGATATGTCGATATGAACCGGCTTTTTTCGTATTGGGTAAATGGGCCGATCCGTTTCTGGTCCATGGAAATTGGTTTATTACACTTTTATACTACTAACACGAGTTTTAAAAAAAAAAACAAATTTTGTATAAACATCACTGCGTAACAAAGTTCATAGCACATCCGAATCCGATAATGGCGATTTCTCTCGCAATCGATCCTTCCTTAGCTCCTTGCTTCTCCTTCTCCACCTCATCTTCATCTCTCACCCGGAAATCGAGAACCCAACCTCTGCGAATCCTCCATTTCCATGGCAGACCTTCTCCATCTCCATCTCCATCTCCATCCATTTCCCATCCCAAACGAGGATTCCCATTCTTGTATCCATCTCCGATAACCGCGAACACTCGCAGCAGCTTCGTAGCTTCTCTCTCTGCTCACCAGTCTTCTCCTGTAAGTTAGGATTTATACAAACTTTTTTAATTGGAGAATTTGGATCGAAATTCTTCTAATTCGGATTTTTTGTTGTTGTTGTTAATTCATTCGCAGACTAATAGTGAAGAAGCTAATTCAAACCACCCAACAGATGTAAAAACCCTAATCAAAGCTTACAAACAAGCTCTCTTCTCCGGGGACGAAACCACAATCTCACAACTCAAAACGATTCTCTGCGGAATCGAGAAGGAAAAAAACAGATTCGACAACAAGGTTTTATCTCTATCAATGAAGATCGCTTCAGAGAAGGAGACGAGGATCAGACTCCAAGCTGATTTCGACAACACGAGGAAAAAGCTAGACAAGGATCGGCTTAGCACAGAGTCTAATTCAAAAGTGCGAGTCATGAGGAGTCTCTTACCTCTCATCGATAGTTTCGAGAGAGCGAGGCAAGAGATTAGACCTGATACTGAAATGGAGAAGAAGATTGATACGAGTTATCAGGGAATTTACAGACAGTTGGTTGAGGTTTTGAGACACCTTCGTGTTAAACCTATTGCTACTGTTGGCAAACCATTTGATCCTTTGGTAAGTAACATTGCTCTTGATTATGTTCTGTTTCACTGATTTTGACATAACTAAGAATGAAGTTGAAGCAGCTCTTTGTTGCATATACTTAGATTAATAGAGATTCTAATGAGAGGGAGATAGTTTCAGGATCTGAGCTTTATAGTAGAACAATGTTGGGTTATAGTATATGATTCATGTGTGGTAGTGAGTGGTGATGATAAAGAGGAGTAATGTTTGTTTGTTATTGTTTGTAGTTTCACGAGGCTATCTCGCGTGAAGAATCAGAAGCGGTTAAGGCAGGGATAATAACGGAGGAGCTAAACCGGGGATTTCTTCTAGAAGAACGTGTTCTGAGACCAGCCAAGGTTAAAGTCTCTTTAGGACCCATCAAGAAGAAGACTGCTGAGGAGACTACACCTTCTCCTGGTAATTGAAACACAGCTCATGTCTGAACGACAAGTTTCAGGTTCATGTAGTTTATGTTGTGTCTTGGCAAAAGATTTGGTGAACATAATTCTTTTTGAACCTGATTTATAAATCAAAGCATACTTTCTTTACAACCTTTACAACAAATAAGACTGATCCATGATGTGTGATTGAAATACTACACATTGGACACTATTAAAGAGTCAACAACATAACAGAACAACTTCGTGTCTAAAGCTTTTTGACTTGAATCTTCCTTCTTGCTTGTTCCGTTGCGGATCATGGAAGCTTCTACAATTCACAATTTCTGAGACAAATAAGTCCTAAATAATCAAATAAGAGAAATCCACATTTACTCAGGATTCAGTAAATAAGAGTAGAGAGTAATTACCATTGAGGAACAGGATTCTGAGAGCTGATGCGTTTGTAGAATTTGGAGATTCTGCCGCGAGATTCAGGTTTTGGTTTAAATGTTTTCTTCCTCAAACCAAAAATCTCTTGTACCAGAGGAACATGGCTTAATACAAGCTTCCATGCCAGAAACCACCCTGCTCCGGGGAAAAAGAAGGAACAATTGTAAATAAAAAAGTCAACAAAAGTCAAAATTGAAAGACGATTACGCAATATGATTTAGAGGTCAAAATTATGTGCTAAAAAAAACCAATCAATTTTGAGGAGAGAAAGAGAGAGTTACAAAGAGCGATGAAGCAGATGACGAACGAGATCGCAAGAGACGGTCGTACGAGGAAGAAGAAGAGATAGTCAAGGAACGAAGCAGATTCCATCTACGACTTCAGGAAGCTAATCGATTAGATGAATTTTTCTCTTGGTTTGGAAGATCTGCTATTGGTGAAATCAGCAGGTTTTTAAAATTGGGAGAAGACAATCCAGATAACGAAGTTGGTTTTAGAGCGCTTTTGAAGATCAGGTGTATAGATGTTAGAAAATTGTATATGGCCCATTGGGCTTATGAACGTTTGTAATTTAATTTTCTGAACGAGATTTTCCATTTTTCCTTAAAATTTTAACACAAGGAATTTGTTTTTGAACTTCGTACAAGTGATAATAAATTGAGACATTGATATGGGAGATGCAATGCATGATTCGACTTAATAAACTATTGGTGGTTTTTGAGACGGATTGCACTAATTTGGTGGACTGAAGTGAAACGCGATGTTCATTTGGTGGTTTATGACATTACGACGCTATGTGAACTTGGGATGAGCATATCAAATCCCGTTAGAAAAATAAGCGAAAATGTACTACATAAATATAACCATCACAACAAACTTGGAGAGCCACATTAAACACTGTAAAGAAACCACATATACATTTCATCCACACGGACACACACATATCACAATATCGTTTCGGTTTTATTTTGCAATAGAATTTTAGACAACATGAAACTAAGCATTTCTCAAGCTAAGCATTTTTTAGCAAGTGTGACTTTTAACCCATTCCTCATGTGAAGAATAAGACCAGGTGCTGGCTCAAACTTCTGTCCTCCGATTACATTAATCTCATAGTTCTGTAAAGTCCCCACGACCACCGTCTTCATTACATTCATAGCTATATTCTTACCAAGACAGGTTCTTGGACCAGCGTTAAACGCTAAGAACTTGAAGGAAGGTTCATGTCTCAACCCTCCAGTCTCAGAAATCCATCTCTCTGGGCTCTGGCTTATATTCCATTGCATCTTCTCCCCATACGGATCTCATCCTCCCCAACGCGTGAACAAAGATAAAGATTCTGGAGTTTGCTTCA